>JANBPO010003090.1:0-393266 GCA_024336825.1 Amorphophallus titanum | reverse complement strand
CGTCAGCATCCAACACCCCGTCGGAGCTAATAAATATCCTTGCCCTAGACCTTCCATCTATGCTAAAGAATAAAATGACTTCCTTTACTTTGGCTCTAACCCCGAGCCAATGAATTAACCACGTCAGCATCCGACACCCCATTGGAGCCGATGAATACCCTTGGCCTAGACCTTCCGTCTACGCCAATGAACAAAATGGTTTCATTACTTTGGCACTAAACCCATGCCAATGAATCAACCACATCAGCATCTGATACCCTGTCGGAGCTGATGAATATCCTTGGCCTAGACCTTCCATCTAAGCCAATGAACAAAATGGTTTCATTACTTTGGCACTAACCCTGTGCCAATGAATAAACCACGTCAGCATCCAACACCCCGTTGGAGCCAATAAATATCCTTGCCCTAGACATTCCATCTCTGCTAAAGAATAAAATGACTTCCTTTACTTTGGCTCTAACCTCGAGCCAATGAATTAACCACGTCAGCATCTGACACCCCGTTGGAGCCGATGAATACCCTTGGCCTAGACCTTTCGTCTACGCCAATGAACAAAATGATTTCATTGCTTTGGCACTAAATTCATGCCAATGAATCAACCACATCAGCATCTGATACCCCGTCAGAGCTGATGAATATCCTTGGCCTAGACCTTCCGTCTAAGTCAATGAACAAAATGGCCTCTTTGCTTTGACACTAACCCTATTCAACGATTAAACCAAATCAGTGCCAGACACCTCGCCCAGGGCTGGCGAATACTCCATACTTGGCCCAGACCTCCCCCCCACCTAGGGCCACCAAAATAATAATAATAATAATAATAAATGGGACTTAAAATTGAGATGCCCTAACAGACTTACCTAAACGTCCTACTGAGCAAGGGCAATAAGGGCTTAAAATCTGGGTCATAGTGAAAACCCGAAAGGGCGCTATGAGTAAAATTTGGTACCCTCTCACATGAAAACTTGGAAATGTCCGTGGGCAAAAGCAAGAAGGGGTCGGCTCTGGTGAAAACCCAAAAGGGCACTTGAGTCAATAATATGATAAAAAAATCATTTGATAGCATATGCAACTTTCAGAGCATTCTGAAAATCAAATAGGGGAAGACTACCATTGTCGGAAACCCCCCTATTGTGACTCGGCGATGCCGAGGGGAGGATGTGGGGATGGCCCCTTGCTGGTAGAGGGCCAGCAAGGCCAGAGGGTCTCCAAAAGGGGTTTGGCTAGCCCGATTCAAGGGCCGACCCGGTGCCGAGGGCACGGGTGCACACGTCTTCCCACGGTGGTCGCTCGGAAGCAATTGGGAATGTGGGGCCGGGCTCTCTCTCACCATCCCGCAAGCAATGGGCTAACGATTGAATGAAAAGCACTTAAATAGAGCAAGGGTTGAGTGCTTACTTGACCGGTTTGAAGAAACCAGTCCCGCTCGGAGATGGGGGAGTGCGGGGAAGCGTGGGGCTCACCCACGCCATGGCGATGTCGCTTCCACCTGTCAAACCACGTACAACACTGCTTTTTTAGCATGCGCATCACCTTTATTTTGCCATCTTTCTTGAATCTCTTCAAGCCAAGCATGACTTCCACTTCCTCAAGAATGATAGTCACCTCGAAAGTGGAAAAAATGAAAGTATGAGTTTGAGGATGCCAAATCTCTGCTAACGCACCCATAGCCACCCAGTCCATGTAAATCTTGTCATAGTGCTTAGCATGAATCATGAGCCATTAAAGGTGCCACTTTATAATGATAGCCCTCATACCAATGGAAATATTGGAAGTAAGCTTCGAAAGCCAGGGCATCTTTAAAAATTTCCTTGGGCCCGGAAAGAGGGGGTACAGTTGGAAAAAGGAAAGAAAATGGTGAAAATGTGAAGGAAAAGTCGTGCAGGAAATATGAAAAGAGATGCCAACTTACCATCCGTGAGTAAATTCGCTCGCTCAGATGCCCTTTGAGGTCGGTCAGTCGCTTGAGCTTGCTGCTAGCCCTACTTCTCCTCATGGGACGAGAAGATTCACATTCCATCTCAAAAGAAATGGCCAAAATCACCCCTCACCCTCTCTTTGTTCTCTTAGAGCATTCACTCCCTAATGCCCTTTCCTAAGCCAAAGGGGAGATACTTATAAGGAGGGAAGAAACTAAGAAATAAAAAAAAATAGAGTTGTCATCTTTGACTTTGTTAAAGCAGTTTTATCTTGTTGTGATGCTTATGTGTGTTAATCTGCCTGTACAGTTGTAATTATGTTTTACTGTGCTAATTATTGAGTGCAAGTTTTAAAAAAAAGAGAGTCAGGTGGGGCACTATTGTCCCACCTTGTCCCCCTATGTTCCATCATCCAGTCACCGTGGTCCCACCTTGTCATGCATTATACTATATGATATTTACGCTACTAGAATATGTCAAGGACCTTACGGCCTGAACAAATTTAGAATTTGAGTTCCCCTTCAACAAAAATAGTGATGATTTCAGAAGAATTTGGGTCGTACGGATAGGCCGTTAAGTTGTGATAGCACGGGGATGATGGTTCCGTTCGGTGAGTTAGTGTGCGGACAAATGGGCTTCGGCTCAGCATCAGCTCACCGGGTTGGTATCCTAACCCATTCTTAACAACTTAACAATATTATCCTTGACTATCTTCTATTTTCATTTGTTTTAATTTTTCCTTTAAACTCAGCATGCATTCATGTAGGACTTTGATTTCATTGAGAAAAATCATTCATTTAATTTGATTGTGAGAGCCGTTGTGCTTAAACTCTTCTAATATGAGATATTCCATTCCGAATTGAGTACTGAGTTTCCTTGAGACATGAGCAGAACGATTCTACCAGGCATCTAGCGCCAGAACACAATAAGAGACAAACCACACAACATAGGGCTTAAGGTGGTTCGATCTCTATCCAGAGAGCTACGTCCACCCCTCACACAACACGGTGAGGCTTCAATAGTGCCAATGCACTACAACTGATTCACAGCTTCCAACAAAGAGATGACCTCTCACAAACACTACTGACTCACGGCTTGAGGGTGCACGACCCAAGAACCCATAGATCAGTGAACACACCATCTGTCTTCCTATACGCAGGTAGGGAATTAGGTACAAGTATTTGTTTTGAAAATAGAAACAAAGCTTTGAAGGAAACAACTAGATAGAGAGTGACAAAGAGACTCTATGGGAAGAGAGAACTCCTATCTGGAGAAGAATGGACAAGGTGTGGCTTCTCTTCGTCTTTTTCCTGGGTCTTCATCGGGACCACGAGGGGAATGGTGGATGAGCTCTTTAGCGTTCACTCCCACTAGATGATGGTGTAGATGAATGCTATGCAACTTGTTTTGAGAGCTCCATAGGTGGAAGAAGAAGATCAGCTTTGGCATCTTTTGTACCAGCAACCATAGGAATGAGAACTCTCTCTTCTTTTCAGCTTGCTTCCTTGCTGCACTTATTCTTTTCTTCTTCTTCTGTTTCTCGCGCTCTGACTACACTTGAACTGGAGCTTCTTCTATGTTATATCAGCAAGCCAAGGCATCTCTTACATTGTCCACTATGAAAACCAAAAACTAAAATGTCACATCCACATAATTTGATTTGCCTTCTTGTCAAGGTTGACCTTTCCCTGTCGGCCAGCTGGTATGTGGGTAGGTAGGAAATCGTTTCTGCAATTGTTTTAGCAAATTAGAGGATGTCTCTGCCAGACATTTATTCCCCTAACAAGAGAGTCCTTCTGATGGCCTTTTTAAGTGAGTGCGGATCCTCCAAGTCTGGTTGCGAATCGTAAAAAGTAGGCACTTTCAGTTTTTGATCCGTTCCGTGTGAACTAGATGGTGCCGACCTGTTCAATGGAAGTGTCGACACATCCCTTCATGTGCCTTAGAGAAGCCAACCGCTCGCGTGTAGCTTGCACCGAAGTGTCGACTCTTGGGCTCGACGTGTCGGGGCAGTGCGCCAGTTTGCGAGAGGTACCCTTCTGTTGAAGAATGAAGTGTCGACAGTTTTGAATCAGAGTGTCGACACTTCAGTCAATCCAGAGACTCATCACGATGGTCCAGACTGGGATTTCTTATTGACATGTCGACATGTGGCAGAAGTGTCGACACTTTCCTGTGTGTCTTCATTTACCAGAGCTCAAGCCGTAGAGCTGAATGATGCTAATTTCATGGCATGTCGACACTTCCCATTCACCAGGTTGACACTTCCATGTTCTTCACCTGCACTTGATCAAACTAGAGGTTAAGTAAAAATATGTTAGTTAATCCACAAAGATCTTATAATAAATCATGGTTGGTAATCATCAAAACCGGGACACTCAATAATAAGGTCAGTGCAACATGTGTGCATTATGATCAATCAAGTCTGTGCATCCCTTACATTTGCCTAAATGGAGTCTGTGCACACTGTCATTGTTTCTAACTAAGGTCAGAGCTTGAGAGCATGATTGATGGAGGCATCACCCACGACTCCCTCTGGCTCAGGTCATCCAGAGAATGATAATCGCGTGAGAAAAGAGAGAAGAAAAAAAATCTTTCCCTCTCTCCCCTCTTGCATTTTGTTTGAGAACGACGAGTAGGGTTGTCAATACGTCAAATCCGAACCAAACTAAGTACAACACTGGTAACATATTATTTTCTAAGTTTAAATCCGACCCAAATTTAAATGATAATTTGTAGGGCCAAGTTAAACTCGACTATTTCACTAAATTTTAAGGTCTGATCTCAACCCAGTATGACCCACCAAACTTACAAAATATAATTTAACTTTCATCATTTGGAGGGGGGCACAGGAATGGAAGGTAGAGATGATATTACACAAACATTGCTATTGCGGGGGACCTCGGGCATGCTTGGGCGAAGGTTGCCAGGCAGGCTATTTGGCGTAAGGAGGAGAGGGCAATTGGCAGGGCAATACCATAGTCTATAAATTGCGGCATAATTGATAGCCTCGTGGAGATCCCAAATGGAGACTAAGAAATGAATTTTATAGTAGAGAAAGTGTGACATTTTTTTATTTTACCCCCCTAAAACATAATATTTGCCACCATAACATAACATGAGGAGGGTAAATCCGGCTCAACCCATAACAGACCTGTCTACCGTAAGCCCATGTAGGCCCAGACCTGTTAGCACACATAAGGGCTCGCAACAGCTACAACCCAGACATCATGGCCCAATACGACTCGACATCGGGTATGACAGCTATAAGAAGGAGGCGGCCCAGGCACGATGACCTCCTGAGAACCCTCCGACAACTGACTGTTATCCCCCACGACGTTGGCTCCTATCCCATAAGAGGCGAGCACGTCCTACGAGCATCGTAAGATTCACCCCAGGGATCGGCTGACTCCGAGGTATTCGCCCCTCAACGGAAAACTCCCGCCACAATCGCAGGGGACGTTGCTCCACTACTTACACCCTTCCTTGTTAAGGGATAGACCTCCATCTCCAGGATAACCCTATATAAAAGGGACATCGACAGAGAAGAAAGGACACGGTGAAACTTCTGTCAAGAACCCTACATTGAGAATAAGGCTACTTGCCCTGCCATAACGACATAGAGGTCACACGCGCCCACATTCCCTGAGAGAGAAACCTCCTCTTGCACGACCTTACCACCCAGCGAGCACTCACTGAATGTCCACTGGGAGTGGCGAGCACTCGTCTAGAGGGCCTACACATCTCTTAGATCTATTACGGTGACCTCCATCTCTCTCTCTCTCTCCCTCTCCCGCTCTTCTATATTCCTCTTGAACCGTTGCTGACTTAAGTATTGGAGGGTTGTCCCCTGGGATAATGCTCAGGGCTCCTTCTGACACCTCTTTGGCTTCTGGTGTTTGCAAGCTTTCACGGATGCCAGACGACTTCCCCGATAAACAAATAGAGAAGGTGGTACGTGACCTAGGAACCATTTTCCAGCCCAGTTTGCCACTGATGAAACCTGATAAGAGACCAGGGTTAGTACCCTGAGGCAACGGGGGGCTCAACCCCAGTTCCCATAGTACTATCAGGGTTAGCACGAAGTCAGCATCAAAAAGGTGGAACTTGATGATAGCCTTTATCTTCTTGGACTCCTCCACAGTGGCCGAAGGCCGTCTGTCCGACCAGATAGGCCGAACACCCCTGAACCTCCAACCTTCAGAGCGGTCGTAAGCACTCATCATTCATGCTCCCAGCAAAATTTCGTAGCACCTCCCCCAGACTGGGGTTTGCGAGGTGTGAAATAGAGGGTTATCAAACAAAATGCTCCGGGACGACCCCTAAAATTCGGGTGAGCTAAAGACAGCTACCCGATGACTCAGAGGTGAGTGTGGAAGCCCGAGGAGTAGCCATCAAGGGGTTCTAGCGGCCCACAAGTCACAACTTCAAGAATATTGATATTTGCCATGCCGTTAAGGACATGGCCATTGTTGTTCACCCTCTGGATGGGTCCCCTGGATGCCATACTATGGGGGAGTAGGCTTCTTAGAGACCCAGAGTGATCAAAAGATAAATGCGGAGCCGACAAGGTAGACCACAACACACCCTAGTTCGCCAGGTGAAAGACGCAGTGCTTAAGACGAAGAAGACGAACATGATGAAGACTCTTCCAGTAGAAAAAAAGAGAAATCTTTCATTCTCTGTAGGAAACACAGAGTAGCAGGGAGAGGATACAACTTTCTAGAAAAACAAAAACAAACAGAGGCTAAAGCCCAAAGAAAAGCAATGGGGGGAACAGAGCACATGCTCCTCCCCCCAACCTCACCTCTCTTCTCCCACTCTCTCCTTCTTTTCTTCCCTCCGCAGACACAGGTGTAGAGCCTCTTCTCTTCTTGTCGTTGTCTCCTTCTCTTTCTCCAACCCCGTTCTTCAATGATCTCACCTCCTTTTTATAGGAGAGAAGATAATGCCCACTTTTCCCTTCTCTTTTCCTTGCTCGAAGCTGTCGAGTGGCCTACGGATAGGGGGAGCGGTAGAGTAGGAGAGGTGCTTGCACGGGGTTGGCCGACAGTGACCAGTGGAGACGCGACGTTTGGTGCAGAGCTCGAAGACTTCCATTCTTGGTGGCTTGAGGTGTGTAGGCTGTTGCCCGTCGGTCCAATGTAGAAGGTTTCTCCATTTCGGTCAAGGGTGCCTTTATTCGTAGAGAAAAATATGGTATCAGACTGAGGATGGGATATCTATGGGTTAAAATGGCGCGGTGGGTAGGCGTGTCGATTTAGGCCCACGTTCTTAGCGCGCTAGTTTAGGATGCTCAAGGGGGGCACGCTGGTTCAGCAAGAGAAGTGGGGCGCGCCGGTGTAAGGCCACTTGGAGGGGCGCACTGATTTAAGGCCAAAGGAGGGGCACGCGGATTTAGGGCAATTGAGAGATGGCCGTGCCGATTTAAGTGTCAAGAGATTTCGTCCTGACTTTGTGGCGCTTCAAATGGATGCTTACCCTCCCGTGCTGCTTTAGTTGTAATGCACCACCTCCGAGATGTTTAATTCGAAGCTTCCGAGCCCCAGTTTAAGACTTTGAGTGATTTCCGACGCATGCCGAACCCATGTCTGAATTCCTGGGTTTTTCTTGATTCAGCCTTCGGCATTGCCAATTGGGGAGCCACGGCCATATTTTCTATTTGAGGAGCTTCTTTATCGAGTAGCGGACCACCAGGCACGTGCTCATCCTATTTGGAGGAGGTATAGGGTTTATTCTATCTTTCCGTCTTCGACTTGCTCTCGAGTGCTAAGACGTACGTGCCGCATGGTAAATTTTGACGTCCACAACTATCTCTTAGACATTCCTCCTGACATCAAAATAAATCTTTCCCCCCTTTTGTTGTATGCCATCTCTCCCCCTTTACCTTAAGATATACAAACTCTAATGATCTAACGATTCTAACCGAAGTAGGACTCTAGCAATCCTAATCTAAGTAGGACTAGTATATTATGTACAATACATATACATCTTTCCCAAATACACTGTCTCAAACTTGATGCACCATAAACCAATAGCTTGCCAACTAATGCTTTGAGGCACAGAACCATTTGGGACTTGATGAAGAGATCAACAATCTGCTAGACATAAGGAAGAGGAAATGTGCTGAAGAGATAGAGCAAACAGATAGGGAGCTGGCCAATCTTCAATGCTTTGCCGGCTCATAGAAGTTCAGGTTGCTGCAATAGCCATAATGTAAAGGTGCGTGAACTGGGAAAGTGATGCCAAGATCATGAAGAATGACTGGATAAAGTAGTAGGTGATTGAAAGCATTAAGCGTTCGCAAGATCCATTGGTGCAGAGCGGTGATAACAACCACTGAACCACTGATATATTTGGAGCTATAGCAGCAGAAGTGATGGAAACTGCCAAAGGAATAGACAACGATTGTAAGGAAGGAGTATGAGAACTCTGAAAAATGCTGGGAGTAGTGAATAAGATGACTTCAACATACAGTAATATGAACATCAACCAGAGTTAAAGTAGCTCAGATGGCTAAAACATAATAACTAAATTGGGTGCAAAGATCGCCATAGCTGTGGAAGTGTAGGGCAAAGAAGTCCGGCGAAATAATAGACCATAAAATGCTCAAAGGAAGCTATTGTTGTAGAACCAGACTGCTCTGATGAAATCAACATGCTGAACATGGGCAGAAGATAAGCCTAAAAATAAGGCAAAGTTCGCCTGAGGTGCCAACCTGATGGCCCCAATCACCTGGGTGACAATCAGACATTGCCTACGGTTGACCTGGGATGCCAGCACCTCCTCCCTTTTTCCTAAACAAATAAATGGACCACCATATCAAAATCGACACCACTGCAGTTCATCCAGGGTGCCAGCACCTCCTAGATATAAGCTTACCCTAGCCACAGACTGATCCAACACCAAGCCAAGTGATTTGTCCCAAAATTTAAGTCTGGAATGTGGGTAACTTTAAATGGGAATAATCTCATATTTTTGAGCATAAGAACTGAAGGTTAGAGGATAACTCAAGGGTATCCTTCTTTATCCTCATACCAAATTTTATCACAATTTCCGAAAGGTCAGGGATTAAAAATTTGTATTAGATTTCATAGGGTTTAAGTTGAATCATGGATTCATGGCCATGGACCTTTTAATAGTCCCAACCCCATAATTGCTTGATCAAATGCCCCATTCCTAGTCTCCACCCCATGGGGTGGTGGGGGAGCATTCTCACCTCTCCCCACCTCAGACCTGTGCCCTGATCAGGATAGGGGAGAGTCAGAAGCAGACAGAGACAGAAGGATGAAGGGAGAAGAATAGAAGAAAGAAGAGAGGAAGATGAAAGGAGCAGAAATAGAAGAAAAAGGTGAGAGACGGGAAGAAAAGAGAGAGGAAGCTGTGAGAAGAGAGAAGAGCTATGCTTCTCAGCAACCACCCTTCCTCCACTTTCTAGAACCCTTGGGAACAGCTGAAAGAAGCCCAAAGAAGGCTCTCCTACATTTGGACAGTAAGGAATAAACAGTTTCAAGCAATGTTCAGATGCCGCATGAATCTCTCTCCTTTGGCCTTCAGTGACTTCAAGATTCAAGATTTTATCTACCGGATGCCAATCTGTGTCCTGGTTTCTGGCTATTTTGGGGATGATGTGCTTCTACTCCCGAAGATGGTTGTTAAGAAGAGTTCTCTTGCACTAGTGCCAGCTTCTTCTCAAGCGAGACCGGTAGCAATCTCTTTGCTCGCCGGTGGGTTCACCATTGATGTTGTTATCTCCTCTCGCTCTGTTGTCGTTCAGATAACTAGCCAAGAAGGGTTCTCCACCCAAATTGTGCTAACCAGTACGGCTGCCAAGGAGATTATGAATTCTATGTTCAAGGGGCAACTGGCCGTATTTTCAGCATTTTTCAAGGACATTCTACACTATTTATGCAACCTCCCTCGGTTTATCAGCAAGCCGACCTCGTCAATGCCGTGTATTACCCTCCCTCAGATCCGTCCTTCTCTTCTGTTAAGGGAGTTGTGCTTCATGGCTGATTGCCGAGTGGAGTGGTCAAATCTCATGCTACTTATGCCATATAACAGAACTCCATGGTTTCATGATGCTCAGCCTTCTGAGGAGTTATCTGTTCAAGAATGTCCGACTATCGTTAGCACCAGTGTCTAGGGGCAACCGCCCCGACAAGGCTACATGTTCATAATCGGGCCAGGCAGTCTGCCAGGTGGGCTCATTATTTGAGAAGGTGTTTCAAGATAAGAAGCCCGAAGGTACGAACCCGCGTCAGGCGGGTCCATTTTCAAGATATTTCTGTCAGGAAGGGACGGCGACGTAGATATAAGGGCCGCGTGTTGTGTATTCAGGGGTCCACTTCACTTTCTCCTTCCTTTCATTCATCCTTTCTCTTGCTCGGCTCCCACCCTTGGGTGGTGTACCTACCTTCTCCCAATCCCACATCTATAATCTTCTCCTCTCTTCCCCAGTCCACAAGCCTCCATTCTTCTTCTTCCTGTCCGGAGCCTCCGGATTCTCCTTCCTCTCACAATTTTAGGCCTCGACGTATGTCATCCTTTCATCCCGATTTCGGGATATCTTTTGATTCTGCTCCTTCGGTATTTTCGGGCCCTGCTTCTGATTCCTCTCTGACCCTATTGGACGTCCACGGTTCTCCTTCTTCGACTCTGTTGGATGACTATTCTCCTTCTCTGACCTTGTCGGATGATTACTATTCTCCTTCTCCGACCACGTCAGATGTGTAAGATTTTGACCAGAATGCGCAATGGAAATCATCGAAACCTTGGATTGCATATCGTTGCCGATTTTTCAAAATCGAACTATGTCGGTGAATCCCGCGAAGGGAAGAATGATTCTTTACCTTTGCGGGGTTGAGAATCTCCCAAAACCTCGAAGATGAATGAGAGGAAGATCCTGGAGTCGCGAGCTGTTCAAGTGTCCGGCCTCTAGATGTATCTACACGAGCAGTGGAAGCAGACGGGATCTACTCCACGATCTCCACGCGCCGACCCGATCTCAATACCACCATCCATCGGGCAGGAAGGAGAGAGGAAATGGGGGCACCCCTTGGAGAGAGAGAGAGGAGAGAGGGCGGCTAGGGTTTAACCTTGCAGCTTGGCCAGGATTTCTCCCAACAGCGTATATTTATAGACCTTTGATATTTTTCACAAAAATCTAATAATAGTCTATAAAGTCCACCCATCCCGGTCTGTCCAATACTCTATTGTGTGTGACCCGGCGGACCAGCCTGGGGGGTCCAGGCTGGTCTGCCTAAACCCTCTTGGGGTTTAGGCGGAGTAGCTGGGGGCTGGGTTTTTTCGTAAAAATAAAGTTATTTTTATTATCAAGGGGTTTAGGTGGACCAACCTGGGGTGGCAGGCTGGTCTGCCAAAACCCTCCCCCAGGGGGGTTTAGGCAGATCAGAGGGAGAGAGAGAGAGGGAGGCGATCCCCACTCCCTATAAAATCTGATTTTTTGTATTTTCTTCCTACTTTGACCAAGAAGAAAATGACAATGATACTGGGAGGATACAACAAGGATACTGGGAGAATACTTGTTGACCAGTCACGTGCGCACGAGGAACACGGGGGTTGACGTGGGACTTGTGCGATCCCGAGCTCTCATTGGTGAGTCCCTCATCGTCGAATCCTTCCACGCATGAGTATGGTGGATCTTGCATTAAACTGGGAGTGACTGGGGCTGGAGGATGGCTGTGAGGCCATTGGACTGGGAGGAGGGCACGGCCCCCAAGGGGTTCACACTTCATGGGGGCGCGGTCGTGCCCTTGGGCAAATTGCCCCCGGGCGAGCCGCAGCCCAGGGGGGTGGCCATCAGGGATCTTCTTTCATTGTCTGGGGGTGTCCTTTAAGGGACACGGGCTCTGGGATACTAGGATTAGCCCGTGGGGGCAGTTGTTGTCGAGTCGTAGTTGCCGCTCGCAAGGTGTTCGGGTAAATGCCCGACACACCTTGGGTTGTCGAACAGCCTGAATAACTAGCTGAGGGGCTTTGGAATGGGCCTTGGGCTAAGGATATGAGCTCGTGAGAGTTGAGGAGAGGCACTTTGGGCATGTGGGCCTGACCTCGAGGTGTGTGCTGCGTTGCATAGCTGGTTGATAGGGTAGCCTCAGGTTGACCCGAGAGCTAACAATAAGTGACTTGTCACCACGTGTCTGAGGGTCAGGGGTGGCCCCGACTTGCTGGGGGGTCATTGTAGAACCTGGATGGTATGCTGGAGTCATGAGTCAGCCTGCGGTTTGCTGTAGAAAGGCCAGAGTATATGCGCCCACAAGGTGTTCGAGACAATGCCCGACACACACGTGCGAGCCATGCATGTGCGTTGTAGGCCCCCAAAGCCTGTGGTTGACTTAATTAAGTCTTCCTTTGACCTTGGGGTGGGTTAAAAGAAGGCACCTTGAGGTAGACCCTGGCCTTATTGCTAGGTGCCACGTGGCATGGCTTGTAGTCGAGGCGCTCCCGGGTTGGCCCGGGAGGTCTTGTGGAGCGTGGGCAAAGCCCGCAACTGAGCGGTCGAGAGCGGTCCCGATTAGTTGCTGGCGCAGCGGTATGCCATGGCAAATTGGTTAGCACCCTGGGTCGAGCCCACTGGGTTATAGGAATGGCCGAGTAGCCCATGCATTGAAGGTGTTCAAGGAAATTCCCAAACCTTTATTCCTGAGTATTTTGCTAGGAAATTGTCAGGATACAACAGCCACGTACCACACTTCTTTATTTATTTGTTGAGGAAGATGTTTGACACTCATGGAAGCTTGCAATCACCAGAAGCAAGTGTGTCAGAAGAAGCCCTGGGCGTTACCCCCAGGGACAACTGGTGTGAAACCACTACTAAGTATGCAGCAAGGGTCACTGTCCTTGGACCTATTCCGCAAACACAACCACAAAGCAAGTTTAGTTATCATTGTTGCTGCTGACCCCTTTTTTTATTTTTTATTTTTTTTTGCAGGGAGTGATGAGGACTCGCATCTCTTGGGCACTGGTACACATAGCATACCATGGATTGCCTGAGTTCTAGAGGGAGCGATTGAGAGAGATGGGGTTTGGCCCCTTCTTGAGTATTGAGCTCGTCCGCCTAGACCTCGTCCTCATTCAAGTACTCAGCGAGAGATGGGATAGGGCGAGTTAGGCATTCCTGATGCCCTGGGGACATATGGTCTCCACACTAGAGGACGTAGCTAGGATCATAGGATTGAGGGTGGACGGGGAGGCAGTGAGCGGGGTGACCTACCCTGACTACGGAGACCTAGCCCATAGACTTCTAGATTTAGAGACAGTGGCGGGGTGCCCTTGGGACTGTGAGATGGTGAAAAGGACAGAGCTGATGGAGGCCCTTGGGTTGGAGGAGGGGCGCCAGAAGACTAGGGAGACCTTAGAGGAGTTTGCAATCTGCATGGCTGAGAGGGCGAGGGCTACCTTCTGCGCGGACCCCACCCAGATGGAGAGGGCAGATCTAGACTCGAGGAGGTTTTTGTTCCTGATGCTAGGGAGACTATTGTTGGGGACAAAGGGGGACGACATGAACTATCGTTTCCTGGGACTACTAGAGGATCTAGACCAGGTGGGGCGATATGCCTGGGGTGTCGCCATGCTAGCCCACCTGCTGGCCAACCTGTCTACAAGGACAGGTCGAGAGATGACTATTAGTGGCTTCGCACCGTTTGTTTAGGTATGCAATTATCCTATTTATGCTTATTCTTCTATTTATGCTAATGCAGTTATGATTATGTAATGATTATGCTAATGACTTGTGGATGTAGATCTGGAGCCACCTGTATATGCTGATGGGGCGCACTGGAGTCTATCAACCTGAGGCAGTTCCTCTAGCCTGACGTTGGCTCCCGCATGTGTCGGGGGGCCCATACGCCTATGAGCTACAGGTCGTTAGATGAGAGATTTGGGACTACCCAGCCTCCTTGGTATGTATGTTATGCTTATGCATTTCCCCTATTGTCTATTTATGATTATGATGATGTGATGTTGTGGAAATGCAGGTTGTGTGGAGGTCGTACCTGGGCATGGGAGACGAGGACCAGCCCTGGGTCATAGCTGGCCAACACTTGTTTAGGCGGGAGATTTGGCTCCATTGTCTGAACGAGATCGAGCCCCTACGCCTCACGCTGGTGATGAGGACTCTCGGCCTACACCAGGAGTGGGTCGAGGTGATAGAGCCACGCAGGGTCGGGCGAAAGACTCAAGGATGTACAATGATGATAGATTGGCAGCTGTGCTTTCCAGAGCAGTACGTCGATTGGCAGAGGGGTGGCACCCCGGTCGTCTCCCAGGCAGCAGACAGCATGGCATACCTTTGAGCCTACTGGAGGACCTACGCCAACAGGCCTCGAGGGGTACGTATGAATGCATGCTTTGATGTCTATATGCTTTAATTGCTATATGATGAATGTTTGACTAATATGTAATGAATACAGGATGCACGAGATGCTGTGGTGATGGATATGTAGGTGTAGCTTCACACGTTGGAAGCCCGCCTAGCGGTTACATGGTCTGAGCTAGAGACGCTGGCGAGTATGCTTTCTAAATGCTATGATATAAGTCTTAAAGTTGAGTGATTAGCAACTGACAGTCTTAAATGATGCAGCGTGCCCAGCAGAGGGTAGCGACGAGAGGACCAGGAGGAGCCTCTAGTTCAAGGGCAATAGACCAGAGTGCCGAGATCACTTCATTAGAGGAGCGATTGGTGAGAGCGGTGGCACGAGCTGAGGCAACCGAGCGTGACCTGGTAGCACGGGTAAGAAAGATCACTTAGCCAATGCAGTTATTATCATCTTTCTTTCAATATGCTTATGACAAATGGTATTGATAATGCATGCGGAGGAGCTACAAGACGCGTTGACTCGGGCTACCTTAGTAGGCACCGAGCTCACAATCTGTGACCAGCGGGTTGCGGAGCTCGAGGAGGAGATACGATGAGTAGCCACGGAGCGAGAGGAGGAGAGATGATGACTTGCAGAGGAGCAAGCTCAAGAGAGAGAGGAGCTACCCCGAGAGACACTAGAGCTGCAGCTACTTCTCAAGATGGAGAGGAGGGACTGCGACCAGGAGAGGGCAGAGTTAGCCGAGCTTAGACTTTGCCTGGGTGGGTCTGAGGAGCGAGTGAGAGTGGCAGAGGACCGCTACCAGAGGGGCAGGGAGCGGGTGCGAGCTGAGGGATGCCCGAGCTCTTATTCCAACGCGAGCTACTTGGAGGGTTCCTCCACACAGCAGAGGAACAAGGCAGAGGAGCATGCCCGAGTTGAGAGGTCAGCTGCCAGCCAGGGGTCAATGAGGCCCCCACGAGTTCCTCCGAGAGACAGAGGCAAGGCAGATAGTAGTAAGAGGAGAGAGGAGGGAGGTGGAGAGAGCTAGAAAGATATACCTTTGTACGCCTCCTCCTGCATTTTTGTACACACAGATATATGTGATTATGTTTATGAGATGGGAGCATATCCGTTACCTGAGTTTTTGTTTGTTTGTTTTTTTTGTTGTGTGCTTGTATACTTGTATCCTTGCTCGTGTCCCTGCTCATTCACACTTAGAGAAACAGATTAGTTAACTCCTTGGTAAGGGGTCAAGGGGCCAAGCCTTTAATCAATTAAGACAAAAGAAATGAATAAATAGAAATGTAGCATCCAAGCAAGCAGATGCAAATAAGAATTTTAAAAGAATGACCAAGCACAATGTAATCAAGCAAATGACACATTTTTTATTTTTATTTTTATTTTTGTGTGAGTTTTATGTTTTTTTTAGGTGTGGTAGGGTGCACAGACCAAAAGGAACCTTACTCGTTCACTACCTTAAATTCATTAAACATTCTTAAGTAGTTTAACAAAGGACCAACATGATTGGACTTGTGCTTTCACTCGGCACCTCGCACGGCACACCATCTGAAACTTGTCTTTGTCGCCCCTCAGGTTTATGGCACCCCTCAGAGGGAGAAAGAAGATAATAACTGAGGGAAGTCCGCGAGGGGGATCCAAAAGGTTGGGGACATCCCTCCCCTACCCTATTACCTGTTGGGGTTCAGTCTGTGGCTTAGGAAAATTTAGTTGTCCTTGCCCTTTCTTTGGGATTGCATGCTTACGGCCAAGATTTTCCCTGCAGGGACTTTGCCCTCTTGTCATCATCTTTTTTGATTGGAAGTATTTGAATGCATGCTTACCACCAGGGTTTTCTCTGTGGGGACATTGCCCTCTTATCATGCTCTGAAAATATTCTACTTAGGCTTTTGGCAGATATATTCCCCTTTTGGGCCATGACTTCCACCTACTAGGGCGGTGGGTTGGTTTGGTAATCTGACCAAGTCCCCACTTCCCCCCTCACGAACCGAAGAGAAGAGAATGGGTGACACCTTTTACTATTTGTTTGACTTTGACTTGCCTTGGATTTTGTACTGTATGAGTTTAAGAGTTAAGCGTGCTGTGTGTGTTGGTGTTGACCCAAGGTTAAATTGCCAAGAATGAAGAATGAATTAGAGATTTTGATCCTTCGAGTTTCTCTTGGCCCGTGTACCATATCAGCCTCTTTTTTATTTATTTTTTTTTACTTTTTTTTAGAGTTAGGGGTAGTATTTCTTGAGGAATACACCATTCTAAGGGTGAGCTAATTCTTCCCCATCAGTATTAACCAACTTATATGGATTACTAAGATAGATTTCTTTTATCTCATAAGGCCCTTCCCAATTTGGTTGGAGTTTTGAGCGAGGCCCACTAGGTTTTACGAAGATTCTTTTAACTACCATTTCACAAACCTTAAATTTTCTCTCAATTACTTTCTTTTGATAAAACCATGAAAGCCTATTTTGATAGGTTTGCACATGTTTGGCGGCAGTAGGCGCTTCTCATCCAAGAGTTCCAATTGCGCAAGGAGGGATGTACGACACTCATCAATAGACAACTCCTTATCTAATTGTACTCTGAGAGAGGGAATAAGGATCTCATGATGTGCAAGTGGAATGGCGGTCTAGAGGGGGGGGGTGAATAGATCCGCCCCCAAATTCAGAAACTATTGTTAGCTTTCAGATTGCTCATTCCAAACTTCTTCAATATGTCCAGCGTGTACTTTGTTTGGTTGATGAAGCATCCATCTGCAAGTTGTTGTACCTATAAGCCCAGAAAATATTTCTGTTCATCAACCAAGCTCATTTCGAATTCAGCAGACATTAATTGAGAAAATTTATCACACAGTTCAGTACATGTTGACCCGAAGATAATGTCATCTACGTATACCTGAACTATGATGAGATTTCCATTTGTAGTTTTGGTGAATAAGGTTTGGTCAACCTTACCTCTATGATAGCCCTTGCTTATCAGAAATTCAGTCAACCTTTTATACCAGGCCCGTGGAGCTTGCTTCAGTCCATATAGTGCCTTGTTTAATCTGAAAACTTTGTTAGGTTGAACAGAGAATTGAAATCCGGGGGGTTGTTCAACATAAACTTCTTCTTTAATAATTTCATTTAGGAATGCACTTTTAACATCCATTTGTTGAAGTCTTATGTTTTTAGAACAAACAAATGCTAGAAGAATTCTAATAGCCTCCATCCTAACAACAGGTGCATAGGATTCTTCGAAATCTATACCAAATTCCTGACTGTAGCCTTTAGCTACAAGTTTGGCTTTATTCCTAGAAATTATTCCTTCCTCATTCACTTTAGCTTCGCGGATCTGCGCGGCAACAGCGACCCGCAATGGTCCGAGCTCGGCACCCGCTACCTGCTGTTGAGCATCCAGCTCGATGCGGCCGATCTGGCCGAACTCGCCACTACCGGTTCGGTTACCGGCCCAGGCTTCACCTTCGACGGCACCGCGCTATACGACGGCTCGGTGACCTATGACGGGCTGAATTGACGGCAGAAAGGCGGCATTCAAGCTGCGCGCCCCAGTATCGGCCGGGTCATCCGATACGCAATGGAGTGCGACCATGTCCGATATCCCCGAGCCGGTCGCCGACTGGGCGCCGATCCCGCTGATCGAGACGAGCGATCGTGTGCTGGGCGGTCCTGGCGGCCCGGCCAACGCGCAGGCCCTGGCACTGCTGCGGCGTCTGCGCTGGGTGCGCAACACGCTCGATACCGCAGTAGCCACGCTGGCTACCGTCGGCGAGCAAGCCGCCACGGCCCTGACGGTGGCCCAGTCGGCGGCCGCTGCGGCAGGCGCTGCGCAAACCGCTTCCGACACCGGCGCTTTGCTGGCCCAATCGGCGCTCACGGCAGCGGACAACGCCACCGCGGCCGCCAGTTTGGCCGCTGCGGCCGCAACCGCGGCGCAGACCAGCGCCAGCGGTGCGCAATCCACCGCTTCCACCGCTGCCGGTGCGGCGTCCGCGGCGCAGACCCTGGCGGCGGCCAAGGCCGCGCGCGTGGACCTGGGCGCCGTAAGCGTGACGTACAGCGCCCTGTTGGCCGTGGGCGCTGGTGCGCGCAGCCTGGAGGTGCCGTGTCCGGGCGCGCAGGTGGGCGATGCGGTCTTCGTGGCGGCGACGGGCGCCGTGCCTGACGGCTACGCCGTGGGCGCCGCGCAGTGCCTGACGGCCGACAAGATCCGCGTATCGGTGGTGCATCCGGCGCTGGCCCTGGGCGCCAACTTCACGATCCCGTTGCGGGTCTTCGCGCTACGCTAGGCTGGCAGCTTGACAGCGCGCACGGGCGCTGGCAGGCTGTACCGGCCTGGTGTGCTTGCGCCTGTTGCAAGTTGATACTCTTGAGTACTCTGTGGGGTGGATAGTGCACTACATGATGTTCATGGCACTCCAATTCTTTGTGAATTTATTAACCTAGTTCGGTGTCCAGGTGTCATCTATTTCTGGTAAAACAAAAGGACCTTTACTCACAACACGCTAAAGCAAGTGATCCTGGGCACGCAGAAAAACCTCCTTTCGATTCTTCCAATACAGATAATTTGTGCCATCAAAGAACGGTGGTCTATTGATGGAGTGGGCCTCAGCTATGAAGCTGCGAGGGACATTCCCATCGGATCTCCCTGGGTTGTTGGACCACATATCTAGGGAACCTACTCTGATAACAACTGTTAGATGGTATGAGAGGATAAAGAGGGGAGTGAATAGATCCTATACTCTATCTTTTTAACACCTAAAGAACTTAACAACATTGAAAATAGAAATGCCAACTCAAGCGCAGAACTGAACTGAAACTCAAGAACTATCAGTGGAATGAAATGAGACATATTTGGAAAAACTCAAAGCACCTGTGAAGAGGGACAGAAGAGATGGAAAATGCACACCACAACACAGAGTATTTTAAGGTGATTTGGTTGCAACTTAGCAAGCCTACGTTCAGCCCTCACCAATTTGGTGAGGCTTCCACTCTTTGGCCAAAGAAAAATAGACACACACATACGCTAGAAACCAGCAGATCAGGGACAAGTCTCCCCCCACACGAGGACAAGTCCTCAACACACACGGGGATGAAATCCCACAAAGGAGAAACAAAAACAAAACAAGAAGACAAACACACACGCTGCAACTGCAGCTTACATGGTGACAGCTTCCCACAGACAAGATCATTTGAAGATGAAGAAAGACATGAACGAAAGAATAGAAAAAGGGACTTCAGCAGAGTGATGAATCCAACAAGGATGCGAAGCATATCAAAAGCTGATGAACAACATGGCTGAAGGAGATGGCTGGCTGCACTCTTTTCTCCTCTACCTCTCAAATCATTTTCTAAAATCTCAGGACGAGCTCTCTCTTTCTCCTTCTCTTTTCACTCTAATTTTACGTCCCATCACTCTGTTTAGGATTCTCTGGCAGCAATGGTAGCAGCGAGCCCATGCAAAGAAGGGGCATCCAATTTATAGGCTTGAGTAGCAGAAGAGCTTCCCTCTAAAGATCTATAATCTAATTGGCTGGAATAAATAAGAATTCCTTAAAGGAGAAGACCTGCAACATCTTCTTTCTTATTGGCAGGTAACATCAAGGATGTCCTTCTGTCCAGGAGGATCTCTTGGACAACATTTCTGATTGGATGGAAGCAAAAAGATGGTTCCCTTGAAAGGTGACCTTTTCCATATATGAAAACTGACCGACCCACTGACCAAAAATGTTGTTTTGGTAACCCAATGATGACAAAGATAGTTGACTGTCCTAGGATCCTTTTCCACACCTCAAAAACTATGTTTTTGGTGGTTTACATCACTATTTTTTATGCTCTGGATGGGCTTCAAAAATTGTACAGGTTTAGACAGAAAGATCTTGAAGTGCTTCTAGTAAGTAGCCTGCGTTGACCTGCTGACAGAGTGAGATCGATGCACCTGTTGAGGATACTCCTTCAAATGGCTTCTAGAAGATAGCCTGAGGATGACCTCCTATAAAAGTGAGGTCGATGCAGCTAACATGTTTAAATCTCACATATGTCATTCATGAAGGTTGAACACTTGGGCAAAGAGATTTCATCACTTTTTGGACTGAACTGCTGCATGTCTGAATGTTGTAGCAGTTCGGTCAACCGAACTTTCCAATGTTTCGTGTACATTTTTCTACAAAAGTTTGGTCGATCGACCCACATTTTAGGTCAACTAAAAATGGCATAAACTTGAAAACGAGGATCCAAAAACCATCTAAACCCAATCCTTTTGTGCTCCAACCTTTACCCATTTGCCCCTAGGTTCTTGGGTGACATATTAGGGTCTTTTTGGAGGGATCTAGAAGGGTTATAATGGTCTTTTGATGTCTCCTATATATGCATATATGTGAACTCTGAATTTGATAAGAAATACCCTAATGAGCTTATTATTTTCTATCTTGTAGGATAAGAAGGCCAAGGAGGAGATAAGGAGAAGGAAGGAGAAGATTTTGATCTACATCCAGGCATCTCCGGGGTTCGTGGAAGAAGAAGAAAATGAGCGGATCGTCGAGAGGAACAAGAAGACGTAAGAATCGTCATCATCCGATCCGAGAGTCAAGCATCGACATCCGCCGGCTATTTAGAGATCAAGGGGGATTAATTCTACATCTCTTGTACGTTGTTTGTGATGTGGTTTATGATCTATATCTTGGGTTGAGCATATTTTGAATATTTATGTTGATCTTCTGAACTTGAAAATACACTGTGTGTGTGACCGTC
Organism: Amorphophallus titanum; assembly: GCA_024336825.1. Classification (NCBI taxonomy): domain Eukaryota; kingdom Viridiplantae; phylum Streptophyta; class Magnoliopsida; order Alismatales; family Araceae; genus Amorphophallus; species Amorphophallus titanum. The sequence goes on along the minus strand of JANBPO010003090.1, from coordinate 372,263 downwards.
TGCGTACGGTTGTTATTGTGCTATGGCTATTGCAGCGTGTGTGTGTTTTGATCTGTGATCGGATCGTGTTGGAGACCTCATCTCCGTGTGTGTTTGGGATTGCATCCCGTGTTTGCAGGGTTTACCTTGCATGTGTGTGTTAGGGCGCGTCCCTATGTGTGTGCAGGCGTCGTCCTGAGTCTTGTTGGAGTGTCGCCTCCGTGTTGGGGATTTATCTCCGAGTGAAGCCTTACTAATTTGGTAAGGGGTGGACGTAGGGAGCCATCGTGGTCCCGAACCACCTTAAAATCGTTGTGTCTTGTGGTGTGCATTTGTGTGATTGTGTGTTCCTTTGCTTAATCCGCCCACATGAACGAGTGAGTCGGGAGAGATTGAGTGAACTTAAATTACTTTATTTAGTTTATTTCTTTCAATCTCGTCAAATGTGTTAATTCTGCTTAGTTAAGTTTTAATTTGCTATATCGCGTGGGGGACAATTCAACCCCCCCTTCTTGTCCACTCACCTACCCTTGGGACCAACAATTGGTATCAGAGCTATGGCTCTATTTTCTTGAGGTCTCACGACCTATAGAGAGATCCATGTCGGCGAGTTTCATTGTGTATCATGTCTTGCGTTACTCTTCCTTCTCGTTATAATGGTATCAACTATACTTCTTGGAGAAATAGTATGTGTGCTTATCTTGACTTTAATGAACGTGAAATTTGAGAAGTTATATGTAACGGTCCACATAAACTTCCATCAAATGAAGCTAAGTGGAACGATAAGCATGTGAAGAAAAATAAAATTAATCTTCAAGCTTTGAATGTTTTAAGGAATTGCATAGAGTCTAATATTCTTTCTCGTATCACTTTATGCAGCTCAGCCAGAGATTTGTGGGATCAACTGGCGAAGTATGAAGCCAATGAAAAGACTTCGCAAGTTGGTTCAAGCTTAATGGCTCCTTGAACAATGATCTCAACACCTCAGGGGCTGGATGAACCTCAATCTGGGGTGGCCAACCCAATAACAACTCCCTCAGAGTATACTCACGGCCACTTAACCACGAACAATCTGCACCAGCCACCTGAACTTGCTGTAGATCCCTCGAACGCAGCACCGCAGCAATGCACCTGCCGGCAACCTCTGCCCAACGCAACACAATGGGGGCCACCATCTCAAGGGGAGGAAGCTCTCGACCTCGATCCTTATAACACACGTCGGCACTCTGACAACGATAACAACCACCTTCACAGCGCCAATGTCCCGCCCTCAAACTCTCACGCGAGACACGAAGCGAAAAATAAGCACGAAATCCTATGCCAACTGTCGACTATACTAAACCTTATGGACTCTGATCACTGTAATATCTCGAATTCCCATGTACTTCCACAACCACAGCTCTGATACCAACTGTAATGATCGAAGATCCGAATACCGGGAACGACCCTATACCATTCGAATCCTAGCCCGCCGCCCACGAGCCAAAGGGCTCGGAAGGGCTAAAAGGATAGGTGTGGTGTACATAGAAATAGAAAATAAAGCAGGACAATACAATAATTAACAGAAATAAACAACTAACTACAATAGAGTCCAGTCCAACAAAAAGTGCAGTCTAAGGTAGAGAACGTACCAAATGCCAAGTGAACACTCGGCCCGATGAATTGGCAACTAAGGACCTCCACGCAACGCCCTTGAACCTCAAGGAAGAACCGCAATACCTAAAAACTAGGGGTGAACCTCCTATCACCGGCTCAGTAGGGGTCCCGCGGAACACCAACCGAAAACAATGGCGGTAATGGAAAGTAGCAACTACGAGAACAACAACAATAGCAGGAACAGTAAGACTTGGTGGCTAGTAAAACCTCAGCTCTACAGCTACTCCTACTGTACCGGAATGGAGCCCAACACCCCGATCCCATGGTCGAGGAACAACCAGACACGAACCACCAGACTGCGATCACCCTAGTCATGCTACCAGGAAAATGACACGACGCCACTATTATGGAGGCTTGTACTCACAGACAAAGGCCCACACTGAAACCACATGATCTGGAAACACAGTCACGACCTCATCATCGTGAACTCTATGCCGTCTAGGGGAAAGCCCTCAGTGATGCTCATCAGAAACCCTAGACCTTAGTTCTGAAAAAATGCCCAAACTACACATGAAACACTACCTCGCAGATAGGAAATGAAAACCTATGACATGATAACTTACGTGACGTGACGGGAGTACCGCCCACCAGAAGCAAGGTCGGATGCGTCCACTGGTGACTTAGTCTACAGCCTCAGGTGTCTCTCTACGACACTCAAGGCAGAGACCGAGACACTGTCCAATAACTAGGAACACAGAAAAAGGACTAGCTGAGGTCGTGCTCGTCAGCGCGGGTCCACCGCCCTCAGCCACGTGTGCATACACAGACCATACGCCCGAGGTCAGATCCTCTAGCTTGTTCTTCCCCCTGTTGACCCAGAGAAATGGCGGACAAGAAGGGGGGTTGAATTGTCTCCTTGTCGAGATGGCAGATTTTAAAAACTTTCTTTACTTAACACGGTAGAGTTGAATAGTTAACGTAAATTAACAAAAACTTCAAGTGAGATTAAGACGTTCTCTCAAACTTCCCGATCTCGTGTCACCTCGGTGATTTGTCCTTCGGCTAGCTTTGTCCTAGCATCGGGCTTCATCCTTAGCTCATCCACTATCACCAGGGTTGTGAAGCCGAATCTTGGACCAGCTGGTTATGGCAGCGGGGTATAGTGTCACCTCAGAGATGTAGTAGCTGTCCCCTAGCACGTGTGGGGAGTTAAGAGGTGCACGGGAGAAGCGCGATGAAGTTGTTGAGAGGGGGTGCCCCCTGCATAATCATGTGTAATTTGGGGCTTAGTTGGCCATGGTGAGGTTCCGAATGGCTGAATATCATCATGCGAAGCTTCGGAAGATGATCCAGCCTACCTGGGTACAGCTAGGTACAGACCCATTCTATTTAATTTTCTTCTCAGCACTTCAATCTCCTGAAGCTTTTGGTACATCTTCGTTACTGCGGTGGAATCAGGTTCGGGAGAGGCAGCAGTGCTCCCTTCTGTCCCAACCTCAAGGATTGGCATTCTTGCCCCCCTACCCCCATATGGAGGCGGGGTGTAATAGCATGCCTCTTCAACAGAAGGTGGCCGACATAGTTCTTCATTTTCTTCTTTAGTGGCTCGACACAAAGTAGACAATGTGTCATAGGAGGGAATGGCGGCCCCTCCTTTATTCCTCACCCTTTTCTATTCATTCTCTTTTACAGCGGGCATCTACCCTTCAAGTGGTAGTAGGTATAAAGATATTATATAAACTACCCTTTTCAACTCCGGCAATTCATGAGGGTGTGGAGGATCAATCTTGTAATCACCCATTTGCAATTCCCCTCTCTAGATTAGCCATTCGATAGCATCTTTGAATGGGTAGCAGTCTTCAATAGCATCCCCGATCATCTGATGACATGGGCAGAAGCGGGGATCATCTTTTCTGCTAGCGTCTGCTGGTCTCTTTGGCTCCGGGAGAGTGACTTTTCTATATTGGGTGGCCCATTCAAACAAGGCCTGAGTCCTCTCCTTGGGAAATGAGTATAGCTTCTTCATTTTGGTCCGCAAGGATGGGCCCTCTTGTTGTTCATTGGGTTAAGCAAAGGAAGGGTTAGCAGCCCCTTTATCTCTGTTCTTTTGCAGCTCGAACTCCATGAAGTCAATTGTGCTGGCTTCTTTCAGCGCTAGCCGTTTATCCATAAATCGGGTCTTGTGGCTTGCAAAAGTGGGAGTGTGAAGACAGCTAGAGAGGAAGGCCTCGATCTCGACCACCACATTGTTTAGCCAATCTGAGGACTTAATCTCAATCCTGATCATCTTTTCGAGGATCTTCCACTTCAAATTCTATTTGTGGATTTGAACTGCATCTTCTTGAGGTGGCAGACGTTTGCATCTCATGCTGAGATTTCACCATCTTTTAATATAGTACAAAGCAGTCTCATCAATCTTCTGCTTGGAGGCATAGAGCTCGGCAATGGTTATTTCTCTTTCAGCCACATGGAATAGCACTGGGAATTTTCGCTGCATATCCGGCTGTTAGGTTCATTGTGCTCCTTCTTGATTTTAGTTTTGATGATAACAAAATATTGTGTGTGTGAGGAAGAAGTTCATGCATATTTGCATATGTCTTTATGCTTGCATATTCTTAGTGGAACTCGATTAATTGGTCTTCACATTTGTTTGAATGATGATTTCACTTTGAATGATGAGTTCACTATGATTTCACTTTGGTTACTTATCTCCCATCATGTGCCGTGAGTAGCTGCTATCCAAGTACCAACGGTTGTGATGGGCTGCTAGGCAATCCTGCATGGAAGACATTAGGCTGAAGTCTTTGGAACCCAAACAAACTTGGGTCTACAGTCACAGTTCAACTTATGCAGTAAATTCTTTGGAATCTAAATTTGCTTAAACACCTTCAGTCTATGATTGAACCAGCACTAGTTGTTGGTGTGTCCCTGTTGGTTGCATGTACGACAAGTAGACTTTTTGAATTTCATGGAATGTGAGTTAGGTTGAGGTCTGGTTTTTAGGTCTCCAAAGGGGTTGAATTGGGTATGGAAGGTACCCAAGTTGGGCTAGCCATTGAGTCTTCTTGTGTTATTTGAACGATTTTTCCTTCCAGAGTGAGAGAATGAGCTACGTCGAGGCATATCCCTGGTGCATTGACCAGTTGGTTCAGACCGTCAATCTTGCCGTCTGGCATGCCTACGCTAAGCTTGTGGCTTAGCAAACTTGCCTCCACTTTGTAGGTTGGTGCCTCGACCTGATTGAGTAGCATGTTTGCTACGATTTTCTTCTATTTGTTCTTCAACAATCAGCTTCCCTTTCCCTTTCTCAGGACAGAAGGATATAGCCTTGAATCCAAAAGGCCTCTTCTCAGTGGGATTGAAACCCAGCCCTTCCTTTCTTAAGTTAGATTTACCCATGGTCATTGTCTCTAGGGTGGACTATTTGTTCTTTAGCTCTTCTTCAATCCTTTCAAAAAAATTTAGCTCAATATTAACAGCGTTAACAGCCTCATACTTTTCAAGATTAAGTTTGTTCTCTTTCACCCATTCTTCACATTTCAAGTTGGTCTAGCTTAACTGTTTTCTAAGAGCATCATTTTCTTCCTTAATCCTATCAGATCTGAGCAGGTGGTTTCAAGAGATTCAACTTATTTTTTCAGTTCTTCATTTTCAATTTTTAAAGTTTCTAGCTCTTTATTAGCAGGATTATCATGAGCAAGAGCATTGATCTTTTTCTTTAAATGCTTATTCTCCTTTTTATGCATTTCGTACTTCTCAAGTAGACCAGCATATGCATCTTCCCAATCCACAACTGAGAAGGTTTCGAAAGGTTGCTTACCTGATCCTCACTCCTGTCAGCCATGAGACAGGAGTCATCCTCATCTTCATCGGCAGTGGGACTTGTTAAACAGTGCGGAAGGTGAGCTAGAAGGGGAGGGGTTGAATAGATCACCCTAATTAAAAAATCTCAAGAAAACCAACCACTGAAAGCGCTAAGTGCAGAAGAGAAATCCCCTTAATCCTACTACAGAACAACTGAGCGAACAGAGAGAAGGCTAGAAAATGAACTAAGCCGCAAAAGATTGAGCGATAAATGTGCACATGTTGCAACAGAAGAATGGAATAGGCAAACCACCAATCAGAGACGGAGAATTTTTAGGTGGTTCGATTGCAATCCGCAATCTACGTCCACCCCTTACTCCATGGAGTAAGGCTTCCTTGCACTAAGCAATGATGAAAACCGCAGACTCAGTCTGCCAACAACCGTTACCGAACAGCTTGCCCCGAGGAACACCTTCCTCGAACTTCTGATAGTCAGAAGCACCAACTGGAGGACCAACCTCCCTTCCTTTGCAACCTGCAAAGGGAACCCCGTAAGCTGCTCCCTGCAAAATGCATGATGCAATATGTGCGTAGACCTTAGAATGACTCAGGCAGAATGTGCATCGACCTTAGTATTACTAGGGCAAGATGTGCGTCGACCTTAGTAAGACTAAGGGATGATGTGCATTGACTTTTATGCATAGAACAAAAATGTGCATCGACTTGCCTCTGCCTCACTATGCAACATACATCGACCTTCATACGCAATACAATAAACATGCATCGACCTTATTATGAACAAAGTCTGTCATGCATCGACCCTAGTGAAGCTAGTTAGTTCATGCATCGACCTAAGCACATGCTGACTAAACATGCATTGACTTGAAATGCTCTAGAGTTGAAATAGAGACCAATGACACATTGACTCAAACAAATGTACGTTGACTATGTGTTGACTATGCATTGACTTGCATGATTATGAATGTATGAATGTGCATTAGATCTGTATGACAAAATGCATGAATGAGCATAGACCAATGACAAACCTGCTTTGACCTAATTTTAAGTGAAAGCACAGGATGCATGAATGTGAAGAATCACATCTTATCACAGTAACTTAACATGCATCATGTATCAAGACAAATGTAACATCAAAGCAAGTACAAATGCAGACACAGTATAGGTACACTCATAGGAAGTGCAACACAAACACATGTCACTCAATTTACTCATGCAGATTTAAGATGACGGAGATAATTTGACATCATTAAATGAGAGACTTAGTATTTAACATCCACAGGGTCACAACATAATGAACATTATGAGCATAATAAATGATGCCAAACTATTGCATGGGACATAACATTTGTGCATTCCAAGATATCAAATGAATCATAGTATTTGTCATCATCAAAATCACAGTTTTGTCATCATCAAAATCATAGGGTCACAATAATCTCCCCCTTTTTGATGATAGCAACACTATGACAAAATGGCAACACAATGGCAGCACTAAGAACACTATGAATGATGCCCCATGCCTGCCAGACAATATAACTATTCTCCCCCAAACCTATATGCCAAACAATACCAAATGATTGCCAAACTATTCTCCCCCTTTGACTTCATCAAAAAGGAAACAATAGTTTATTATGAAATGGGCACAGATGATTTCCTAGAGAAAACATCAGTAAGAGGAATGCAGTGCAGACTTAAATAAAAATCAAGCACATTTTGAATGCAAATCAATTTCTACTCTCCCTTCTTACACAAGGGTATGATTGACCAGACAGTCACACAGACAGACAGAGTTGATCCACAATTTCAAATATTCTCCCTGATATTTACATCTCCCCCTTTGACATCTCTCCCCTTTAAAATCTGTCCCCCTTTAACAAGCCATAAGAATGTCACTTCCCTTTTTGTCATCAGTAAGACAGATGAAAAGTACAAGTTGAGTTGATACCAGAGAAGTATCAGGGAATTGAAATGGCAATGAGAAAGTGAGGAAATCACAGAAAGAATCTGACTGACAAACTGATTTATCTTTCATTAATCAAGCATGCATAGCTCAGATTCTTTTAGTATAAAATTTCATCTAATATAACCTTGATAGAAATCTAGTTTAAGGGTAATGAAGGTTAGAGTGTATCAACTACATTCTTTGAAGAGGTTCATATCAACCATTAATAGCAATAAATCAAACACACATGAATCATGTCAAATTGTTCTATCTTCACGCTCTGCAATAGGTAGCTCAATGAGGAGCTAACCGTGGAGCGAGAGACTTACATCGAAATTTTAAAAGTATGAATCCTCTCATGTTCGCAGGGTCCATGGACCCAGATGAGGTAGAACATTGAGTGAAAGAAATCGAAAGGATTTTTTGAGTCATGTAATGCACGGATGTGGAAAAGGTCCTATTGACCAGTTTCCAGCTAGAAAAGGATGCCCGTACTTGGTGGGAGTCTATCGAAGCAACTCTACCACATGATCAGGTGTTGTGGGAAGAGTTTGTGGAACACTTCAACAATAAATATTTCTTCGATTGGGTGCAAGAAAGGAAGGCTGTTGAATTTGCTTCCTTAAAGCAAAAGAGTTTGATGGTAGCGAAATATGAAGCCCAGTTCTCGAGATTATCTTGATATACACCACATCTTGTGGGTACCAAAAAGATGAAGGCGAGGAGAATTTTAAATGGCTTAAAGCCCCAATATATCACTCAACTCGTCCTGATGGACATTCAAGTATATGCCGATATGGTAAGGAGAGCCCAACTCTTGGAAGATGCAACGGAGATGTCTGATCACATTCGGGGAAGAGATGCCAAGAAGGAGCAAGTTACTGGCTCTGGTAACTTCAAGCCCTCCTTCGGGAAGAAGTGGCCCAATTCGTATGGATGTAACTTTCATAAGGATGGGCATAACTTTCAAAAGGACAAGAAGCCAAGATGGAATGATAAATGAATTGTCCTGGTTGTTACCCCATCAAAGGAACTATGCAAGCATTTTGAGAAGCATAGACAAAAGGCAGAAGAGTGTTGAGAAGACTTGGTGCATGTCTTCCCTGTGGGAGTTGGGATCATAGAATCCCAAATTGTCCACTCCTCAACGAGCATGCTCCATCGAAAAAACTTCATGTTGCTGTCAAAAAATAAGGAAGACTTTAAGATCTTATGAATGCGGAACCTATTGAAGGAGGCATCGTGGAAGGTACTATTTCTGTTTGCTCAAAGCTCGCCTCTATTTTATTTGACACTAGAGTTATGCATTCATTCATATCTAAGAGCTTTGCTGATACTTTACCAATGATGCCTATTCCGTTAGAACCTAAACTTACTATTACTACTCCTATTGGAGCGAGATTGGAGATTAAATATTTCTACCATACTAGTGAAGTTCTAGTCAGCAGTTGCAACCTACCTGCTGACTTAGTATACTTGGAGATGGAAGCATATGATATTATTTTGGGAGCTGACTGGTTATCTACATACAGTGCTAGTGTTAACTGCAAGTTGGGTATGACCCTTAGTGGGTACCCCAACCTTTTATTCTCTAGTGTCAAGCATTCTAGACACCTATCCCTTATTTTGGCCCTTAAAGCCGATAAATTATTAAAGAAGGGTTGTGTGTCTTTCTTAGTTTCTATTACTCTGGCCGATCATAAGGAACCCATTCTGGAGGATATTCCTATCGTTCAAGATTATTCTGATGTATTTTCGGATGAGTTGCCAGGTATTCTTTCGGAGAGGGAAGTGGTCTTCTCTATTGATTTGATTCTGGGAGCTACACCTATTTCTAAAGCTCCGTATCAGATGTCCTCTGTCAAAATGAAGGAGTTGAAAGAACAACTGATGAAGTTGTTGGAGAAAGGATTTATCCGACTGAGTATTTCACCTTGGGGAGCCATAATGTTAATGAGATAGAGAGAGAGAGGGAGAGAGAGAGTGTGTGTTTGTGTATTTAATGTGCATTAAATGCACTTAGCCTACCTCTAAATCCACCTCCATTGGTGGATTTCCTAATCTAGGAGTAACCTATGGTTAGCCCTTCATGGTTACTAATCAAGAAGTCCTTCTCTCTCTAGAATTTTTAGTGAGAGAAGCTCTGGTTTTTTTCTTCCCGCCACCCTCCCTTTCGTTCTCTCCGTCCCCTCCGCGCCGGCCATGGCTGGTGAGGTGGGGGAGACCTCATTCTTTCCAACGAGCAATGACGCCGGATGTTCAGATGCTGCAATGGCGGCTCCACGGAAAACCTACGCCCAAACACTCACGGAGTCAAAGATCCGACCGCAAATTTCATTCTAGGTGAAGGCCCCACCGTATATGGACCAAGGAGAGCCCACCATCTTCTTCTCAAAAGAAGAAATTTAGGCGTCTTGCGAACATCTTCAGAATGCAATTATAGCCAAGTGCTCCTACGGTCGGCCATCCATTTAGGAGATTAAAACTTGCCTTTCACAACGCCTTCAACTAGATTATGATTTCATCATCAGCCGGTTGAATGCCAGACATATCTTGATTCGGCTGGGCTGCGAAGCGGATCTACTCAAAATTCTGATTCAAAAGAACTTATATATTAAGGATTTCTATTCAGGTTCTTCAGATGGTCGCATGACTTTCAATTTGACTCTGATCCATCGGTAGCTCCATTATGGATCGGGTTCCCCACTTTACCAGTGAGTTTTTATCATGATGATATGCTCAGATCAATAGCAGGGAATGTTGGCTATGTCCTGCAGATCCACGATGCAACTTCCGCCATGATGGAAACTTCGGAGGCTCTGGTGTGTGTAGAGCTTGATCTAGCTATGCAGAGGAAGGATCGACTATGGATTGGTTCGGAAGGTGGTGGTTTCTGGCAGAAAATTAGCTACGACAGAGTTTCGCATCTATCCTCTCACTGTCATAAGATTGGGCACATGGAAAATCAATGCAAGAAGAAACAAAGTAAAAAATTGGCGCACAATCAACCTTCGAGTAATGCTGCTCCTCTTGCAAATTAGAAGGTTATTTGCAAGGAATATAGGCCCCGGATGCCAAATACTCCTGGTCCTAAGATTACATCTAATGGCACAAATAGATTTTCATCATTAATCCAGTCAGTTGATGACCTGGATTCTGAGGAAGCAATTACACAAGATAAAATAATTTTAGGAGATAACAAGTTTTTTGACAATTCTAAATGCTGTCAGCTAACTACCCTTACATTAGGATCTTCGTAGCCAAAAGGGAATGATGGTCCCTCACTTTCTATTTGTAGAAATGACACTAAAGAGGTTATCACTACAGATCTGATTTGAATAGAGAAGATTGCATCAATATCTGAGCTTCCTTCAATCCATCACAACAAAGATACAATACAGAACAAGTCTTATGCTCATCCTCCAGCTTCAATATGCTTAGACTCAAATGTCATTACAATTGTAAGCTCGGAAGCAGTCTCAACACTCTTAGCCTTGGAGAATTCCAGGATGTTATGTCAAGAAAATGGAAGCAAAATTGATGTGAAACCACCTTGGGGGTGATAGTCACAAGATGAATGACCCTCGGACCTAGCAAGCAAACAATGAGCGGACTTCTCCAAACTGGGCGAGCTTGGTCTCAACGATCCGCTCGATCATCTGGCACTGTGCCATGAGGTTCTCTGGCACCGGCATGTTGGATGGTCGTGGTTGAACCTTGGCCAAGGGCGTGCTGAACCCAATAATTGTAGGAGTTCGGGCAGCTGTGACTAAGGCGTTAGCACCATTTTGCCCACCCGATGGGGCCGGAGCGTCCATTGAAGGCCCGGTGGGCGACTGAGGATGAAGGTCACGTTCCTGAAGCAGATCTCACAGGAGGGCCTTCAAGTGCTGGTTCCCCTTCATAAGAGTCTCAAGAGTCACCTCTTGGACTTCACCGGAGGGAGGATCATTGTTGATCAGCTCCGCATTAACAGGGGCGGCACGCTCCTCGGTGGGAACTTCTTCCACTTGTGTGGATGCCTGAGGTCCGGCAGAAGTGCCAATGTGGCCGACTGGAGTTGGTGGCGGAGGCAGATGACGAGGCCTCCTGAGGTGAGATATAGGTAGGTTCAGATCATCGGTCTAAATCTCAGGTTGGTGTCCGGTGGCATAACACACGAACACCCTAGCTGCGTCATTGAGGAGCCGGACCGTCCTCCTTTTCTGGGAGCGCCTCTTGGGGCGGCTAGTTGTCCCCAGCCTATCAAAGACTGAGGTACGCTGCGGAGGAGTCTCCATCGTGGCTTCTGCCTAAGGAGAGCTTGGGGCTGGATGTTGGTGGGGCCCGGAGTGAGCCCGTCTCTGTTTCCGCCTATCTGTACGAGAGGCGATGAAGGGTTGGGCGCCGCCAGATGGCGTGGCTGCGGGGTCAGTCGCACCTTGCTTGGCGCAATGTCTTAGTGCCCGAAAGGGGTTGCTGAGACGTGCTTTCCAGACAGCTTGAGCTTCGTCTGGGGTGGCCCAGATCCTTCTTAAGTCTGACTGCTATTCTCCCTCATCCTTGTTCCTCCGACGGGACTTGGGAGCTTGAGTGCCAAACAGGTGCTGGTGCTTTCAGGCCGTTGCCAAAGCATCCACCCACTTAAGTTCTGCCTTATCTTCCCACGTTCGATGTAGGAGGCTAAAGCAGTTGGTGATAGGGACCGTAGGGACGATCCGTTTTGGAGGAATAATGGGTTCACCCCTCTAGGCGAATTGGTAAGTCTCCGATAGTTGCTGGTGGTAGCAATGGGTCGCTTGCCTTTACGGCTACGACGGTGCTTCTTCTGGGGAGCGGAAGACGACTACGCTCCAAGGTGGTAGGCCGAGAAAACCCAGCCTGCAGGTGCTGGTGGCACAGGGCCATTCATCGAGAATACCGGGGTAGACCCCCAAGACGCGAAGTCTGTAGTGAAGGCGGGTGGCTGGGTGGCTCAGGTGTAGGCTTTCGCCCGTGCCTACAATAGTGTTGTGGATGCTCGTCGTGACGTGTCTGCGCCTGAAGTTATCACTGTAGGGGGTACCGGGATGCCGGTGACCCAAGGCCTTAAGCCTGAACTGGGAACTGGCAGGACCGGAAGGCGCGACAAAGGGTGCTCAGTCCGTACCGAGGTCACCGCCTCCCACAAAGCCTGACCCGTGCTGGGGAGCAGTGTTGTCGGATTGCAGGAGGAATGCCCCTGAGGTAGAGCTGAGAGATCCGAAGCCTGACGCGGACCACTCATAACAAACATCGTCCGCGGGAAACCCTAGAGTTGTACGTCCGGTTTGGATGCTAGGATGCCTCGTGCAAGGGGTTGGGGACCCGGGCGAGGCGGTCGCGCTTCTGCGGTTCGGGTCGGGGGGCCCGAACGGGGTGTTGGGGAGCCTTGCCCCCAGGCTAGGAGGCCCGTGTGGGGAGCTGGCTCGGTGGGAGCTTGGGATTGACGGCCCGAGCAGAGTGCTGAGGAGCCAAACACCGTAGGGTGGAGACCCACACTGAGAGTCGGCTTGGCTGGGGCTCGGGGCTGGAGGTCCGAGCAAACTGCAAGACTGGAGACCAAAACCTGGGACGCAAGGCTTGCATCGAAAGCCGGTCGAGACTGGGCCCGGGGACTAATGCTTGCCCGGGCTGGGACTGGTCTGGAACCCCTACAGGCACCGGTGGCAGGAGAGACCGAGCCTGATGCTCAGCTTGGCTATTGGGACTAGTAGCTGGCGTGGTGCCCTGGTGGCACAAGAGGAAACAAGAGAAGGAGGTGACGGTGGAGCCGCCACGGGGACCACACCCAAGAAGTAGGGTGATCCGACGACTGGGGCGAAGCTACCGAAAGCGATCAACACTGCCAAGTAGCCCACCCATGCATGGGTGGCGACGGCGATGGGACCGTAGGTGACGGCTGCCATAGTTGCTGGAGTCCTGGATGAGCAGAGGCGACGGCCGGGCGCGGTTGTCGAACACGGTCTGGCAACTGGGAGATGAACTGGAAGCTGGTGGGAAGTACGAACAGGTGCTCTTCTACTACCCCTCTTGCAAGGACAGGAAAGGGGCACCTGGACTTCAGGGTTGGCACAGACTTTCGCATCAGCAAAAAGAAGGAAGGAGGGAGACATCCCACCGGGCGTGCCATCCTTTTTGTTCCACCTCGGGAGGGTTCCACCGGGGCCGGTGTGTGCGGTGACCGGAGTGAGGGGTAGGACACAGCCACGGGAGGGATGCTGGAGGTTAATGGGCCTCGGGCACCCCCTCTCATGACCGGATCCGCCTCAAGGCGACACCGTGCACTCGCCTTTTAAGGAGAGTCGAGGGGAGACCGAGATACACCGAAGGTTTTCTGGGTTAACAGGAAACATGGTTGGGATGCGGGCGTGCCAGTCGATTTCTCGACAATCACCCGTGGAACCGAATGTTTAACTGGGGATGTGTCGCCAGGGCGGGGCATGTGGACTCAAAGGGTGAGAGACACGTGGAGGGAAGGACGGTTCTGTGGGTGCGAATGCGTAGGTGACTGTGGGGAGTCATGTACAGGACGTCTTTCCCCACCGACCGCAAGTAGTTGGTGTTTATTTACATCGGATTGAATCCGAAGACCTTCGTTCCATGTCGAAGAGGAGTCCATATATTCCTGAAGTCCTAGGTGGAGAGCCGGGTGCACTTTGCAGCTGTAGGTTCACCTCATGCTGGGTGGTGTTGGCTAAGGTCAAGGGGTGCTGGAGGTTTACACTAGGTGACAAAAAGGGAGGACTGAGGGCCCGAACGTGGATGCGAGAGCATTCATCCAATTGGCAGTTTAATTTCTGAGAGATACATGTCTTTACAGACAGGCCGTAGTGGCCAAGGTACAACTGGTGCACGCCACGGGACAATTTTGACGTGATGATCGGTCCCCGAGTCGATGCAGGATAGATGAACACACATGTATTTTACAGGGGGATCCTCTCGTGGCGTGGGCCATGGTCGCGATGTCGAATGGGGGGCTCATGACTGGGTAACTGGAGGGATGCGTCGATCCGGTGTCTGGGCGAGGGTCGATCACGACTCAAGTTGAGCGGTCAAACATGGCCTTGTGACTGCGGGAGAGCGTGACGTCATGACGCGTGCACGATTGCAACTGACGGGCACGCGAGGGGGAATCCTAGCATGAGGGGACGTTCGCCCTTGTCATAGCGTCTCGTACATGGTGGGTGTTGACTTGTGTGTTATGGCTAGATACTACGTGAGGGGAGTGCAAACGACATATCCCCGACGTACTAAGCTGACGAACAAGTCACCCACGCACAATTCTCCTTAGCTCATTGTTTGGAGCCGCTTGAAGCTTGAAGCTGTGTATGCTTCTTCTATATGCTGTGTATGTGCCCCTTGAGCTTCTAAGGGGGTTTTAGAGAGAAGTTGAAGGGGCTAGCATGGGTTTAGGAGGACTAGCTTGATAGTGTCAAGCTAGCCCGCGTAAACCCAAGTGAATAGTATGTGTTTAGGAGGACTAGCTTGATAGGTTCAAGCTAGCCTGCGTAAACCCCACTAAATAGTGCAGGGGAGAAAGGTTTTACGTAGACCAGGTCATAGGGTTGAGCTGGGCGGCGTAAACACCTCCCCTTGGTGGGGTTTACGTGGACCAGCCCAAAGGGCTAGTTAAACCCCTCCACAGAGGGGTAATTTGGTCACTAGAGGGGGCTGGGTTGGGTTTAGGCGGACCAGCCTCAGGGGGTGAGGCTAGTCCGCCTAAACACCTCCCCCCTCCTACATCTTCCACGGGTGTGCCCCAACTTACGGGCCACTCATCCAAGGTCCTCTAAGTGACCATCTTTACCCCTCTATTGAGAGGTCTTTTCCTGTACATTCTTCATGGTCTTCTTCATCTTCTTCTGTAGGATAGGTCAGTCAGGTTAGGAATAATGAGTCAAGGGTAGCACTTCAAAAAAAATCTAAGGGTAGGCAAAATCTCTCATCGATTCCTTCTAGAACTAGCCAATAGGTGTCAAGCATGCCTAGACATTCCTCAACTGCTAGAAACTCCCATCAAACTGCCAGAATTACAATGTGAGGAGGATTGCACAGTAGATGAAGGGTACAAAGTTTATGAGATCACGGATGAAGAATACCCTATTGAATAAGGGGATGAAGTGTATGAGGACATAGTTGACACATGCGCTAGTGGAATGAGGAGATTTGATGAGCCGTCAGTCACTATATATGAATCCACCAAGTAGATAAACTTGGGAACCGAGGAAGACCCTAGGATCGTTCTCATAAGTGACAATTTGCCATCATTTGAAGAAGAGACATTGATTGAGGTTCTCAAGAAATATAAGGACACATTCGCATGGAGCTACGAGGACATGTCGAGCCTGGATTCCACCCTAGTTGAACACCACTTAACTTTAAAACCAGGGTTCATCTCAGTAAAGCAGAGGTTAAGGCATTTCCACCCTCAGATGGCTTTGAAAATAAAAGAAGAGGTTGACAAGCTCCATAAAGCCAGATTTATTAGAGTCATCCTTTATCTTTGTGGCAAATATTGTCCCAATCATGAAGAAAGACGGGAAGGTCAGATTCTCTATTGACTTCTGGGACCTGAACTGCGCATGTCCAAAGGATGATTTTCCCTTACCTCACATCGATGTATTGATTGATAACACGACAGGATATGAAACTCTCTCATTCATGGATGTCTTTTTGGGATACAATCAAATTCACTTGGCAGAAGAGGATCAAGAGAAGACGTCATTTACCACACCTTGGGGAACATATTGTTATGTGGTCATGCCATTTGGGCTGAAGAATACTGGAGCTATTTACCAAAGAGTTATGATGGTGATATTTCATGACATGATGCATGTATGTTTGGAGGCATGTGGATGACTTGTTGGTGAAATCAAGGACTAGGGTAGAGCATGCAGGAGTTCTGGATAAGGTGTTGCAAAGATCGATGGAATTCCAATTGAAAATGAATCCAAAGAAGTGTGTATTTGGTGCCTTATCGGGTAAGCTGTTGGGCTTCATTGTGAGCAAGAGGGGTATCGGGATAGATCCCAATAAGGATAAGGCAATCATGGATATGTCACCCCCAAAGAATCTGAGAGAAGTTCAAGGTTTAATTGGGAGGTTGCAGTTCATCCATCTATTTGTGTCCCAACATTCACAAAGGTGTAAAACTTTCTATGAGCTGACCAATCCAGGAATCGAGTTTTGTTGGTATTCTAAGTGTCTGGAGGCTTTTGAAAGACTGAAAGAATATCTGACTAATCCACCTGTCCTGATACCACCCACACCAAGTAAACCTCTGATTCTTTATATCTCAGTCCTGGATGACTCTATGGGAGCTATCCTGACCCAAACAAATGAAGAGGGCAAGGAAAGGGCAACCTATTACTTGTCCAAACTTCTCAAACCCTGTGAGCAGAAACCTACTACATGACCCAACCCTCGTCTCCTTCATTTCCCTCTCTTCTCCACCTCTGACCACCACTGTCACTTCTTCTTCTTCTTCCTCCTACATCCTCCCGCAGCCCATGTCACCCTAGCCCAGTAGAGCCCTCTGCAAGCGTCGCACGTCGTCATCGATCCGCGACCACCCTTAGGCGCAGCCGCCGCAATGTCGGGACCACCGCTCCTCTTTGGACACCCCCTATTGGACCACGCCCCCCTCTACCAACATCCCCCCTACACCACCCCCCATCCAGCCCGACCGCCGCCAGCACTAGCGCCCAGTGCCACCTGCCCAGTGGTCTGCACTAGCGCCTGTGGGGCAAGTGGCACTAGCGCCCAGTGCCACCTGGCCCACAGCCCAACCGCGATGCACCCTCACTAGCAGCCAATCTGCTCACCGGACCACCCATCAATGCCCGACACACCCGTCCGTGCCAATCGTCTCGGCATCGCTCAACCAGTGCCGCACGGACTCATGCCTTGTCCTCGCTGCCCCTGTTGCCGATCGCAATTTGCAATGACCGTTCCTCTTGCAGTTGTGGCCACCCACGACCCTACTACGATCGATCCTATGGATGGTTGCAGCCATCTGTGCCTATCCCTGCATCGGTCCAACAAGCTGTCCCACATCAATTTTGGTATCAGAACTTAGGAAACTGATTTGTTCCATCAAATTAGGATCCGAGGTAGCTTCTGCCTGCGATGTACTTCATGTTTGACGTATTTTCGCCCAACAATGAGCGTGCAGCTGTGGTTCTTGACAAGTGTCAATCAAGAAACTATATTCCCTAATCTATCGTTGACTCTCTCGATGACGAGCGAGATTATTTCGGAGGGCGACAGAACTTCTGTGGAGTTCGATCAACAATTTGAAAGTGGTACCCCGTTCAAATCAATTCATTATTTTGATGGAAAATTGTGCACTATTGGTTCACCAGGTACCTACATTAGTCTGGGACGAGATTGGATGGCAGCGCGACATGCTACCATAAACCCCGATCGATCTAGTTGCATTATCCAGCCACCGCATCTCAAGAGTAGATTCTGATTTCCAAACTCAAACTGACAGGTAGTCTGCGATCTCAAGAAGGCACTACAATACTATCTAGTTATAGTTGCACACCCCCTATTGATGTATGGAATCAGAGTTTGTTGATTCCTGATTGAACTTGGTAGATGATTTTGTACTCATAGCCGACTCAATGTATGAGATTATTCTGACGGTCATTCTCAATGATGTTTGGGATCAAGATTTATTTATTTTGTCCGGGTTAAACTTGATTGATGACACCGTGTTTGAGGTTGCTTCGACAGTTGCTCCACCCAACATCGTGTTACTTCTGGAGTCGTCTCATGTTGATAATGGTAAGGCAAGATTTTTATGAGGCGCATGTGAAGCGACAATTCAAGATTTCTTATATGACAGTCTGCCCCGAGTTCTCAGGTTATTCTTCTATAATGGTCTTCATCATGCTACAACATTGCAAAATTCGAGGGCGAAATTTTTCAAACCGAGGGAGAGTGATGCGGAGCGAGACTCGTAACGTCAGACAACAGACTCAATTGACATTTCGCACGGTAACGTTATTTACACAGACGATGATCGGAATGGTAGACTTGTAGTAGAGTCATTTTCATTTTGTTATATAGACTGGCTTTTACATTTTAGTTGCTTGAATGATTTTCTATTTTTTTGGATTTATCTTGTATTTTTTTAGCATCTTGGGGAAGAAATTTTGATGCGTTTGGCGGCCGAGATGCGTTCTTTAAACGCGTCGAAGTTGTCAGACGTGTACACAAAAAAACATAAAAAAGGAAAAAAAAGAGAAAAGAAAAAATAAATCAATTTAACATGTCTAAATGGTTGGACGCGTTTAATGGACACGTCCCAGAGGAGGGACGCCTTCATGAAAGCCTCATGCAGCACGCCGGCGGCGCCACTCCCGCCGCTCAGTTTGACATTTCAAATAAATCCAAACACAAAGACGTCTTACTGACCAGACGTGTCCTTCAAAGGTCATGGTTAGGCGCCGAAATCAAACACTTTCTCTGTTGTCGATGGCTTTCAGTGCCGCTTTGTTGGAAAATGTTGGACACGTCTTATATCTGGGACGCATTCATTGAACGTGTCCCGAGTATGAGATGCGCCCTTTGATTTAAATATAATAAAATAATGTCAAAAAATATTTTTAAATTAATTGAAGTGCTTGGGAATGAGGACGCATCAATATGAATACATCCCAGACCCGAGATGCGTCAATCAAAATTTTGCCTATAAATAGAGGCCCCCCTCCTTCGAAATCAGAGAACTTCAGATCCGAAAGAGGTGGGGGAGACTCTGCCAGATCCAGTTCTAGGCCCGAGGCGTCTTCAGGGGAGGTTCTGCCTGACTTTCAGGTGCCCGGTGTTCGCGAAGGGAAGGTTCCCTTGTCCTACGCGCTTCCACGCCGTCCTCCCTTTGCTAAAGTGCTGCCGAACTACTGTCGAAGTGCTGCCAAAGCTCTGCCGAATCCCTACCTTCGGCACCCCCAATAAGCCTTTCTTCCTCTTTGCTCTTCTCTTTTCTTAGTCGCATGCATCATCTTCTACATTCATTCTCATAGTCTCTCTCTACTCAAGAGAATTTCTTCATTTCATGCGTCCCCGCACATTGTCTCATCCATCATAGTATTATCCCACCCCTTTGTACCAAAAGGGGTTTAAACAACACCAATCAGGTGTGTGTCTGTTCATGTTTTCATCATTATTATAAGGGATTGATACTACACTACCTTCTTTCTAATTCATTTTGTGTTTGTTTCATTTTTGCAAGGGTAACCAAGGAGAGCCCTCTTCATTGGCCAGCCGAAGGAAGAGGAAGAGAAGATCCATGTAATCTCCTGCTTCTCTCATTTCGGGGTCTCGCGACCCCTGGCGATCACATATTTCATACACGCACACTCTGCATGATTTTTTATTTAATTTTTGTCATTAAATTTTTGTAATATTTTCTATCTCTTCGAGGCCCACGGCGAGTCACCTCCCGCCATGGCCATTCAATTTCTGCCATTTAATTTCTGTAATATTTTCTATCTCTTCGAGGCCCGCAGCGAGTCACTTCCCATTATGGCCGTTTAATTTCTATCATTTAATTTCTGTAATATTTTCTATCTCTTTGAGGGCTGCGGAGAGTCACTTCCCGCTATGGCCATTTAATTTCTGTCATTTAATATCTGTAATATTTTCTATCTCTTCGAGGCCCACGGTGAGTCACTTCCCGCTATGGCCGTTTAATTTCTGTCATTTAATTTCTATGATATTTTCTACCTCTTCGAGAAGTTCTTTAAAGGTTTTTGTTCCTAATAGTAGGGTCTAATGTTCCTTAAAAATTTCATTCTAGAAGATCAAGCCATCAGGGAGTTAGAAGCTTGCAAAGACGCTGGTTTAGTACAAGTAACCCAGGAACCTGTGCAACGAGACTGTAAAGATCTGCAAGGTAGAAGCCCTAAACGAGGTAATTAGATATGGGTTCTTTAGACTTTTTTATTCACCTTAGTAACTTCTTCTTACCCTACAAATCTCGTGGTATTAGGTGAAGAGGATAAGGAGTTAGAGGGATGAGAAGTTGCTAGTTTAGTTTTGACGAGCAGGAACTAAGGTATACTTCCAGTCAGCAATCCAAATCCTAGGAAGCTAATCGAAGGTAGGTTATCTCATAAATGGCTTAAACTAGATGTTAGGAATAAAAGTCCTCTTCTTCTAGTCAATTTCATACCTTCTACATGGAATATTTGTTATTTTATTTAGACCACGCATATAGAGTTAATATAGTGTGCATGAATCTTATCCTTAAATAAGAAAATGAAAATTCTAGTTATTTCAATCAAACCTATGCATCTCCATGTCTTAATGTGGTGTTATCAGGCTATATTACCAGTTGGCACATTTTACTATGCATCTATTGGCCCTAGATTTATATATATATTTCAATTTTATTGCTGTTTGTAGTAAACATGAATAGTCTTCCTTAGATCGCATATGATTCTTTAGCAGCCATGCGATAGACTGCTAAGCCCAGTGAAACGGTCCGCAAGCGACTGCATATGTTTTCTGAGTTCTGTATTATAGTTAAACTGAAACTTAATGCAAAATGGTTCAAATTATTATACGATAAGCCTAGCTAATTAGGTTTTATTCCTGTCTTTAACACTGTTTTCATATACTTGGGTATATTAACTGATCATCATAGTAGATTTCATGTTCTTTATGCACTGGGAACTTATTTTTACAACTTATGTTAATTTCATGCCAAAATTATATATTTTTATATTTATCTTAATTTTAAATGGTTCACGGACTTGTCTAGTTGATTTGATCGCAGTTATATCACGATCCTTTCTTCTCTATGAGTCATTTTCGTTAGTACATGGCACATATCCCAGTATGATGTCATTAGTTACACTTTGCAGTTAAGCACCCTATCTTGGACTTGTGATCCTCTCCGTTAGATATTCCTTCTACCGGACTAGGTGATCTTATTTCAAGGCCTCTGTAAGTCTCTGTGAGCTTGGGATTTTCACTAGGGCGTCGAGCTGGTTGTACCCTTAAACCCAACTTGTCTAGAAAGCACTTACACATCGATGTTTTCTGAGTTCTGAGTTCTAAACCTTCTTCATGGCGACCGCTAAAGGTTACTTAACGGTCTGCCCATGACTGCTTATGTAGTCAAATGATCATCACATGATCGCATGTCTCTCTGAGTCAAGCTTTCTGTGTTCTGGCTATGACTCGTCACAAATGGTCCTGACTCGACCGCATAGCTCTGCTAAACAGTCCAGATTTGATCGCCTGATCCATGAAACGGTCCAGGAAACGACCGCTTAGTTCCTGAATTTGTCTAACCTGAGGTCTGACCCTTGGGGTTGGTTTTCTTGAGTTCCTAGATGGTCTTGGGATTATCTGGAGCCTTAAGCTATGTTTAACAAGTTAATGTTAAGCTATGAAACACAATTTTATTGTCATTCAATTTCAAGACTTTCTCAAACATTAAGCAAGACTTTCTCTCAACATTCTTTCTCATACATACATAAAGTATTGTTGTCATCAAATCACAAGCATAGCACAACATAGTATAATTCTGCTAGTGTTACCTCTCTTTCAACAACATGAAACCTTTCACGGAACTTACATTGCATGTCCAGCCAGTCCACAATCGACCCAGCTGGCATGCCAGAATACCACTCGAATGCCAGTCCTGTCAGTGAGGACTCAAAAAACTTCAGCAAATAAGCTTCATCTGCTGCCAGGTCACCCATAACTGTCATATAATAGGAAATATGTTCCTTCGAGGAACCCTGCCCACTAAACCTCTTGGACTTGGGTGGCTTATTGATACCAGGTGGAAGTCTCTTCGCAGTCTCTTTATAGCATATTGCAGTGGATAAGGCACTTTGTATACATCGAAAAGGTGACAAAATCATTGTCAGCCCTCTCTACCAACTTCATCTCAATCATACGCTCCACCATTAATTTGTTCACCATTGTTGGATCCACCGGCTCCAGGGAGAAATGTGCAGGCTACTGCGTAAACAACATAGCTAAAGTCGTGGTATGAGGTGCCGGAGGTATCGGCGGTGGTACTTGCTACATTTGAGGAAATGCTAACTGCGCCAATGGAGGCTGTTGGAAATGGTACATGTTGGAAAGAAACCCTGCTATGGCCCGCTAGCTAGGAAACAATCGGTGATGAAGCATCGACCGGGCAAGGGACTCCCCGAGATGACTCAACGTGAATCTCTTGCTACCTGGGAACAGGAGTGTGTTTAGTTTTTTCACTCAATTACTTCTTTAGAAATTCAATCTCCTCTTGATATTTTTGTAATAACATGAGCACAACTGGGTCTAGGGCCATTGTACTAGGGGCGCCCTCCAATGTTTCGCCCGAGGCACCTTCGGACAAAGCGGGCATAAGAACCTCTTCCTCTTCAGAGGTCACCATGTTGGCAGTCAGCGTAGTGATGGCTTCAGTAATGACTTGCTTTCCTTTCACCACTCTTAGCATTTCTTTTGCGGCTTTACTTCTTCTTGTGGTTGGCCCTAGCCTTCCGACCAACCTAGCTAATTCTTTAGGTTCCTCAGGTAGGGCTCCATATTTGTTGGCCACCCCCACCACATTGCAGGTAAAGACCTGCATTCTTCCTTCCTGCTTCTGGATTCTCCTTTTAGCTTGATCAGGGAAGGTCAGCCTCTCCAACACCAACACCCTTCTCTTCCCCTCCTACTGTGGAAGGACTTCAAAACATTTAGTTTTCACTCTTTCTTCATATTCATCAGCATCTATGAACGGTGCCTCCCTTCTTTCTTCCTCTTCTCCTCCTCCTCCGGTGGCGATGACGTGAAGCAACCTTTGTTGGCCTAGGGAAGAGCTTCCTAAGCCATGGAAGTAGTCCTTGACCACCTCAGTCATCTCATCTTGATTGTGCCTAGGAGAGAGAGTAGGGGACAACATCTGATTTAGACTAGACGACATATAGGAGACCCGTGACAGCCTAGTAGCTTCATTAAACTTTTTGGGATGCACAAAGATATCTGCCTTGGCGCTTCAACCTGCTCAAGCCAATTACAAAACTACGCCTCACGCAGGAGGGGGATCTCGGGGTGGGGGTTAAGTGTGTAGATTGTAATTATTTAATTATAAAATATAAAATTTATTTTTTAATTTAATTATTTTACACATAAATTTTTATATTTATTTTAAATTTTGATGCACTCCCACAATGTTAATCTAACCCTTCCGAGCTTTGTGGCTCGTGGGTGACGGGTCAAGATTCGGGTTGTGCCAGTTACTTTCTGGTGCTCGGATCTTGGGTCGTTACAGGTGGTATTATAGCGAGGTTATGGTTGTGTATGAGAATTTGAGATAACTGTAGTGTCCAGAGAGTCCAAAGTGTCTAGTACAGTCAGTACTTGGCATTGGGTATTTTGTTTTATTTGCCACGTTGTTTTCTATGCATGTGTGAGAAGAGTGGAGATGGCACGAGGAGTCAGACTTGACCTTTGTCATGGGCAGGGGCTCGGGAGGAGCAGAGTAGAGCGTTATCTCCTCCAGTGGTAGCACCCTTGGGTGTGGCAGGTCAGACAGAGTTCTTTCCCAGCAAGTACCAATTGTATGTGTAGCACGAGGGTCGAGAGGCTGGTGAGAGCAGTGCATCACAAGGTGGTCATGGGCATGTCTTGTGAGAGTTTTTGTAGTTTCAACCACCTCAGTTTATGGGCCAGCCAAATCTTGATACGGCGAGGTCGTGGACTGATGCCATGGAGCGAGTCTTCCGATCGATGGATTGTGCTAATGACGAGAGAGTCCTTCTGGCGAGTTACCAATTGTAGAGATCGATTCTCTCATGGTGGACTACGGAGTGGGAGACAACCTTCCAGTCGTGACCACTTCGATAGATTTCATGGAAGAATTTCACAAAGGTATTCAAGTGAGCTTTTAGCCCTGTGTACCTCTAGATAGAGAGATTATATCAGTTTCTGGATCTGACCCAGGGTGATATGAAAGTGGTTCAGTACCAGACCCGATTTGTAGAGTTGGCCTATTATGCTCCACACGCAATGGTAGATGAGGCAACGAGGACTCAGCAATTTATTCGGGGCCTGAGGGTAGAGTTTCGGAAAGCGCTGATCATAGCTCGTGTTATGGATTTGGATGTAGCGTATTAGACAACGGCAGATTTGGAGGCAGATCTCTTGAGGACCTAAGAGCAGTCTAGAGAATGATAATTCCAGCAGGGTCGTGGTCAGTAGAGGACTTTTTAGCAGTCTCCAAGTTGGCTAGGATCGTCATCCTTTTCATCCCCGAGTATGGGTTCTCCTTCATTGGGATCGAGGTTGAGACAAATGACCAAGTTGTTTAAGAGGAGCAGTTCTAGCAAGAGACGTCAGGAGTAGGAGTAAGCACCGACGGTGAGTGTTCAGCAGCTGGTGGCTCAACCACCATGACATAGTATGGCCGATCAGCCAGGGCAGTGCCCGGGGTGATTCTCTTAGTCTCAGTGGTCTAGCAATGTCACTCAGGTGGTGCAATCTCGTGGGATTGAGTCTTTTCTTGTTGTGTTTCCTTGTGCCTTGTTACAAATTTTGAGGATTAAATTTCGTTAAGGGAGGAGGAATGTAACATCCCAGGAATTCGGATCGTGGATTCGTGGGTTTCAGATTATATTTCCATGGGTTTCAGATCATGTTTCTAAAATAAATTTAGATTTTTAAATATTGGATCTTTGGATCCCCAAATATGGAACATTAATTTATTTTACGATCCCTATGGCATAACAGATGAGTTACAGTACTTATGAGCGTCGACCTGATAAACATGAGGCTCCTTGATGCATCGACCTGTCTTGAGTGGTCAGAGCCTTCTGACTGTAAGTTGGTTTTGCTACCTCGACCTGTCCCTTGAGTGCATTGACATGTCGATCTTGAAGTGCTGATGTGCATCGACCTGAATGTCATTAGCTAACACTACTGCATCGACCTTCTCAAAGATATAGCACTTGAATGCCTAGGTGTGTCGACCTAGCGAGCATAAAGGCTCCGCTGCATCGACCTGAAGATCATAAACCGCTTCAACTGCATCCATGTGATAGCCTTTAACTATGGTCGCTGCATCGACCTGACTGCTTTAACTGTGGCCACTGCATTGACTTGATTCTTCATGCAGCCTGCTTAATGCATTGATGCGTCGAGTGGTCTAGCTATGGCTTCGGCCTGATGAGCAAGAGATTCTTCAGGTGCATCAACCTGTTGAGCTCGAACAACAGATGTGCATTGACCTGTCTAGCAGTATACTTGTTCTGTTGCATCGACGTGGCTGATGATATGATTGAATCGAGGCATTTGCATAACATCACTTGATGCGTTGACCTGTTAACTCTTCAGCTTCACTGATCTCTAATACATGACTGCACTGACTATCTCTTCATGACTTTTTGATTTATCCTCAGAGTCTGTTCTTGCAGAGTACAACACACATCTTCCATATATAATAAGGTCATCATAAGAGTAATCATGACATCAAAAATGTAATGTATCATAGCTACAATGCATCAATGCAACATAACACATATGATATCATGCACAAGTGAGTCATAGTGTTTGACATCACTAAAATCACAGGGTCACAACAAAGGTGGCCTGCATCAGCTCTTGAGAAGAGGGGGAGACATACTTTCCCTTTAAAATGGCCTGAAGGGCCTCGAGTTGCTCAGAGCTGAGCTGCGTGGTGGCAAGGACACCCAACCTAGAGGAGATGTCCTGAGAAGGGGATGCTTCCCCAGTGCTGGTTTGCACCTCATGTGAGGGCTCACGAGATGGGCCTACGTCCACAGCATGGACGTGTGACTCACCCTAGTAGTCATAGCCAGGGTGATACTCCTCATAAAGATTATGCTTCGGTCATGCATCTGGGGACCGTAAGAAGAATCAAATGCCCCAGTCTCAAAATTATTGTACTTGTACTCGGCCATCTTCAAAACCATACTAGAATGCAATAACATACACTAACAAACAATCTACAAAGATTAACACACAAGTGGATGTTTACCCCAGTTTAGAATTTTATTTGCCTTGGATGAATAAAAGAGAGTGGCTTTTAGCAGACTTCAAAGTTCACACAAGAAGGGTACGACCCTAGTTGCAATTTTAGTCACCGTCGTGCCAACTAAGATCTCTCGTCTCACCACGAATAGGTCAACTAACTCTAGGGAAGTTCAGTGGTACAACTAGCCCAGTGAACAAATAGAGAATCCTTCGCTGTCAGGGACCTACAGAGATCCTGATGGAGGAGATTCTAGTCCATCGAGAAGAATTCCTGAACAGAGAGTCCTTCCTTCACCGAGAGAGGGTAATTTCCTAGAAATACAAAGGGGGAGATGCCCTAATGCTCGTAGATGATGCAATGCTACTACAGAACATAAATATGCATAACAAAAAAAGTAGAACAAGTAGAGCAGAGAAAGTCATTTTGATAAAAAGATAAGTTGGGTTAAAATGAGTTAATCAGGATGAGATGACTTATTCTTAATTTGATTATTTTTATCTTATTCAGAGTCGATTAAAGATAAATTTAAATCTCTCCGGTAGCGGCCACTGCAACGCATTAATGACGAACGATGCCTCACTCAAGTGACGATAACGAGACGCCACCCGCGTCACTCCTCCTGACTACGTAGGCACGCTCTCTCTCCGTCGACGTATGCCGCATGAATGGCCGACACCCTTGCTGCATTAACGGCAAAGCTACCGTCACGATAAAAACGACAAGTGAACGATCATGATCAGACACACAAATCAGAGGGCTCACGTCTTTCTTAACTACGGTAACCTAACAATCAACCCTTCCCGTGATGGTATAAAAAGACACTCTCCCAACGGTCAGGAGATAAAAGAAAAGAAACTAAACAAACACATCTCCTTGAGTTCTTCAATTCTCATTTCAGCACTCTCTCCGTGCTCTTAGATATCCTTCCGAACTCCCTTTCCGATGGTTGCAGATTCCTCTCTCGGCATGACTTGTTGTCCTGATTCATAAATTATTAGAGGCGTGGATAAAAAAATGAGTAAACATTTCTAGACCACGACAATAATAACAAGTTGGATTAAATTGACCCCAACCTGCACCAACCCTGACCGAGTTGTTGCAGCCCTCCCGCATGAGCGCCACGCATCCCAAACCGCAGATGTGATGTGATGTAATGTAATGTTAACGGTAGGCAGGGCTTCGTTCCATCACTTGTTATTATTATTATTTTTTGAAAGCACGGCCAAAAACCCACTCGTCAAAAGTGAGAGAGAGACAGCCCCCGTTGTAAGGATAATAAAGTTCAGAACGAGGCACCCACAATTTTTCTTTAGATTATATGTCTTTTTTTTCTAACGGGATCGCAGTACCGTCGGTGGGGATAGCATCATTTCTCCTGTTGGTCTAATTAAGATTAACTAGTTGAGCCCCCACCATCATGAGGCAACTTTGAACTCACGTTGTGATTTGCTCAATTTCATGATTCTAATAAATAAAGTAAAATATGAGAGCGAGGAGGGCAGGAGTAAGGTTCGTCGATTCGATGATTCATATCAGATCAAATCTTCTCTGATCTGATAAGATACACTCGAATAGTAATTGACTCGGTTTGACTTCACGTACATCATCGTCTCCCTCTCTCTCTCTCTCTCTCAGTATGACTCGACTTGACTCGATCGATCTTAGGAGTGATCTGCACCGTATCAAATTTTTCTAGATACGGTACGACACGTTTGAGTCGACCCGAGTGAGATCGAGTCGACGAACCTTAGATAGGAGAGAAAAGGAGAGAGAAAGAGACGAGAAAAGATAAAGAAGAAAAAAAGAGAGAGAATGTTAGACCTTGGAACCGAGAACTGAGGAGTGAAGGGGTGCGAGAAAGGACGTGAATTGTGATCACAGGGGGCACGAGGAATAATACTGTGACGCTTTATTTTTTATCCCCATTCGTAGAGGGGGTCATTGGGGAAATCACCATGCAAAATAAAGATAATTAATTAAGAGCTCACTAAATCTACTTATTAAATATGTATGTTGCACCACAAATAGGAGTTTTTATTGTATTCGGTCCCGAAAATCTGTTCCATTTCCCCCTTTTTTTCTCACCAATGGCAGCACAAGAAACTACCGACAGACTCAGGACAAGGTAGCTAGACCTACTCACATAACGATCCTTGAGTCTCACGACTCGGAGGTAAGATCGTCACAGACAGTGGAGCAAGCCGCCAATCAGTCTACTCCTAAGCCAGAGGAAACAACGCTCTGCAGGAAACGACTCACGGAGACCCGAGGGAACACCAAGAACCCTCAACACATCTGGATACACAACCGAGGTAGGATAGTACCCTGAGGCATCCAAAAAAATGGTCTCGAATTGGACAAAGTCGCCGAGACACACACAAGGTCACATGTCAACCCCTGGTCTCACCGGGTTGATCGAAACCCGACATGACACATACACATAGACACCCACAGACACACATACAGCATGTATAAGCACTCCTGGCCGTCCCATCATGGTCACTGCCCTCATAGGATGCCAACAGACACCCACGGGTCATGGGCAAACCACGAGATCAAGCCAAGACAAGCAGAAATCAGAGCAGTGGACAATGACTACACTCTGGGCAGAGCGAACTATCACTCAATTGCTAGGCGAACCCGGCAGTCAAGGAAAGCCACTGCAAGACCAGAGTCAAGGACACTGGCAGTTCTAGATCAAGTCGTTAGGGAACTGTCGTAGTCAAGGAAAAGGCCACACCCAGTCACCTGAACCGGCCGATCCAGAAACCACCGACACATAGACAACGCCTTAAAACACAAACCTAAGACAGACAGACACACAGAACAGACATAGAATAAAACACCGAACAACACAGGCTATCATGGCCAACAAGAGGACTGTAACGCACCTCTATAGGGGCGTTACCTGCTCTGATGCACCAGGGTAGGGGCGTCAGGGCAGACAGGCCTACAACTACAACTCGGACCGCGTATCGCACCAAGCCAGGCACGCTACACCACCTAACGCACCAAGACAGGGGCGTCAGGGCCAACATGCCTAAAAACCTAACACGAACCATGTAACGCATTAGACCAGGGGCGTTACACAACCTGACGCATAAGGAGAGGTCCGTCAGGGCTAACAGATCGACACGGTCTTCGAGGCAGGCACGGTCTTCAGGGGACTGACAGTCGCAGTCCTCAGAAACGACCAGCACGTAATGCACCACCATAGGTGCGTTACAGCCATGTGACGGTCCTATGCTGGTCTGTCACACCCAGAACGTAACGCACCAAGCCAGGCACGTTACAGTCATGTGACAGTCCTATGCTGGTCCGTCACACCAACCCAACCTCGAAGAGCATGAAACGACCAACAGAATGTAACGGTCTATCGTGGGACCGTTACACATGTGACGGTCACTGGAATGACAGTTACACAAAACCAGCGAGCAAAATAGGGGAACGGCCGAATCGGCCCGTTCCACGCCCCATTCACGCCGAAGCGCAAGGGAAATAGACGCACATGACCATACAACACATCTGGGGGCTAAAAACACCACATGTAAGCATTAAATCGTGAGATCGGGGCGATTCCGATGAATCGACCCTAAATGAGTCACCAGGATTCCCGGACTCCTACCGGCCTCAAATGACAACCGATCGACACTGGTGAGGACACACGAGCCATTGATCGACGTTACAGGACATGCGGTGCGGCTCAAGCTATGGAGACATCACTATGGCTTGGAGACAGTTTGGAGCCCCAGGAATCGTCGGGAGTGAACCACGGAATCGACCTAAATCGCCACCAAAATAGAGTATCGGATTCGACATTTCTTCTCTGGATCCAGCGCTATTCAGGCGAGCAGACAGAGGAGGACGATGGTGGGATCGCTCAGTGGAAGCCTTACTTCTCCCCCAAGACTCCCTTCTCTCTCCGACGAGCAGACTTTCTCGATTGGCTCTCAAACTCTGCCTCTCTCTCTTTGTATTCGTCTCTTGTTTTCAAATTGCTCTCTAATTGTTCTCCCTTTTTTAATTGGTCCAACCCACAAGGGTTTTATAAAGGAAGCCCTATTACGGCGTGAAGAATGGCACACCGGGAAGCTTCCTTTCACCATTCTGCGTGTCGGAGAAGAGGGCGTTGGGGAATAGGGCGCGTCGGTGGAAGGGCGTGCCGGGTAAGTGTCATTTGCTTGACACGGGTTAGACAGTAGGTCTCGGACTAGTTCTGGGAGTCACCATGAGCATTCATCTCACTGTGGTCTTGCAGAACCTTAGTGAGAATTCCTGACGAAGCCTTCAGGTCGACCTACAACCTTCTTCGGAGCCTCGTGCATTCTCATTTTGAACACGTAGCTCTTCCACTGACACGGCCATCGGCACTATGGTTCATTCTACTAGCTCAGCCTAACTCGTGCTCGAAGCTTTCTTGAGGGGTAGGATACCACCTAGGGTGTTTTCGACTTGACTAGGTGATCATTTGGTCACTAATGGACCCAATATGTTGAGAAGCTGTACCCATGCCAGGTCATCGGGGTCTTCTATTGATAGAGCCTTCGGTCCCTTGTTCTAAAGGGCCAAGGGCATTCTTTCACCTCGGGAGGATCTTTCATTCAGGTGGCGGGCCAGCAGGTGTACCTTTGCCCGTTGTCAGACAACGGATGTGGTTTATGCGACACGACCGAGTCGATGTCGATTCATTGGGCAGGCTTCATGACGCTGTCGGTTGGTTGTAAATTCATCTCGATTCTCCTGTGGTGAAGTCCCCGGCATTCATACTAGGTGACTTGAGGCTCTGGTAGCTTGGGAAGGCTTCAATATATTGATCTCCTTCAGCTTCTATGCTTCAGTGGGCCACATCATTTGTCTTTGAGGCTTGATCGCCATTGAATATATTTTGACTACCAACAAATGCCCCCCAGCCGCGGGTGCTGTGAGCAAGGCACGAGTGAAACAAGACCAGCGGATGAGCTTCGTCTGGGTAGGTTTTTCATCTGGACAACGAAAGCTCAGAATTGCCCTTAAACGGCGCGATGGTTAATCCGACGGTCGAGCTTGAGGGCTAATATGGCGCGCCCTTGCCCGGCGTGCCTTTTGACTGAAGGATGTTAATACGGCGCGCAAAATGGCGTGCCAAATTAACCTTAGGGGAGGCTTATGTATATAAGTCCTCCCTTCTTTGTTTTTCTTCAAACCAAGCTCATTTGCACGAAATTCTTCACTCTCCTCCCCTTCATTTCCTCCTTCGGTGCCGTGTGAGCTCGGGAGAGCACAGTCAAGTCCGTTGAGTGGGTGAGGGAACATTGCTTATTCAGGATTCAAATCCCAGTTCTGGGCCCCAAGAGGCTCCTAGTAGGGCTTGCCCTTGGAGCTATTCCCTTGGGTGTCCCGTTTTGGCCTCGGTGTAATGCCCATGGCCCTTTTTACGGACCGAGAATCACACAATATCGCCATTACGGGCTATATGTCCGAATCGACGAAGAAATTCTCCCTTTGCGTTAGCATTACCTTCTTGCTAATGAATAAACTATTTTCTTGGTGCGAGACTTCATGCCCTAGTTGGAATCATACGATATCGCCATTACGGGCCCTACATTCGAATCAGCAGAAATTCTCTCTTTGCATTAGCATTACCTTCTTGCTAATGGATAAACCATTTTCTCGGCGTGAGGCTTCGTGCCCTAGCCGGAATCATACGATATCACCATTACGGACCCTACGTCGGGATCTACAGAAATTCTTCCTTTGCGCGGGCATTAACCCCTTGCCAATGAATAAACCCTCTCTATCGGCGCAAGGCCCCGTGCCCTAGCCAACAGTCATACGCTATCATCCAGGGTCGAGCATCGCATATCGACCCATTATCATTCTCTTACCCTTTGATTAAAAAAAATGGGGCTTAAAATAGAGGTGCCCTACCAGACTTGTCCCTACACTAGGGCAAGGGCAAAAATGGCAATAACTTGGCTGCGGTGAAAACTCGAAAGGACATTGTAGGCAAAATTGGGTAACCCGCCACGTGAAAATCCTAAAGGGCACATGGGCAAAAGTAAGAGGGGGCCAGTGCCGGCGAAAACCCGAGAGGGTGCTTGTACTGGTAATGTGGTAAAAAAAATGATGATGATACATCTTCCATCTAGAGGACCCTTCTCACGGTCAAAATAGAATATTCCCACATGTCCCACTAGAGAATAAACCACCAATGGACAAAGCCTGACCGGAATAGACCTTCTGCCTATTCTAGTGAAGAATACAACCTCTCATTGCTTCGACATTTTACCCAATACCAATGAATACACTAGCTCTGATCTTCATCATCATCGGCAAAATCAGGAAATGAAACATTAACTTGGACCCTTCGTCCTCGTTAACGAACACAACCTTCCTTTGCTTCGGCATTTTACCCAATCCCAATGAATACACTAGCTCTGATCTTCATCATCATTGGTGAAATCAGTGAATGCAACGTTAACATGGACCTTTCGTCTTAGTTAATGAAAGAAAATCTATCTCTTTGCTTTGGCATTTAACCAATATCGATGAACAAGCCAACTCTAGCCCTTGTCATCATCGGCAATACCAGTCAATACTCCATTAAAATGGACCTTTCGTCCCTGTTAATGAATAAACCCATCTTTGCTTTGACATTTAACCAATGTCTATGAACAAGCCAGCTCTGACCCTTGTCATCATCGGCAAGATCGGTCAGTACTCCATTAACTTGGACCTTTCATCCCCGTTAATGAATAAACCCATCTTTACTTCGACATTTAACCAATGTCGATGAGTAAACTAGCTCTGACCCTTGTCATCATCGGAAAGACTGGTCAGTACTCCCTTAACCTGGACCTTTCATCCTTGTTAATGAATAAACCCATCTTTGCTTCGACATTTAACCAATGTCGATGAACAAGCCATCTCTGACCCTTGTCATCATCAGCAAGACTGGTCAGTGCTCCATTAACCTGGACCTTTCGTCACCGTTAATTAATAAACACATCTTTGCTTCGACATTTAACCAATGTCGATGAACAAGCCAGCCCTGACCCTTGTCATCATCGGCAAGATCGGTCAATACTCCATTAACCTGGACCTTTCATGTCTTTCCGCCGTTGTTTTCTCGGTTGGGGTTCTGTGGGATCCCTACCGAGTCTCTGTTTGGAGACTCATCCCTACTTTTCAGGTGCGGTGGTTCATTCTCGGATCAAGGGCATTGCGTGGAGGTCCTTAGCTGCCAGCTCGCCGGGCCGAGTGTTCACTTGGCATGTTGTATGTTATACTACTTTAGACTGTACTTTCTATTGGACTAGACTCTGTTGTAGTTGTTGTTTATTCCTATTAATTGTTGAGTTGTCTTACTTTATTTCCTATTTCTTTGTACCTCCACACTTCCTTTTAGCCCTTCCGAGCCCTCCGACTCGTGGGCAACGGGCAAGGATTCGAATGGTATCGGGCTCCTCCCAGTATCCGGATCTTGGGTCATTACATATTTAGTGGCCCATTCGAATAGGGCCCGAGTTCAATCCTTGGGAAAAGAGTAAAGCTTTTTCATTTTGGTTCGTAAAGAAGGACCTTCTTGTTGTTCAGTAGGCTTATCCGGAAGAGGGTTATCAACCTTTTTATCTTTATCTTTTTGTTGCTCGAGTGTCTTGAAGTCATCCGTGTAAACTACTTTGGGCACTGGTCGCTTATCAACCGGTTTAGCCTTAAGAGCTGCAGCAGCAGGGGCTGAGGAGTAGCAAGAGAGGAAGGCCTCGACCTCTGCCACCACATTATTCAACCGGTCGAAAGACCTAATTCCAATCTCGATCATCTTCTCAAGGATTTTTCGCTTCAGGTTTTATTTGTAGATTTGCACAACATCTTCTTGGTGTGGCGGACGCCTGCATCTCATATCGAGGTTTCACTATCTTTTGATGTACTCCAAAGCAGTCTCATCACTCTTCTACTTAGAAGCATATAACTCGGCCACGGTCACTTCTCTCCCAGTGACGTGAAATTGCTCCCGAAATTGTCGCTGCATGTCTGGCCAATCATTGATGGATCCAGTCGGTAAGTTCAAATACCATTCAAAAGCGAGTCCTGTGAGCAAGGACCCGAAGAACTTGAGCAGGCAGGACTCCTCGGTCGCCAGATCACCCATTACATTGATGTAGCAAGCTATATGCTCCTTCAGCAAACTTTATCTGTTGAACTTATCAAACTTTGGTGGTTTATTGATACCTGGAGGTAGTCTCTTTCCAGCATGATGGACAGGGTGAGGTATCTTGTACACATCAAAAGTAGCATAATCCTCATTGCCTCTGTCGGCCAACTTCTTTTTGATCATTTGTTCTATCATCATCTTATTCACCATTGTCGGGTCAACCAGGCTTGGGCAGAGTTGAGCTTGTTGCAACTGCGGTGCCATTGACATTGTCGCTTGAGGTATAACAACAGTCCCCTGACATTGAAGGGAAAGGTGTAGTGCCAGGGTCGCCCCCCAGTGTGATTGAATGCTAGTTGAGAGGCCGTTATTTGATGTGTAGCCTCCAATTCATCGGAGCCTCACTGCGAGGCTTCAGGAGGAACCTCAGTCTGCCTTGAGGTTGAAGCGTGCACGTTCAGTTCACTGAGTTGCCTCTTTCGCACTTTGACTTCTTGCTGGCATTTTTGCAGCCACATCATCATCATAGCTAGATCGGGCATAGAAGAGTTGGGATGTCACGCCCCGACACGGAATATCGGGACGTATAGTCAGAAACTAGCTAGAAATAACACCAATATGCTAAGAGTAAAGTGACCCTTTGGACACTAATGGTGAAGGTGACATTTGGGTGACCTTAGGAGTCTCTTCATACCTTGAAAAAAGTGCATTTTAGAGGTTTACGTCTGACTTTTTTACTCTCTGTACTTTCTACGAAAAGATAGTTTTGTCAGAAGGTTTGAAGTTCTTTCTCTTGTGAGGTCGGCCTGTTGAGTCTGTAGTGTCGACACTGCTTCAAAATTCTTGCTCGCAACGGGTTCTGGAATGTGCTTGAGGTTGACCTCCTGGTTTAATGGTGTAGACACTGCTTTGCGCTAGCTGCTGTCCAGAGTGCTACCTGTGTTTGTGAGGTCGACACTATCGACGATAAGGTCAGGACGGTCATGAAGAGCACCAGGTGACCTGCTTGCTGTGTGAGACTGAGGTCAACACTCTAATGGTCTGAGGTTGACACTTCTTCGCAGAAAACTGGTGATAATGATTTCTGGAATGGCCTTTAGGTTGACCTCCTGAGAGATGAGGTTGACACTTCCTTGTGTATTTAAGCACTCGGCTGCTTGATGAGGTTTAGGGAGGTTGACACTTGGTAATGATGAGGTCGACACTCTTCATCCTTGGTCATCAAAAGATGTTTCATGAGTTTTCAAAATAATTAACCAATGACTTATAGTGAGACATCATCAAAATAATATTTTATTCAACATTCTCCCTCTTTTTGATGATGGCAGCTATGAGTCATTGTGCTTATACTTTTGACATCAATTTTGGGTAGGGAACTCATGCAAGTTAATTGAAACAATGCAACATGATGTTCATTGAACGCATGCTCATGATATGCAGTGGACATACCAACTTCTCTCCCCCTTTGACATAGAATCTCATTGGACAACAACACATCCTCTTACACATCCTCTTGTCCCCCTTTGACATCAGCGAAAAAAACAAGAGGGGTATTGCATATAGAGCACTGAAGAACTAAGAGATATGAGAGAAACTCCATAAGAAAGATTCAGGACTAAGACATAGTCGTGTTTATGACATGAGCTACTCTCAAAATAGGTATCTCCCAGCACATAAGCACGCCATGGCAGTCGATTGTGAATGAATGAATGGATTAAGCTCAAGAACCCTTTGTCAGAAATTAAGCAATTAAAGCAGTACTCACAGTAGGATTACTAAAGCTGATGCACATAAGAGAACATAAGTCATGGATGTTCCTTATTCAGTTTGACTTATGAAATTTAGTGATCTTTCAGGATTAGCTACTATGAGTATTGAAGTCAAACAAATAGGAATGGTGAGAGCTTTGACCTTGCACTTTGGATTTTCACTTGGGCCGAGCTGACAGTCAGGATAACCATACACCTTTTTACATGAGGAATCACATTTGTTAGATGCAAATGCCCCAGTTACTTAGTGCTGTAATCCATCATGCCTCATTTGATCAGAGATAGCTTGTCACTTCATGCCTATCCCACTATCACTTCATTAGTGAATGGTGACAGTTTCTCAGTGATCATTAACCATTGTTCTGTTAAGCTTTTCTAGCCCTTCCTTTTTTTAATAAACTCTATTAGATCAGAGTTAGTCAAAACATACTTTTTGACGCGAACCACCTCACATCTCAGGTGAAGTGCATCCGATTACTCAGCAAGTTCTGACCATTGCTCTGCAAGGAGTGCATTAAAGATATCGGAAGGCGAAACAATGGAGGTGTTTGGTGCACCTGGGGGAGCACTGGCGGCATCAGCGGGTGTGGTGGCTATTGCTGAGTCATCGCCAGACTTGGCTCTGATGGCTGCGGCAGAGTGTAGAGTGGTAGAGGGTCAACTTGATGGACAGCTCCCTGAGATGATTCACCCTGGACTTCAGGCGGCTTGGAAGCTGATGATTGTTCAGTTTTATCCATCAGTTACTTCTTCAACAAGTCTATCTCTTGTCGGTATCTCTGGAGTAGCTTTAGGACTGATGGGTCCATGGTTGTAGTGCTGGGGATGGCCTCTGTTGCTTCCCCGGATGTACCCTCGGGCAAGATGTCGAGGAGGATGTCATCATCTTCTTCTTCTGCCGTCACCACATTGGCAGTCAGGATAGTGGCTTCATCATTTTGCTGGTGGTAGATTAGGGTTGCTTTCCCTTAGCTGCCGATAGGAGCTCTTTTGTAGCTTCGGACCTTCGAGTGTTTGGCCCTGGCCTCGCGGCCAATCGAGCCAGCTCGCAAGGGTCTTCGAGAAGCCCTCTGTATTGGCTGAATGCGCTGGCCATATTGCAGGTGAAGACCTGCGTCCTCTTTTTCTATCAGTGGACCTTCCTTCTGGCCTGGTCCGGAAAGGCCAGCCTTTCAAATACAGAAATTCTTTTTCTTTCTTCCCGTCGAGGGGCGATTTCATCGGCTTCGGCATAGAAGCCATCTTCATAACTATTGTCGTCAACCGACGACGTCATCTTTCTTTCCTCTTCAAACTCTTCAACTGCCGTTGGTGGGCAGTAGTCTTCATTAGCTGCGGCCGCTTGCATCAGCCGTTGTTGTCCCAATGAGGGGTTGCCTAGACCACTGAAGTAGTTTCTGACCACATTGGTCATCTTTTATTGTCCACGTTCTTGATGTAGTATGGGGGATAGTTGTCGACCTCTCATGGGAGGGATGTAAGCAAGCTGGGCCCAACTGGTGGGTTGTTGGAATCTCCGTCCCATAGCAGGGATGTTGGCTTGGCCGGCGCAGGCTGTGAAACTCTCGCGGCGTGGAGGGTCCACAACCGCTTCTTCTTCCTTCGGGGCCAGGCCCCTTTTCTTCCTTACTTCCGCTCCATCGCGTGCAGGGCGGCAGCGGATTGATGCAGCTTGCTGAGCAGGCTGGACCCTCTTAGGGACCCACACCTGCTTAAACTTCTTCAGCCTGGGGGCAAGCTTTTCTCGGCCACGGCGGCCAGCTTCTTCTCTTTCAACTCTCCTCCCGGTGAGGGCCTGGTAGGAGTTGTGGATGGGGACGGTGGGGACGACCCAGTCAGGGACCACCTGGGTGTCGTGTCCATTGAGGAAGACGCGAACTCCACCAATCAGCATTGATTTACCAGACTGGGAGAGAGATCCGGTAACAACGGCAGTGCTCTTCTGGAAGCCCTTGCGTCGGCGTCCTCCGGAGTTCTTGTTAATGGGAACGGGGGTGGGCCCCGGGAACAGCATGGTGCACCAGGCAGCTGGCGACCAGGGCTGGATTCTTGGGTGAGTTTGGGCAGCATCGAGCCTTCATGTTGTGTCCCCCAAGGCACAAGTATACTATATGTTATTTAGTTTTGATGCTAGCAACATATATTATTTTGTTTTGATGATAGCAACACAGTGACTCTGTGTGAATCTTAATTTAACCACCTCCCCAGTACCACCAAGTTCTGCCTCCCGGGAATTATGGTCCTCCCCAACAACAAAGGAGGCCAGTTGGCCCCAAGAAAGCCCATTATCCACCATTGCCAAAATCATTGCCGGACATATTCAATGCCCTCATGGCTGCCAATGCGCTCATTTTGCCCAAGGAAAGAGCTGTGTGGCCCCCGAATGTTGACATTTCAAAATACTGTGTTTTCCACAGACAGCTGGGTCATACAATGGAAAATTACTTCCATTTCAAAGATTATATTTATGATACGAATGATGAAGGTGGAATTGACTGGGATGAAATGAGACGATATATCACCGTCTTAAAGACCAGGAGACCTACCCCTAGACCACAATTCCAACAGCAACAGCCACAACAACAGTGACAACAACAACAACAACCACAACAACAGCAACAGCCCCAGCAGGGCCCGCAGTAACAGCCCAATATGGGCATTGTTCAGAACCCCCTTCCGGAGCATCCCCAGCCCAACCATCAGGTCAACCCCATTTCCTCTTTCCCAGAAGTTGGAAGAGGGCAGGGTTGGCGTGTAGAAAGCACTTCCGTTCTGGCCGCTAACCATATTCCTAGTCAACCTCCACGCCTTACTCGGCCAACACCCCTCTCTCCCCAACCTACATCACAACCTGTAACGAGGCCTCCACCCTTATTCCCGCAGACATCACGCCCCCTCATCCACATCCCTGCCGCTAATTCCCCGTTGATACACCAGCAACTGCCGTCCACTACACCCCCGTTACCCTCCAAGCCTCCCATCCTCTCTCAACCTTCCGCTTCGCCCTCTACCTCCACCACACCTTCACCTATGCCCTCAAAGCCTCTCATTATCCCTTGGCCAACCACCTTGCCATTCGCTTCCATGCCTTCACCTTCACCCTCAAAGCCTCTTATCATCTCCCATCCCCCCACTTCGCCATTTACCTCCACCTTGCCACCTCCCTGGCCTTCCAAACCGCTCATTACCCGCTGTCCATATGTGGCCCCATCTACCTCCACTTTGCCTCCACCAACCAAGCCCCCCATCCTCTCTCATCCCTCCACTTTACCCACTACCTCCGCCTTGCCTCCACCTAACAAACCTCTGATCAGAACCCCTACACCCATTATCACCCCTGCTTTACCAACTACTCCTCCACCACTACCCCTCAAACCCCTGCTAAAATCCACGCCTAACACCATAGGGATGCAACAAAAATCACAAGCCATGGTGCTCTAGAGTGGGAGGATCTTCCACTGGGTCTTCCCCCAGAATAGTCAGATCCCCGAGCAGTCTTAGCCAGAGAAAAGCACTGAAGGTCAGCCAGAAGAATCCATCCCCGGGACATAGTATGATCTGTTGAAGCACTTGGATAAGACAACTGCCTGGTTCTCCATCCTTGAGTTGCTTAAGAGGTCCACGTCCCATCAAGAAGCCTTAATGGAATATCTTCAAAAGGTCAGGGTGAATGAGGACCTCCCCATGGAGAAAATCTCTGCGGTGCTGACTCCGACAAGCACCCAGTTAGCCATCACTATTCATGACCATGAGCTTTCCCCTAAGGAGGCACGAAAATATGCACTGTGTGTTTCAATAAAAATCAATGGAGGACCCATAGAGCCATGATTGGTGGACATAGGTGCATCTATAAATGTGGTCTCTTATTTTATTGTTTCAGGGTATGTGATCTTATGAAGCTGGATCATTTTTATTCTGTTACCAAGTTGTGAAGGACTGTCATTTATTCTTTAATAGCCTTTTGGATTTATTGACTCTACCACGTTGATCTTAGATTTGTAACTATCTATTTTTGGAAAATGGGAAAGAGATTATGATGTCAATTGTTCTCTTTTTTCCCAACATCTGAACTAGCAAAACTCTACATTTGAATTGGCTATCCTGTAGATATTACTGACTACTAAAAATATGAAAATGGAAATTTGATTGTGATCTTAAATTCTGAAGTCAAGATTTTGACCATTGTAAAGACCCAAACTCTGCCCAAAACTTAGGCATTGTGTCGAGGGAATCATCTACATATATAACGGGAAGAGAGCCATAGATTATCCAATGTGGGACTAAATGTCAACACCCCCTTAGTGCTAAACCCAAATGGTTATGGTGTAAGTGGCACTATTGAAGGCGTAGTGCAGAGTATGATTCAAAACGGACTATCAAATAGGTAGGCCCAACTCTGATATCCCAAACTCAAACTCAAAGCATAGGATTTGAGTTGAGAGAATCCCTCACATATGTTAAGGAAAGCACTGAGATTATCCAATTGGGTCTAAACCTCGACACCCTCCCCAAGCACTAAACCCAAGTGGTTATAATATAAGCGACGTTATTGAATAGGTAGCTCAAGTATGATCCGAAATAGATAGTTCAATAGGTATGCCCAACTTTGATACTATGCAAAGGGGTAAACTCGAACATAAAACCTAGGTATTGAATTGTGGGAACGCTTCACATATATAGAGGGAAGGTGGCCACATATTATCTGATGTGAGACTAAACCTCAACAACCACAATCTATAGTTGTTTTTTTTTCTTGTATGACTAAGGAAAGCCCACCTCCGCCACCAACCACAATCCATAGTTGCGATCCAATTATGTTCAACACTGACTCAATGATTTGAAGATCAAAGCTAAAATATGCTTGGCAGCTTTTTTAGGTGGAGTAGGCAAGCTACTTTCTGAGTGACTCATCACCATCTCCCAATCTAGGTGTGTCACATCATTATTACTTTCTCAAGGCTACATTAAGAATTTACAGTCATCATGCGGCGAGGCGACACTCCAATGGTTGCCTCCAACTGAGTACCCCTTGGGGTATTGCTCGTTGGAGCGCACATGGGGGTCTGCGGGGACTTGGAGATCCCATCTGCCATCTAGGATCCCATTTTGGTGAGCCTCACTGCTATCGGTGCAGGGCTAGGGGCCATGTTCAATGCTTCTTTTGAGCTTATATGGAGGGAGGTCGAGAAGCCAGTCAGGGCTCCGGTAGGGCAGAGCAGGTGAGGATGTCCAAGTGATCATGCACAGTAGTCGCCTGGGTCGGCCCAGTCTACCACCCAAAGGGGGGAACGAGATAGGGGATGTCTAGAAGTAGGCCATCTATCGGATGAGTTGGGGTAGGGGAGGCTTCAATGGATCCAACAGTGCCTGTGGGTTCCTCTGGTAGAAGGGGGTGTAGAGGCGGCGAGGGTGAAGGTCATCCTAGACCAAGAGGGTACTAGGGGAGTGGACTGGGAAGTCACCCATGTGGCCAGGAACGGCTTCCTGTCCATAGGTCGTAGCAAAGAGGAGGTTGAAGTGGCGGTGAAGACTGATTTTGCGATGGCCAAGGATGCCCCGCTCTGGCTGGCCAAATGGACGATGCGAAGGGGATCTTTCATCTCTTTCTCGTTAGGGTTCCTCTCATCCTCTTAGATGATGTGGGTGCCACTCTATTGTTCTGCCGGTTTGGGAAGGTGGAATCGAGATTCGTGCGGCTCGTCGCTGTCGAAGAGTTGACGACGTTGGAGGTTGCCATATAGGTTAGCAGCTTACAAGATGTGGAGACTGTCCTCATGGTCAAAGTTGTTGGTGACGTCTTCCTGGTGAGGGTCACGGACAGTGCAACCGTGGGGTTGCTAGGTGGACCTGATTAATGAGACCCGTGACTTACCCGAACCTAGGAGTCATGGGCGCATCAGTCCTTTGAGACCCACTTCCATGCTTGACATTGTTTTTCCCGACCCAATCTGTTCCAACTTGCAGAGGTTTCCTAGTAGCTACGTTGTGACGTTGCATTCGATGGCCCCAATAGAGCAGTAGGCCCCGAGCGGAGAGGATTGCCTGACGTGAGGAATAGTGGCTGACACGTGGGGGCATGCAAGGCTGGCGTCGGCATGGGCAATGGTCGGTTGCTCTCCGGTGACTCTAGCGCACCTACCGGTGCTGCTACGTAGGCTGACTACAGCCTCCTTTAGGACTTGGCAGCTCAAGGTGGACTAATTGGTCCTAGTCGTTGCGGAGGTGTGGTGACGTCTAATGGGGCCGGCACAAGTGCTAGCCAACTGCTCATCGGTAGCTCTAACGCCTCGGCCAGCTCTGCTACATGGGTTGATAGCAGCCTGGCTTCCCAGTCAGGGGACAAACTTTTGTCCAGAGTTCCTGTTGGTCCTCTGGAGGCCGGAATTGGCATAGGCCCTCTGGCCTCCATCCTGGAAGCTACGGAGGGGGACCTTTGGGCTCTACCTCCTTCGGCCCCTCCCTCACCCTGTCTCTCTTTGTTCTCTCACTCTCTGTGTCTGCCTACATGAGTGTGAGAAAGAGGGAGTGGAAGACGGAGAGAGAGGAGATGGAGACGGCAAGAGGGGTAACTGGAGTCCACGTTTTAGAAGACAACTATCAAGGGGTAACTGGAGTCCACGTTTTAGAAGACATCTGCGGGAGGAGATTGACCAATTTGGGACTTTGTTCTAAATGCTGCAATAACACGTGCCAGATGTAAGTAGGGAAAGATGAATGGAGGTGGAGATGGGACAAAAGGGGGCGCTTCTCAGTTAGATCGACGTACCATGTAATTGCTGATGGTGGTCTACGACATCCCCTGGAGAGACAAATATGGAAACCGACGAGTCCTCTAAAAGTTAAGGTGTTGCTATAGAGGATCTCTCAGGGAAGGCTTCCAATTTGCGACAGACTTGCTCCTTTTTTGGAAGGTATCTAGATCCTCTATTGTCTGTGTGGGGAGGAAGATGAGATATGGACCACCTCTTTATCGGCTACCACTTTGCTCGAGATGTTTGGCTGCATGTCTTGAGCAACATCCAGTGTGGTTGGCAGCACATCCAAACCGTCCAGTAGCTTCTGGGGGAGTAGCATAGGTAGTGGCCCTCAAGGAAGATAAGCGGATCTAATGGCTCATCCTTCATGTCACCCATGGGCCATATGGGGTGGAGAAAAACACTAGAATTTTCATAAAGGAGGCCTCCATCCCAGAAAGGGTTGGGGACTTTATTGAGGACAGGTTGAGAGAATGGGCTAAAGTTCTTTGTAATGTAGATACAGGCAATTCTACTCTTTTGTGTATGTTGGGGTGCTAGAGGAGGTCTCTTTTTCTTTTGGGTGACCTTTTTGTATACAGTTCAATAGGGATGCTTTATGAGCACTATACACTTGTAAATCCCTCCTTTTTACTTTAATATATACAGTGGTACCATTCACTTCGAAAAAAAGGATGCTTGGTATTTTGCACTGTGTGATGTCTTTTTCCTTTTGGTCGATGCACTGTCTAACGTTAGAGCCTGCAAATTTTTGTTTTGTTGCCAGATTCAAGATATCATTTTGAGGGGCATCTGACTGTAGAACCAGAGCCCCCACCGCCTGCATGGCTTGTCGCACAGAATGTACTGACGACACTTGCTGCTTCACAAGATTGGAATGCTGTTGCAGAATCCTCTCGAGGTCAAGGAGTCAACAATAATAGCACAGACGAAATTCTTAGAGTTCCTGAATTTGTACAACAGATGATAAATAATGTCCCAGAGCTCAACTTTCAGGACCTTGAGAATGTCATTGAAGCTTCATTGCAAGTATGTCCAATCCATCCTTTTTAATGTTGTCAGGCTTCACAGTTATACCTTATGGTGCTAACTTTTTAACATCTATCAATGTGATCAGTAAAAGAAAAAGCATTTAGATCTCACATCAGAATTAAATATCATGGATGATCCATTTGGTTACCTTGGAATGTCATTTTTTATGATAGTCTAAGAAATAAATGATCCAAATAGAGAATTTGGAACATTTGTACCAAATTGATGACGCCTGTCTGGAACCTCAATAATATCCTTTTCCCATCAAGGAGTTGCTTCCCAAAATAGTTTTTTGGAAATGCGAGACTGACCGCTTCTACCCATATCGGGTGTTTATCAGGAAGGAACACAGAACCTCAACGTACTATCAGTATACGTC
This sequence comes from Amorphophallus titanum, assembly GCA_024336825.1. Classification (NCBI taxonomy): domain Eukaryota; kingdom Viridiplantae; phylum Streptophyta; class Magnoliopsida; order Alismatales; family Araceae; genus Amorphophallus; species Amorphophallus titanum. The sequence goes on along the minus strand of JANBPO010003090.1, from coordinate 327,849 downwards.
TTGGTTGTTTATTCTGATGAATATCCATGGGTTGACTCTTGACAGCTCTATAGCAAATATTCTGGACAAGCCATTATTTATATCTTTTCACTATCCTGACGGCTGGGGTATTGACCACCTTGGCTTGTATCATTGTCTTGCTTCCCGTAGCCATGTAGACTTGGCTAATCTGGCCGAAAAGTGCAAGAAAATTGGCAACGTTTGCTGGCTTGTTCGGGAGGCGGCATCCCGAAGCAAGGAGGTGGGTTATCAATATTGGCCCCTCCCATCTTTTTACAATGGCCCAGTAGGTAAGACTTTCTCTAGTTGGCATGTTGCTTGTCTCGTTCCTTGACCCTTTTTTTTATAATGATATACGTTCTCTTTGGCAGATAGGCCAGACATAAAACAGAAGGGGCTTTATAGGAAAATTATTTCTCAGGCTTAGAAGCATGGATATTTTGACAGTTTTGCACCAGCGCCAACCACGATCCATTGCCTCCTGGCAGAAAGAGGGTGGCTTCTTCAATAAGTTGCCTTGGGGCAGGTGAAGAAGGCCCGAAAAGTCTTATTAAAGTAGTCATCTTCTGCAACTGATGTAGTTGAGATTCCCTTGCGCCTCGTGCCATCATTTAAAGAGTTTACTGCTCAGCAGGAGGCTACCCAGCAAGCAGTCGGAGGTGATGTTACTTTTCTTTGTGAATTATAGAATTATTCCTTTCACGGTATCTCCATTCTTAACTTGACATTTTCTCTATTTGGCAGTAGCTCAAGAAGCCGTTGCCGCTACTGTGACTACTGAGGAGATTGCAAAGGCAGTGAAGTATATAGAGAGGGAACCTTCCGCCATGACCATGATGGAGAGAATTGAGACCACCGAGGCCGTAGGAGGGGGCCCTTCTGTTGCTCAGGAGGATATCAAACTGCCTTCGCCTACACCAGCTAGTGAAGCCGAGGGTAAGCTAAGTGACCTTGATTTTTTTTAATCTTCCCTCTTCTTTTGATGACCTTTCGACCCCACTTTATGCATATCTTTGTGCTGTAGTGGTCGAAGTAGTCAGCACTGAGATTAGGACACCAGTTGTGGGCATCCCTTTGTCACAAGAAGGGCATAAGACTACGTTGAACAAGGGTACTATTCCCTTGCAGCGTATAATCACCCGCTCAGCAACTCGGAAAGCAATAGAAGTGGCAGGCCAACCCAAACCTAGTATAGACGTCTCTTCTAGCAGCTCTGCTTCCCCTTCCGACGAAGAAGTTGACTATATTTCTTCTGAGGGTGAGGAGGAAGCATATGAAACAGTCAGCAAAGAGGTTGTAACGCCTCCTACACTACTGAGTGGTCCTTCGATATTTAGCCCTCTGAAGTTGCGGGCACCGTCGTTCGAGGGAACATCGCAAGAGGAATTCGTCGGAATCGACATGGAAGAGGAGATAACCCCTCCCTTTGGTGCTTCACCTGTTGAATTATCATCCTTTATACAGGCATTTGAGGAGATGGATTCCGTGCCATACTGATTTAAGGCCCGAGGGCCCCTTCTCCTAGCGTTTAATCAAAAGTTTCTCCCTTTCTCAGGGGATATAATTAACGTCGTAACCTTTATGGTACGACAGGTTCTGAGTCCCGACCCGATACTCATAATCGCCTAGTTGGTCAGACAGAGCGCATTCGTGGCTTCAGACCATTCTAATCTTGAAGCCTGAAAAAATGTCAGTTCGGTGGCTGGGACGATCACACACTCAATAAACCGATAAAAGATAAAAGATGGACACGAGTGTTATTTTAAACCACTCTTTTGAGTTTTTAGAGTGCATTGTCCACACCAATTCACTATCAAGGTACTACTTTCCCAGAGCTTTAAGATTGTTAATGAGTTGTGAATGCCTTGCATACATTTCAGACACAGTTTCATCATGTTTCATTTTAAATAACTCGTAGTCTAAAATGAGCATGTTTACCTTGGTAGCTGTTACCTGGGACGTTCCCTCATAGATCAATTCTAGTTCGTCCCACATTTGCTTGGCAGATTTGTAGGCAGAGATTCTTCACTACTTATCCGGATGAACCGCGCACTGCATAACATTCATAGCACTCCAGTTCACGGTTGACAAACGAATTTGTTCTCTAGTCCATGCATTTTCATCTTCTGGAAGTTGGAATGGACCGTGGCTAAAAACTCTCCATATTTCATGACTCTGAGCTCATAGAAATACTTGCATCCTATTTTTCCAATGCAAAGAGTTAGAGCCATCAAAAAATGGTGGTCTATTGATATAATGCCCTTCAGCTACGAAGCTGTGAGCATTGTCATTTAAGGATCTTCTCGGGTCGTTGGACCACATTGTGGGAAACGAAATGCTTTGATACCAACTGATGAGAAAAGCAAGGTAGATCTAGAGGGGGGTGCATAGATCGGCCCCTTTAATAGACCAGTTTACAAAATGACTAAGCAACCAGTTCTAAGAATGACAGACTTCACTGTGAAGAATTAAATTGCTTCAGACCAGCAAGGAAAAATAAATGACAAACACTTCGAATGTAGCCCCAGATGGCAAACACTTAGGTGAAACCAAACTAAAATTAAATTAGCTTGAATTCAAGTGTTTCTACCAGCAGAGTCATTGAGTTTCCTCGGATCCATCATTTTTCATTCCACAACAAAATGAGCTAAATCTGGTACTAGGCAAATGTATAGTCTTAAAACCACTTCACGCAAAGTGGGCTTTCCAGATAGGCCTGGCCTATCATTTTAGCACCACCTTTTAATATACCAGAAGATCTAAGATGAGAATGGGGATACAAGATAAGGATTTCAACCCACAAATGCTTAGAGATTTTTAGATCACTCGATTGCTTCGAGTAATCTACATCCACCCCTCACCTGATCAGGGTGAGGCTTCCCTTGCACAAGCAAAACACCATGGGTCAATCTGCTACAATAGTTGATTACACAACTTATCACTGGAGGAACAACCTCCTCCCTTCCTCTCACTCTTCAAAGAGAAACCGTGCTCAACGAACTGCAGAAGCACATCCCTGATTCTACCCCAGTAGAATCTGTAACACTGCACTAAGTAGCACACGAGGACTCTCCCACGCAGCCTGGTCCACAGACTAGATTGTGATCAATTGCGAACTGATCATGCTTCTGATCAGTGCAACAATGCACTATCAGAGCCCCTCTCATAAAAAAACACTTATTTTATCAATTGAAGGGGGTTTACCCAAACTAGGGGACCCCCTCCATTTCAACCCGAGTAAACCCACCTCAACCCTTCAAATTCCCTATAAAATCCTCCTTAGAAGCTCAAGGGGCAAGAACAGAAGGACACAGGGGAGAACACACAGATGCAGGCAAGCATCCAAGGCCTCCAGCACTCCAGTAAGAACAACGAGCAAGGCACATTCGTTGGCTTTTCAATCGACTTACTAAATGTCGAGGGTATGTCGAACGATCACCCCTCACATGGCGTCTAGCCATTTCACTCAAGTCTTTCCACTCGTGTATGGGGCGTTATGATAACGGCGACAACACCCGCATTTTGGGTTCACCCACGTATGATGTGTTATGATAACGACATGGATGCCATCATGCCAGATTTGCTCCTGCCATGGGACCACACGCCCGTCGCGCTCCCCAAGCCAGCCACCAATGGTCCCGACTGCTGACTCAAGTTAGCCAGACCCTAGCCCGGAAGTAACATTCCCGAGATCGGACCTAACTCCCTGATATGCTAACACTCGCCCTTTGGGGCCAGTACCTGACTACTCACCTCAAGCCACGTCTGGCCTCCCTCATACACCAGTCAGTGTCGGCCCCTGCCATCCAGTCCAGCCCCCTTTTGACAGCTCCGCCACTTCTGTAGCTCCTCGTGGAGATCCTCTGTAAAATATGCAGACATCCGCTTTATCCTGCATTGACCTAGGGACTGGCACGTATGTCAGAATTATCCCGTGACTTACACCAAATGTACTCAGGCCTTTAGTGCCTATCTGTAAAGCCTTTATGACATCTATAAGGAAAGAATGGCAAGAAAATTGATCTTTCACATGTACCTGCACCTATGTTCTATTATGGCCCTCACACTAGTCAATATGCAACCAGTCCTCCAGAGCCCAATCGGGTCAACCCTACCAGTCGAGTGCGATGGCCGCCCTACAGCTGCAGTGCACATCCAGTCCTCTACCCATGGCTTCAAAAACATTCTGATCCTCATTTAATAAAGAACAAAGGTGTTCGGATTCAATCTGATATAAAATAAACACTGGTTACTTGCGGTCAGTGGGGAAAGAGGAGTACACGAATCTCCACAATCGCCTACACTCGTACCAGAGAAACCTCCTTCTCTCCACGTGTTGCCCAATGCTCCGTACCCACGTGTCGTGCCCTAGTGGCACTTTTCTGATCAAAACTTGGTTCCGCCAATGATCGGTGAGAAATCGACTGGGATGCCCGCATTCCATCTAGTCACCCCTATTTCGGCCACCTAGGATGATTAATCACACTATTCCCCATGCATTTATGTCGTTCTTTGTACATCCTCGTCAATACCCCTGAATCCCCACGTGCCAAGTCGACCCATCTCGGCCTTCCATTAAAGGAAAGTGTGTGTCACCACCGCGGGAAAAATCTAGAAAATCCCACGAGCGCGAAATAGCTGGGGTGTGCCCCGTAGTAGTGTGCGTTCTCTTTTAATTGACTGTACTTGTGGACTGAACTCTATAGTTATATTATGTTGTTCTAAAATGTAATTTTATTTCTGTCAGATTAGTTGATTAATTCTATAAATTAATTTCCTACAATTATTTTGAATTTCAATGCATAACCACAACACCCAAAATAACCCTTAAATTTTGAACTGACGATCCCATCAAGAGACTTCCCAATAGTCCCCTCAAAAGAAGGAAGCAAGAGAAGGGCGAGCCATGCCGCAAGCACCTCATGAGCCTCCAAGACCCTGCTGGGTGGAGGAGATGCGACTGTCCAACGTTCGAGTGGGCAGCCGAATTATGAAGATCTGGAAGAAACTCCCCACAAGATTTTCCATATGGGAAATCCTTTCCTTGAGCAAAGAAGCTTGCCAAGCTATTATTGATGCCCTGTAGTCGCTAGCTCAGTATGAAGCACTACTGACAGAGGTTAACTCTGGGCCAACTGTTACGTTCACAGAAGATGACATGTTGATTCCTGACCCTAATCATAACAGGCCTCTGTATATGAGAGGATATCTCAACTATCAGCCATTAAGCTAAATTCTGATAGATCCAGGAGCTACTGTAAATAACCTATCTTACTGCATCTACCAGAAGTACTACTTTGATCTGCACCTCACCAAGGTGAAAGATATGAGGATCTTCGGCTTCAATCAGAAGTGCGAGACCCTGCTCGGAGTGGCAGAATTCAACCTAACATTGGGAGATTTTACCACCACAGTGCAGTTCTATGTCATAAATTTTGACACTACATACAAAGCCTTGCTGGGACAGCCTTGGCTGCATAGATATCAGATAGTGCCCTCCACATTGCATCAATGTATCAAGTACTGTCACAATGGCAAAGAAGAAAGGGTGTTTGCCGACTTGCATCCCTTTGAAGTTTACGAGTGTCACATGCTCAATGCACTGTTCTATACGGAAGTCTCCCAAGGGGCAAGGAAGAAAGAAGTCTCTGCAAGCCAGAAGAAAGCAGTGCCAAAGGCAGACAACTGGTTCTCTCCACCGCCTTCAGGCTACATGGAACAACATGAGGTCTCCTACATCTCTCAAATTGGAGACTTTGCTCAGGCTGCATCGCCAACCATCTATCCTGGGGAAGCTGACGAAGATATGAAGAAAAACTTCACGTATATCAAAATCCCACAGCGGTTATTCAAGCCCATTCTGAGCCTGTAATGCCAAACAGTGCAACCACTAAGGACCATGGAGGTCCCTCGCTTCTGCGAACCTCCTATAATATTCTACTCTGGGGAGCCTACTAATGAAGATGATCAAGACTGCATGATCCCCGAAGAAGCAACAAGTCGAATGGTGCCAACAGTGGGTCTGGATTACACTACATAGCGGGTCTCGCGGATGTTCACCAGGATGCAGATGCCTTCATCACAATCCGCTAGCCAGAGGGAGGCATTCCAGAAGCTCTGGGATCCACCCTGTAACAAGAAGGAGTTGCTAAAAATTACCCATCACCCGGGGTTGGGCTACACCTTGCAAGAGTATTATGAAGCAGAGGTGGATGTTATCTCTACCTTCTTCACCTACAAAGACCCTTTCGAAGTTGGCGATACTCAATACCCTCCAGGGGATGAAGAGGTTATATACCACTCCACTATTGGTGGTGAACCCCTCAGTAGTCAGCAAAATATCAAGGGACAAGATGAAGCAACATTATATCAGTGTTGGGAAGAGCTATTCCCCAGGGAAGATTTGTTCCAAGCTGAAGTCAAATTCCACATAGGAATGCCCGATGAAGATCAAACCTCTGATGAAGGAAAGGAGCATCTAAAATTTGAATGTATGCCTCGTGTGCACACTCAGACCATACGCCCTAGGCCTGTCCTCTAGCTGGTAATTCCCCTTGAGCCCAGACTCGGCTATGCACGGGGCCCCTACAATAACTAGCCTACTCACCGTCTCTCTTGGGTACGTCGCACCACCACTCTCGGTGGGCCAGCACACGCGTACTGTGGAAGCTATGACTAGGGGGGACTTACAGACGTGAACACAGAAAATCACGCATGCACCCATCGCGAGTAACACGAGGGAAGAAGTGGCTCACGGCCACTTGACTCTGGATAGCCCACTAGACCTATTAAACTCAACGGCCCTTGTGTCACAAGACTCGAGTCAAGACTGTCGCACATGACAGTACTGAGCCGTCAATCTGGCCTAATCCCTAGGTCCAAAATCACAGTGACACGTGAAAAATCCCCAGCCCCAGGCTGGTCAACTGGACTCACAGTCCAAGGCCATACACATGGCCCACACGGATACTCGGAGCACATGCATGGGGTTACCCAGACCCCAAAACTCAGGAGCACGCCAATCGACACAATGCGACACCTCCGGACACCCCCAAAACACAAACACAGGTCTCATGGTGTCCGGGACATTCACAAGGCCGAAGGTCAACCACTGGGTCAGAACTGAGTCGACCGGAGACCAACACAACGCGTAACAACACGGTAAACATGGAGAATATCCTGGCGGTCCAACCTTGGGCCGCCACAATCTCTAGCAGCCCAAGTCTGGTCCGCCACAAGGACTCTTGCGGCCCAACCTTGGTCCGCTAGAAGACGAGTCACGTTGGGTCTGGCGGTCATAGATAGGGTGCCAAGTTACTCTAGCAGTCCAACCCTGGTCCGCTAAGATCCCTCTGGCGTGCGTACCTACGGTCGCTAGAGGGCACGTGACCCCAACGGTCAAAACACACGCCCCAAAGTGCAACGGTCAAAATCGAAAGTGGCAGTCGAAGCTATAGTCGCTACAGTAGTTGTCGATTTATCGTGCGGCCGCCAGCCGACGAAAATCCCTGCTGACAAAACAATAACAGGTGGTGCACCCACCTTAGGCCGCTAGGGCATCTGGCGCACCTATTTTGGGCCGCCAGTGAGTGTGCCAGTCTTTAGAAGGGCCGCCACACCCACCCAAGAATGAGACGGCGGGAAGAATCCCAAAAACCCATTCCATGCCTTAGTCATCCACGGATGAGGGGGAAAACAAGGGGTAAGCTCCCCCGACACCCCTAGCATGCGTCTATGCCCTCGAATCGGTCTGAAACACGACGAAATGGCGGATCGACACACAAGCCCTAAAACATAGATTTTTCCCAAAACACCCAAATAAGCCCGCTCGGCTCACCACGGCCTATGAAACGCATGGGAAAGGAAGTGCACGAGTCAAGATTCCGTCCCCCTACCTCCACCGAAGATTCGACGCGCCGTGGATGTCGTTCCATGAAGAAACGCCCCACGAAACCCCGCCGGTGCCCCACGCTCGCGAACCGGCTTCACCACGCCCTCGTGCCTCAATCCTCGACCCAACCTCGTCGTCCTCGTTGCCCACGCCGCCCCGCCTCACCCCTGCCCTGGTCCGTCGGTCACCAGAGAGGTGAGAGTGAGAGGAGTGTGAGAGAAGGGAGAGAGAGAGTGAGAGTGAGAAATGAGGGAAGAGAGAGAGGGAGGGTTTCTAAACCCAGCCAAGTGCGCATTCAGAGTATGGTCAGGAAAGTTTCTGGGCTTCCTCGTTACCCACCGAGGAATTGAGGCCGACCCTAACCAGATCCAAGCAGTGTTGGAGATGCAGTGGCCAGGCTGAGTGAGGGACGTATAGTGCCTCACTGGTCGCGTTGCCGCCCTGGCTCGATTCCTATCCCGAGCTGTCGAGCGGTGCCTCCCCTTCTTTCGGCTGATCAAGCAAGCCAATCAAGCGCTGGACAAGAAAGGGCACATCGATTGGGACCAAGAGTGCGAGCAAGCGTTCGAAGAGTTAAAACGCTACCTAGCGTCCCCTCCCATCCTCGCCAAACCATAAAGGGGTGAAGAGTTACTCTTGTACCTATCCGTGATGCCTAGCAGCATGAGTGTCCTCCTTACACGGGAAGAGGCAGGGGTTATGAGGCCCATCTACTACATCAGCCGAGCACTCTAGGGCCCAGAATTTTGACACTCACGAACTGAGAAGTTCACCCTTGTGCTCATTACGGCTGCTCGCAAGCTACGACCATACTTTTTGGCTCACCCTATCGCTGTCCTCACCGATCAGCCACTACGGTAAATCCTCCAGAACCCTGATGCCTCAGGAAGGCTAATCAAATGAGCTATCGAGTTGGGGGAATTCGATATCAAGTTCCACCTGAGGACTGTGATCAAGGCGTAGGCCCTCACTGACTTCGTAGCCAAGTGCACTATACCCGCTGAAGACTCGCCCAAGCAGTCCTCTAGGCCCACGTGGGAGTTATACATCGACGGATCATCCTGCACCGCGGGAAGCGGAGCAGGGTTGGTCCTACTCTTACCGGAAGGGCTCGAGCTTCAGTATGCCTTGCAATTCAACTTCCCGACCATGAACAATGTGGCCGAGTATGAGGCGCTCCTCTCAGGACTACGCATGGCGAAGCATTTGGGAGCGACCAGCGTGCGTGAATATAGCAACTTCATGCTCATCGCGAACTAGGTAAAGGGAGAGTTCGAGGCACGGTAGCCATCCATGATTAAGTACCTAGAGCAAGCCCGGGCCACGGTGAGAGAATTCTCCTGTTTTGAGGTGGTCCACATCCCACGGGAGGAGAACTTCCGAGCAGATGTGCTGTCTCGCCTGGCATCAGCCACCATGGTCTGCAATGCGCGGTCAATCCTGATAGAGGAGTTGTCACCACCGAGCATAGAGAAGCCGACACGCCAGGTAAATGCCATCGACCATGAGCCCTCCTGGATGGATCCCCTCCTGCGTTTCCTTCTTCGATAATAGCTCCCGAGCGACCACGCTGAGGCTCAACGTACGCCGGTGAGAGCAGCCCACTTTACCATTGTGGACGGTAGATTGTATCACCGCTCCCTCTCAGCCCCATTATTGAAGTGCTTGTTCCCTACGGAAGCCAACCAGGCCATCCAGGAGATCCACGAAGGGTTCTGTGGAAGCCATATTGGGGGGCGATCACTCGCGAGGATGCTAATCTGGCAAGGGTACTGGTGGCCCACCTTGCAGCAAGACTACCTCAATTATGTCCGAAGGTGCCCTCAATGCTAGAAGTTCTCTCATCTGCACCACCAGCCAGCCATGCAATTACATGCTCTGATGGAGCCTCGCCCATTTGCTCGGTGGGGGGTGGACATACTAGGTCCCTTCCCAGAGGCACAAGCAACGTGCACAGACCTCCATCTACCTAAAGCAAGTGTGCACAGACTTTGAATAGCATACGACAAATGTGCACAGACCATATTACAAGACATGCATAGATGTTGGGTATGCACAAGATAGAACGTGCACCGACCGTATTTTGGACAAGGCAGAACTTGCACAGACTTCGTATGCAGAATGCGAAAGATTGCACCGAGTTTATATGGACAAATGAAAGCGTGCACTGACTTTGTTTGTGCATAAATAGGACTTTGCATAGACTTCAACCATGCACTGAATTATATGCACAGAGTTGAGACGAGCTCAGACCTGGTATATGCTAAGGCTTGAAACGTGCACACACTTTAAGTGAGTTTGACAAAAATATGCACCGACCTTGACAATGAAGTCTATCAAGATGTACACTGACCATGCAAGCTGAACAATAATATGTGCACAGACCTTACAATGGCTGCCATGTAAACATGCACAGACTTTATGAAGCATTCATGCACAGACCTTATGCATAAGTTTGAGACATGCACGGATCCCGTGTAGCATAGAGCAATAGATGCATAGGCCTGGTCTTGGCCTAACACGAGATATGCACTAATCTTATTTTAGCATGAGTCAAATATGCACGGACCTCTACAATGATTGCACCAACTTCATGCACAAGGTGCAACTAGCACCAACTTTGTTTAGCACAAGACAACAAAACATCGACCGTGTTTTGCCTAAGGCAAAAAAGCTTGCACCGACCTAAATGCAGTTAAGCAAGAAACTGCATCGAGATAATATGCACAAGGCAAATAATGCACTAACCTTCTGTATGTTGGATGGCCTATATGCACGGACCTTAGAGCCTGAGTGAACATGGTATGCACCGACTATAGATGAACATGCACTGACTTTCTACAGTGGTTATACTGACTTTAGATCCCCAAGTCAATATTAGCACCGACCCTATGCCTATGTGTGTGATATAGACATGATGACTCCCATAGCACAGGTGCACAAATTCCAATACACAGACACAAAAATGTTTCAGACAAATTCTGTTTGATTTCTTATGTGGACTGACATTTGACTTGTGGTGTTCGTTATCATCAAAATCACAGGGATACAATAGTCTCCCCCTTTTTGATGATGGCAACACTATGAGTCAAATAGATTTAATGATGTCATAAGAAATGAGGGTGTTCAAACATGCAGACAATCAATCATGCAAACGATGTCCACACACTAGCTCCCCCTGACACACAGACTCTAAACAAGATACACTAGCTCCCCTTGACACTATAACTATCAACCATTCCAAGCTCAAAGACATTCTCAAAACCATTCTCCCCCTAACTCTCCCCCTAACTCTCAGACATCTTCTCCCCCCTTTGACATCATAAAAAGAAATGTAGGGAGAAACAAGGTACTACGATGCTTGAGATACCAGAGACAATCAATTCACTTAGTAGAAAGACATCTCATATGTAACCCTTAAAAGTCCAAAGAAGGTAACTGAATAGAGCTGAAATGCCTCATAGGTAATAAGCAGGAAGGACACAGCATAAGTCTGAATATTATCATCGTACAGAAGTAAGAATGAGGACCAAAGTGAGACCGTTATGTGAAGAAAAAACTATCTAAATGTTGTACTAATCAAGTAGCTGGAGGCTCATCTTGCTTTGGATCCCCTAATTGTCCTCACAAGGCAACTCCCTTTCTTATCTCTCTTGCCTGGCGGGGGCGTTTTCATCCCCGTGTGTGTTGAGGACTTCATCCTCATATGGTAAAGCCTCACTAGTTTGGTGAGGGGTGGACGTAGGTTGTGGGTTTGCAACCAAACCACCTTAAAAATCCATTGTGCAGTGGTGTGTGCTTGTGTGATTGCTTCCATTTCTTCCTTCTCCATTTCATTGGGACTTATAGTTTTATTTCTGCATTTCTATTATGGCCGATGAAGAGGGGAGATCTCGCGTTGATCCTGAGCCACGTGATCTCGGTGAGGTTCCTCGATGACAATCACCACATTTGTATGAACTGCAAGGTAGAAAATGGATCAGGGGGACCCAGGGATGATTCCCTAGGGAAAACCCTCCGATGCTTATGTCAACGAATAAGGTAGAGCATAGGTGTAGAGGGAGATGGTAGAAGGAGGAAAGGGGGGCGAGATTGTTCTCCACCTGGAGGTGTGGTGGCTCTTACTCAGGACCCTTGCTTACCTCACCAGAGGCTCTCCCAGGGTTTATATAGCAATCCATTTAACGTAAGAATCCAGGGAGTCCAGGGAGCAAAGGGGATTTATGGGAGGTTACATCCTTATTATAGGCTTATTATAGCACGAGGACTTTTGCTCTCCTTAATCCTTTGGAGTTCCTTGCTCCTTAAAGCTACATAACAGACACTTGGATAAGCATTAGATGGTCGGTCCGAGCCAAGGATCCCAGCTGGGGGTCTTCCTGAGTGGTGGGCGCATAGCTCGGACAGGGTGCTACGGGCCCCCGTAGGGGCTTTCCCGATTGACCTGTCTCTCAGACTTTCAGACCCGAGGGTCGCCTAGGAAGTGCTGATCCGAGTGGGTTTTGGGCTTGGAATAAGTGGGCCTAGAATGGGACTATCACTTTTGAGAAGCTGGCCTTGTTCGGTCGAATTGGACCTGGTCGGGCCGTGCTCTCGGGCAGTTGATTTCCCCCTCTCCATTTGCCCCCCTTACTTGCAAGCCAAAATTGGGCTCGGACGAGTAACATTGGTAGGGGTAATGTTAGTGGCTCAAATGGGGTGAGGATTTCTCTCCGATAGGGGCCATTTAATGCGGCTGTCCTAAGAATACGCCCCGTGATGATGACTCTATTGAGTCGATGCAAGAAGTCCCTTCTTGGAGTATGGAACATCGCGTCGCTTCCCGCCAAATCATTGGGAGTATAAATGTCACGCGGGTTTATGTTTCGTGCCTCCTTTCTTTAGGGTTCTATCTCTCCATCGCTTCTGTATTTTGAAAAGCTCATGCACCGTGAGGGGGATCTGGAGGAGTAGATACTTGCAGAGGGCTTCACAGAGGTAGTATAGATCACGGCGGCAGCGATTCGTCAACTCCCACCTCCACCCGAGTCGCCTGAGTCGGTGTCTTCCTCTTCTTCCCCTTGTTCCTATCATTTGCCTATGGCATAGCAATACCCCACTTGATGTGACACAACCTTAGACTTAGGCAAACAAGCACAATTCGCAACTTGAACGGGCTGATATCGGCGGGCAACTCACCCGACACTCAACCCAAAACCCGGGATGACTCGGCGATGCCGAGTGGAGGATGTGAGGGCTGGTCCCTTACTGGTAGAGGGCCAGCAAGGCCAGAGGGTCTCCAGCCACTGGGGAGGGGGGGGGGGGTGTGTGTGTCGGCACGTCTAATAACTCGCCTGAGATCTTGCCAAATAAAGAGATGTCACGATCACGAAAACAGGATCCCGAATCACGGCCATTGGAGTGCTGCAACTTGCAAGGTGTTGTCGGTCCTACTACACGTGACAATTGAAGAGAGTCCCGGTGAGCAGAATAATCAACCTTTCTTTCTTGTCTCCATTTCCCCGTGCTGAGCCAGCATTCAACAGTCCAGCTCACGGTGGACAGAGCCGTGCTCGAACGTTCACTAATGGACGACACCCTTCAGTATTAAGAGGCATCGTAGGATGGTGTACGAGGGCTAGTGGTCAGGTTGAGAGAAGTGCATGCCGACATGCTCTGGCCTCGGAGCATTCAACATCCAGTAGGGAAAGGAATGGCAGGTTGAGAGTCCTTACTGTGGACAGCAGGCAGAGCGGGAAACAAGGATGCACCGATAAGCAAATGTGGCATTTCTCCCAGATCTGCCACGGTTTATGTATGGCCCATCCATTTTATTTCATTATTTTGAGGGGCCTCATTGAACAGAGGTGAAAAGGGGCTACGAATGGAGACCCCCAAATAGTGAAACTGGAAGAGAAAACATCGGAAAGAACAGATGCACACGTCCTTGAAGTTTCTCATCCTCACTCGTCATCATCTGTCGTCGGCCGGGAAAGAACAGATGTGTACGTAGTCAAAGCTCCTCATCCTGCACTACATAACAAGACTGCACTCGTCAGTCTTTGGCATTAGTTGAGTCCTCATCTCAAGATGATTCAAAAAAAAAAAGGCAAACAAGAAAAGGTTCAGATTGAGTTGTCTACAATAAGACCAGACGCTACACATGGTTAAAGTTCCTCACCAATCAACAAATGATCGATGGGGGTCAGATTAGGATCCATCTCAATACCTAGAAAGACTTAAAAATGTGATACTTTGCTGCAAAATAGGGTTTACTTCAAGGTTGCAAGTTGCTCACACTTGAGCCTGTGACTTTGCTGCAGTGGCTCATCCTTCCCCGTCCCCATGAGGGGGGAGAGAGGCGCGGGAGTCTTCCCGTTGGGGTTTCCAGTTACTCATGGTGGGCGCGTGTGGGTGCCTCTCCCAAGGGGCACTGGGAGATTCCTTTGCGGATGCCCCGTTTCAAACCTTCTGCCATCTGCTCCCCTCCCCATCTTTCCTAGGTCTTAGACCATTGGGCATTGTGTCCAAAAAATAAAAAAACGTTGCTCACACTTTTAACTTTGTTTGCTAAGGGTAAAAAAAAGAGGAGATCTGATCATCAGCTTGCTTCATAGATTCAAGGCTATATCAATCATCACATGATGAAGAAACTGCTAGACTATATATGATCCTGATCTTTAATGCTGTAGGGCCTGCGTCCTTTGACATGGCTCATCACCAATTAGCGAGGAGGATGGAAACATGTGCTGCTCCCCTCACAACCACATGGTTTATGGCTACAACGGGTACAACCATCCTCCAGCGCCAACCACACCGCACCAAGCCGTGCGCAGCCCAGCACCTTCCATGCAGCTTCCCCCAACCCCACCATGGGGGGGGGGGGGGCCTCCACCGACACTGCAACGTCTTCTCCAGCCAGAGAGGAGTATATATCCAAGGGATGGGCCCTCGTTTACTGCCCTCTTCTCCATGCCGTCCCCCACCCCTTAATCAGCTTGTCATCTTCCCGTTATTCTATTTCAGCCCACAACACATCCGTTCACACAATAATTACATGCATGCATAGGCACCCAAGTATCTAATTTCTTTGTCTGTCCCATTAAATGAGATGATCTCATTGTCCACCCCCCCCCTCCTCCAAAGGTCGACCTTGGGCCTCTTGGAGACCCTGTTGTGCCTGCCACCGTCATGTTCTCGTTATATAAACAGTAGGGTAGGGCCACGCTAGCTAGATCTGTTTGTGTGCGGTGCCGATCGATCAATGTCGTTACTGTGGATCCTGGAAAAATGTAAGTGGTTTGCGTTTGGAACAGTGTGCGGTGTGGCAGGTGGGAGTACCGTGAGCAGCATGGAGGAGGCCACGTATATATAATGGGACATGATACTCAGGCATATCCTGTAAACACAGTACTACCCATCAGCCTCCTTGCTATCGCTTCCATCTTTGGACTCGTTGTCGTATTTTTCGTACTTGAAGTTTTGTGGGATCGATGTGAGTCCAAAGAAGAACTGGATTCTCTACACCGTGTGGGCCATTTGGTCCCAACTCAATCGGTCTTCTCGATTCTCAAAGTAGTAGCGCGTAGGATTAATTGTACACCTTCCCCTATGGCAAAACAAACCCTAAAATGGTCCAACGTGACATGGTTCCCAACGTGATCGACTCACTCAGCCAATGGGTGCTGCAGAAGATCTGTACTCAGACCCGGCCACAACATGGTACAAGCTGGAAGATTGAAAAAGCAGATCGACCAGAAAGGCTGTTCTACTGCCAGGTGAGAAGGTGGAGAGGAGGGCATGGGACTGGGGAATAAGCCCCAGTGAAGTGCACACAGGGGGGGATACTGCGATTGCTGTCAAGGTCCTTTAAGATTAGTAATGGGTTCGATGAGATGGCTCCATCCACTAGGGACCCCAAATCCCCATTGTAGGGGACACCCAACAACTTCTGCATTATATTTTGGCGACGTTGCATATATCAGCAAGGGGTCTCTCTCTCTCTCTCTCTCTCTAATATGCATACATAACTTTCTCATGGCATGTGGTGGGGGCAGTAATATCGTTTGGACTGCATGCTATAACATAAGAGAAATCTAGTGGGATACACAGGAGCACATGCCCACTTGCATGCCCTAGCACTCCCGCAGGCAGACTTGCTGTGCTTGTAAGAGGTTGGAAGAAGGCAGCAGTCCCAGTCCATGTGCAACCCCACCTCCAAAGCCCTCTCCTTCCGTTCCTATTTTGAATGCACATGCATGTTGACATTACTCCCCGGATGAAATCCAAAACCCCATTTGTTTTACTGATTTGTTACCCAATCAGCCCATCGAGTCTGTGTACTCTCCCCCCCCCTGCATCCTCGTGTTGTGTCAACAACAACCATCCCTTCCCTCTGGCCCGGCCGTTTGACAGGGAAGAGAGCTAGAGCTCTTATTCGCATCTAAAAATTCTGGGATGGACGCTTGTCCTGGTTCTATTAAATTAAACCAGAATGATGCCGTCTCCCACCTGATCATCTCTGTCTGATCTCTCTCTCTCTAGAGACCTTATGTTTCGTAGACGCACGCACTTTTAGGAGGGTTTCACGCGTCAGCCGACACCTACTGAAGGGGTGCCCTATTCCTGGTCCGTCTGTTTGCTTCTTCCGAGGCAGGAACAAAAAGGGCAGCAGGAAAGAGAGGAGGGGATCGAGGGTGCATGGGGGTGCATGGGTTTAAGCTAGCGAGCGATGTCCGAAGTGTTATGTGGAGCGGGCAGCCTGCATGAAGTTGTCTGCATGCAGATTGGTGGAGTTATCGAGACTGGTCCGTGTGATACATCAAGAGACGGTGTGCATATACAGGTTACCCGCACGCAACTCGCATGATTCCTAGAGAGTGTGAAAAGTGAGGTCAGGGTCCTTTTCTACTGAAAACAAGGGTGGAGACAAGGTGGTTGGAAGAGGGAAACCAGCTGCTTAATCTACTATAGTACGAAAAGGAGATTGATACCAAGCATCTACTAGTCTTTTAAGTGCATACCCCTATGGTTCACACTCGTCTCAAAAGAAAATGATTGTATCAGTAGTTTGATTAATAGTTAATATCTAGCTAGTGATCTTTGCTCCAAACCAAAAGAGAATCTATTAAATACAAAGTAAAACGGTGCTGAACCCTCCGTCGTGCCATGGTGGTAAAAGGGAGGTCACGAGTTCGATCCCACGCTTACTCGGGGGTGGGGGGGGGATCAACCGCGCATGCCCATTTAAAGGTGCATCGTCCATCCATTGTTGGGTACCAAGGGTTTCGAACTCTCACCCTCGTAGCTCTCTTCCCCGCATTCCCTTGAGGCACTGGCCACTGAGTCACCAATGTAAAATAAATAAGATTTTTACATATATACCCTTACAAAGTTTGATTTTGTCAAATACACCCTTCATCGATACAGAATTTAAGAAGTTTTAGTTTATTGTGTTTCAGTGCACTGGGATAAACTTCAGCAGATTTTGTCTCAAGTTACATAACTTTTCTGGCCCCTATGGCTAGCATTTGTAGCTTGTAGGCCACTCTGAAATTCCATACTAAGAGAAATTTGGCCATTGCTGAGGAGAACTGACTGTTGCCATATAGATGCATTCCATGGCTTAGCAGTTAGCACTTCCCTTGAGCTTCCAGGGTTTTGAAATTTAGTGGTATGGCCTTCCTCATTAGCTGGTAGATCTCCTTTTGGCAAAAAGTGCGTTTTACCTAGTTCTTGGCAAAATGCAGCTTAAACTATTCTTTGATAGCCTTGGAGGGGTCCATTCTAAACAAACAGAAGGCATGCAATGAAGCGACAGGAAATATCACCAAAGTGAAGCCCTTGTGAAAAGTTTTGAATATATGGTGATCGAACGTCTACCAGTCATCAGCCTTATCCCCACAGTCTGGGTTACTGGGACATGCTACATCAACATTGTAGATGACATGCCATAGAATTAGAGACAACCATACTGAAGCTGCATGTTCTTGTTTCATAGGTGATAACGAAGAGATCATATTAAGAAAATGATGTTTCCCTTAATTGTTTCTTTCATATTCTACTACAAATCTACTTGAGAATAACATGTGCATGTCCTTGTGCCTTCAGTCGGTCGTTCCTATGCTTCATATTGGCTGCTCTTATGATCACAAACATGTTCTTTTGAGTTGCAGGCAAAAATGAGAGAAGGGGTCCCTGCGACGAGTCAGAGCAACTTGATTCAAAAACGTATGTTCTCATGTCAAGAGTTCTATTATATCTTTGACAACCTTTCAGATTTCAGACTGAAGTCCATAGGTTTCACATCATCTTCCTTTCGACATGGCATTATCTTGACATGGACATTTGATATGTTTATCAACCGCAAACGGACCGAGATGCTCAAGCTCCATGTACTGTTGTCTTTGACAGTGGAATGCAGCTCACAGAAGCCCTGAGAATTCAACTAGAAGTGCAGAGACGCCTTCATGAGCAGCTAGAGGTATAGTATTATCCTCTCAAATGGGCTCATTCCAATTTGTCTTGCCATCCATAATTTGCATAACCTTCATGTTCACTTGGTCAGATCCAACGGAACATCCAGAAGCGAATCGAAGAACAGGGCAGGCAGCTTCGGAAGATGTTTGAACAGCAACAGAGGGCAGCTGAGCACTTAGCTGAGAGCCAAGGGGTTGATTTTTCCCTGTCTGATGAACAACCAGCAAGCTTGGGGGATGTTCAAACTTCAGGAGGTGGAGAAGGGTCTGACAACAAACACTTCCCTTCAAAAATCAGCTAGATCATCAAGAACCTGGGATTCTTAAAATCGGTTGTGAAGCAGCTTGATTTCAAAGGTTTTGCCCATTGGAAGCTCTAGTGGGCTGATGCTTCCCCAGAAAGCTCTAAAATCAAATGTCGCCTGCTGGAGCTCCATATTTTGAGAAGAGAAAGAGAAGATTTATTGTGTTGGATGAAGAAAACAAAACAGATGACATAGCTTTCAGCTACGTGGAATTTGGAAGGGAAGACATACAACAAAACATCTTGATTCTTTGTATCCTGTTTTAGGGGAACCAAAAAAAAAAGAAAAAACTCTTCTTTTCTGTTTCCTCCTATCAAGTCGCCCCACAAAATAAAGAGTGATCAGTTTTACGCTTCGAGTTCATGCTCCGCAGTCGCAGTCTGCACGGCCCCGCCGCCTTCGAGAGGATCCGAGTCCCGCTTCCATCTCCTCCCTGGGGGGGGGGGGGTTGGTACGCTCACGCCGGAGACTGAGGGGGTCTATTTAAGCTATCCTGCACCATCACCATCCCCACTCTCACTGCCATCCGATCTCTCTCTCTCTCTCTCACACACACACACACACACTACACACCATCATCGCCACCTTCCTGTGCTGCTGCTCTCGGCTCGCCCGCTATCTCCGGCTCAGGGGCGAAGCTACCGAGCTCCGCGGGGCCTGGCCGTTTCCGATTCCTCCGGCGGCGAAGCTAGCGGCCGCAGATGAGGAGGTACTGGCACCATCTCCCCACCATCTCGGTCTTTGCCGGGGGGTTGAGGCGTCCTCAGGTTTGGTGTTGTGTGTCCGTCTGATCATGCAGGCCGGGGGAGGCATGGGCGAGGAGGCCGGGGCAGAGGCAGCCGCAGCTGAGGCTGTTCGGTGGCGGGGTGAAGGGCCTGACCGGCCGGTTGTCCGTGGCGGTCCTCGTGCTTGTGCTCTGCACTCTGTGGCTCTTCTCTACCATTGGCACGAACCGCGGGTCTGGCGGTGTTGAGGTTAGATCTTGCTTTATACGTGTTCCTGGATGTCACACGGGTCGAGATCTGTGGAGGAGCTGACCCTGCTTCTGTTTCGAAGTTGTTAGTTTCCACGGCCCGGATCTAGTGGGGTGCAATTTAATGCGATGTGGATGAACGTGGTAGAAAATCGGTTTACACGATGCCAAGCACAAATCAATTGAATAGTCTTTGCGAATCCATTATCATATAATTGGGACAAAGTAGATCAGGCTACCTTAGTGCACAATGTAGACTGCCAGCAAATGTGGGGCTAGGACGTTGATTGGGAGGGGGAAGAAAACTGTGGCAGAGCATAAAGGTAACCGTTTAGTGCAGAGAATTCATATAACTACTCATAGATGCACCATGTTGCTAGGGGGAAGCAGACCAGTTTTTTGTTTCTTTTGATGTACAAAATCTTACTTTTCCAGCATGATCAGCAACATTATGCCTTCTAACCTGCACTGTAGTACGGAGTTTATCTACCTAGAACAGTCCATTTGTAGTTTGACCTATAGCAAAGATTAGCTATGATAAGCCTGCTAACCTGGACTGTGTTATGGCTTTGTCTTTTACAAATATTTCTGCCCTTCACCTTCGCTGATTTCTAATTTGCTTTTTTCCTTTTGGAAAATTATTTAAGAATTTGGACTTGGATAAGCTTTGGGAAACTGCCCCATCTGGTGGTTGGAGGCCTTCATCTGCTCCCAGATCATATTGGCCTCGTACGTAAATTTCAATCCTTTATGTTGGGTGAAATTTCACCCGGTTGCATCTTTATCTTGGTGCTTGAAGCTTGTTAAATATTAAAGCTGCATCAGAATTTCTGTGAATATATTATCTACTTATTTTTTTTATCTCTTTGCCAACTTTGCAGCTCCTCCTGCGGAGAGCAATGGGTATCTACGAGTTCGTTGTAATGGTGGCCTAAATCAACAACGCAGTGCGGTATAAAACTATAAATTGCTCTTTCTCACTGATGCATGATGATTGAATAATAGTAGGAAATGGGAGACTGGCTGACTCTAGGGAGACTCTCACTCTCACGTATGCAGACCCTAGACTGGGGGATGGTACGGTACAACCTACCCGGCATCCGTGTGGGAATCCACAGCTCACGGGGACTTCCGGAGGTCCTCAGCAAGGTCCCCTAGTTACCTCCAAGGAGTATGGAGATGAGAGAAAACCCTACCTCGGTAGGAATGCAACTACTATGAATAGTGTATGATCCTATGTGCACTGGAGTGCATGCAAGAGTCTAGCCTAAGTCTAGCAATCAATGAACAAACAAAGTATGGCGAGAAGAATAGCAATCATGTAAAAATTAACTACACTACAGGGGAGATGGAAAAATATTTAAGAGCATAGAATTATCATTGTATTTCTTCTTATGATCATCAGTCCATTTCGACTGATCTTTAGGCAATCCATATGAATCATGCATAACTAAATCCCAGAGTTTGGGATCAATGGTTCTAACATAATGATTCATGTCCACAAGCCATTCATTGAAATATGAACCATTAAAACAAGGAGTAAGAGAAGACAAATAACTATTAGCCATGATGCGAATAAAGCTCGCCGAGAGATCTCTCTATAGGTCGTTAGACCTCAAGAAAAATAGAGATGTGGCTCTAATGTCAATTGTTGGTCTCGGGTAGGCGAGCAGACAAGAAGGGGGGGCTGAATTGTTCCCCACGCAATATGGCAAATTTAAAACTTACTAAGCAGAATAAACAAGTTTGACTAGATTGAAGGAAATAAACTAAACAAAGTAGTTGAAGTTCACTCAATCTCTCTTGACTCACTCGTTCATGTAGATGGATTAAGCAAAGTCACACACAATCACACAGATGCACACCACAAGACACAACGATTTTTAAGGTGGTTCGGGACCACGATAGGCTCCCTACATCTAGCCATTACCAAACTGGTAAGGCTTCACTCGCTGGACGAACTAGCATAGGGATAAATCCCCAACACAGAGGCGATGCTCCAACAACACACGGGGATAAATCCCCACGAGGGGAAATCTCCTCACGTTGTAGATACAGCAACATGGGTGCAAACCCCAAATGCTCTGAATCGAGAATCCAGCAGCACACACACACACACGCTGCAACAAACGCAGCACAAGCTACAAACACGACCGTTCGTAGACGATCACACACACACAAATACCTCTCTATTCAGAAAATCAAAACAAATATACTAACATGCTCAAACCAAACTATAAGACCATGAAGCACATCACAAACAATAAATAGAAGATGTAGAAATTATCCCCATTTATTTTCCAAGGTCGGTTGAACATATTCCTTGAAGCACAAGTCGGAGGGAAGTCAGATGTCTTCGATTCGGGCATCAACTCAATCCTCTCATCATTCTGCTCCCTTTTCTCTTCTATCTCGAGCTCCAAAAACACATTGATGTAAATCAAAGCCTCCTTGTAAGAGCTCCTCCTTGCTTTCTCCCCTTTCTTCTCCTACAACATAGAAACAATAAGCTCATTACGGTTGAGACACCCAAATTCGTAGGTCATATATATATACAACAAAGAGTGGACAAAAGACACATAAAACCCTCTCAAAATGACTAAAAAACACCCTCATATGTTTAGGAACCTTTGTGGGGTATTTTGGTAAAGTTTGGTAGGGTTTAGAATAGATTCTTTCTGAGAGAAAAAAATAGCAGGCTCTCCTTTATCCGTAAACGTCGGGGCCTTCACCTGGAAAGAGATGCACGGTAGATGCTGTGTTTCCATGAGGGTTTAAGCATAGAATTTCTGAGGAACTGTACCAGCAACATCTGAGCATCCAACTTTGATGACCTCATGAGGGAGCTGGACATCCCCCGCCACACTAGCCATGGCCGACAAGGAGGGGGATGCAACGAAGCAAGCAGAGAAGACGATGGCGGGTAGAAAGCGGAACCGGAGTATTTTATGTGTGAAATATAATTTAATTAGTGAGACTTGAAATGTATTTAATAAAAATAAAAAAATACATGATTAAATATCTTGTGTGGGTCAAATTACACACACACATATATATATATTACATGCTACCAACTTAAGCAAAAATTTTGTTGTATGAACAGTGATTTACTCCCGACGGTGGGCTTCTCACGGCAGTGGGTTCATGGTACAATTCTTCAAGCGGCCAAAGCCTCCACGATATGTGATCCTTCAGCCATAGCTCGTCTGCAACGCAGGGCTCCCCATGCAGAAAAGCTTCCCCTCTGTGTTCCTCATGCGGCCAAAGTCTTCAACGTCGACAGCAGCCGCAGGCCCCCCATGCAAGGCTTCAACGTGGACAAGCGGTGCAACATTTCTCCACGGCAGGCTCCTCCCCATGCGGAACGGTGGCCGCAGCCGTCCTTCCCCATTCAGACACCCAGCCACCCCAAGATCCAGCTTTCCCCCTTGGCGTTTCTCACGCACGAGGGAGGCACATCCATGCAGCAAGCCGCAAGTTTCATGTAGGGGCCCCATCAACGCCAAGCCACCCTCTCCCATGCAACCTCATGCCGCAGCTCCTCTCACGGATGTGCTGCACCCATGCAAAGGCTCCCCATGCATGCATGCAACGTGGCCAAAGGCCATGTGAACCTTCCCCCCTCCCCTTGCGGTATCCTTCATGCACAACCCCTCACGTGGCCAAAGTCGCATCTTCAATGCAGAACAAGCACATCTTCAACGTCGGCCGGCCTTCTTCACGTGGCTTCACAAGGCAGCCAACCCGGTTCCATGACGCTCTTCACGTCGGTAGGCTTCTTCGGGCGCAGGTGCTCTCATGGCAGGCGGTCACACACGCGGGAGGCTTCGGCATTCCCATGCAACGTCATCAAACCCGGCGGGTGGCTTCTCATTCACGCGGGCGGCCAACCGCCCACCTTCCTTCGTGGCGCGTCTCAAGCAAGGCTGTCTCCCCATTCACATGGGCTTCTCACGCGGAGCTCTTCACGCCAAAACCTTCCTCAACACAGCAAGGTTCTTCAACGGCAGCGGCTGCCATTCCTCACCCACACAGGCAGCATCGACCCAGGCAACGCAGGGCCTCCCTTGGCAGCTCCAACAAAAGTGGCCAAAGCCTCTTTTTCAGACGTGTAATGCGGCAGAGAAATAAAGAGAGTGGGTGTCATGGTTCACGCATAGCGAGAAAAGAGAGACAGTGATGGCTTGGGTTGGCCCCCTATAAAAGGAGTTCTGTTTAGGTTCGATTGGAGGAGGGGGGGAGAGAGTTTTTGGTGGAGGGATTCCTGTGGATAGTTTTTTGGGGGTGGTTTTTCCTTTTGGAGACAGAGTTCGGTGGTTTGGGAGTGTATTTGGGTTCCATTTTTCTTGTTGCTTTGTTTTTACAAGGGTAATCAAAGTAAGAACCCCCTTCATCGGCCAGCCGGTTGAAGGAGGAGGGAAGAGTTCACAATCCCCTGCTCCTTTACAAGGTACTTGCGATCATCTTATCTTTTGAGGTAACCCCTCTGGCAATCACACTCCTTTTAGAGCATCTCATGCTCCCCTTTTCTCCTTTCTCTTTGTTTTTCATGCTTCATCATCACCCCCTTTAGATTTATATTTGTTTATTCTTTTTTTCATGTCTTTGTGACATGTTCACAATCCATTGTAATTTTTCTTTATTGAGTCCTAGTGCTTTCATTAAGAGATTGTAATAGAAGTACTTCCAAGTTATGATGAATAAATGATTGGGTTATCTTTACTTTTGCACACTCTATCTATGTGTATCGAATACACTTACGCTCTGATTGACATGATCAAATATAACTCATCACATCTCCGGGTTCCTTCCACGCTCGGGACGTGACACTAGTCCAATGAACAAGGGATCAACAATGAAGATGAAGGTAACTCAATTACAAATGTAAGATTGCTCAAAAGTCATCCCTTAGGCAATATCATTGGTAGTCTGCATGAACTCCCAAGGACAAGAGCTCATTTTAGAGAAATTAAAGAAACTGACCAATTGGCTCTTGTCTCTCATATTGAACCTAAAAAGGTTGAAGAAGCCCTAAAAGATGAATGTTAGATAAACACCATGTTGGCACCCTGGTTTTGATGATCACACCCTATGAATCATGATGAGACTGAACTGCATAAGAACTTTCACAATGAACAACCCATTTACTTGTCTAAGTGTCAGAACTCAGGTCGATGCATGTTCAGGTCTTAGTTATGTTAGGTCGATGCTTGTTTCACATTTGTGTTATACAGGTCGATGCACATTCACATTTTCTTCACATAAGGTTAATGCACATTTTTGCATCAAGTATAACAGGTCAGTGCACATCTTCATGTTAAGTGTGTTAGGTCGATGCATGCATTCATCTTCATCTATATAGGTCGATGCATATATGCACAAGTAGTGTTTCAGGTCGATGCACATTACATCTTGCGTGAAGTAAGGTCGATGCACACTGTACTTTGTGTAAGGCAAGGTCGATGCACATTGCATCTTGTTTAAGGCAAGGTTGATGCACATCTTCACACTCAATCTACAAGGTCGATGCACATTTCTCTATATGCCTTGTAAGGTCTACGCACATGCTGCATTCAGGTCTATGCACATTTTAGAGTCTATGCACATTCAAAATCAAGGTCTATGCACATGTTCAAGTCTGTGCACATATAGGTCTGTGCATGTCCAGGGTCTGTGCACTTGATGCATCAAGGTCGATGCACATATATAGACTGAAGTCGATGCACATCTAGTTTCAAGTCATCAAGTCCGTACATCATTGTCTACACTCTAAGGCATTCGCATATACATTCATGTGATTGGTCTGAGTATATGTTTTCTCTAATTATTACCTAAATATGCACTTTAATGAATAAGGTGTTTGACTAAATGTATGTCTTTTGATTAACAGGATTAAGGCAAACATCAAGTGTCTGAGAGCAATAGAAATTCAAGTAGGGCACGTGATCCAAGAATTTAGTGAGTGAAGCACGTGATCTGAGGCTACTTGCTCTCCAAGAACACTCAGCTCCGAAGCAAGTGACTAGCTGGGGTCACGCTCGTCAGCATGGGTCCAACTGCCCCCAACCACGTGTGCACACACAGACCATGCGTCTCAGGTCTATTCTCTAACTGATTTTCCCCTCAGTCAGACTCTGGCTGCAAGATGTGGGGCCCGACGAAAACCAGTCTAAAAACCATCCTCAAGGTAGCCTCTCCATCACTCCCTGGTGGGACCACTAAACGTGTAAGCAGGCTACGACTAGTGGAGGGTCACTGAGGGAGTAGACTCTCAAGTCAACGGAAAATAACGTCCGAACCGGACAGGGCACAAGGGCTGCCCCCCGTACTGACACCGACGCACAGTGACACAAGCTGAAAATGACACCTCCCGGGACTACATAGTACTATGACACCTGGCCTCAACATGATGCCCTGCATCTGTCAGATCACGGGTCAGCATGTGGATCGAGATCCATGCACCCGGGGCTCGAATCGGCCAAGAAGGAAACACCGGTTAGACAAACCCATTGAACTGACCACCCTGGGCCGCTCAAGGGACACCCGGTCAAGAACGAGCCACTCCAGGGGACGGACGGCCAACAACGGACCATTCTACTCCTGGTCCAAACGAGAAATGAACGGCCATTCCCTAGCCGCACAATAGAAGAACGGCTAACCCTTAGCCACTTGTGGGGGATGGATGGTCCAACCCAGACGTTCATCATCCCAACGGTGCAAAACATGGGTGGCTAGCCCCTAGCCGCTCAGGGGAAGGGCGGCTAGAACCTCGCCGCTCAAGGCATGAGTAGACCCACTCGGGCCGCTCATCCTACCAACGGTACAAGGTGATGAACGACCGGCACCTGGCTGCTCATGGAGACATGCGGCTAGCCCCTAGCTGCTCACCCCAAACACTGTGCAATGGTAACAAAGACAACGGTCAAAAACCTACAGGATGAACAGTTGGCCTTGGGCTGCTCATGGGTTACACGGTCACACGATGGACCGCGCATACCCCACTGTGATCCAAACCGAAGGGCAGTCACGAATGGGGCGCACGTGGGGATAAATGGGCCCTGATTTCACCATTTATCCCTCACCGGCGTGAAAATGGCGAACTCACCAGAATTTGCCATTTTCGACCCCAAACAAGCCCCACAGAGGGGGAAACAAAGGGAAATCAACCCCCATGCCCCATAGCATGATTCTACACCCCTAAAACACAGAATCGTGGGCTAAAACGGTGGATCGGGTGGATACTCCTCGCAACATGCTCAACCCTTGCCGATGCGATGAAACCCACTCTCGAACTCGCCTCGGCCTACAAATCGTGGGGAAGGAACACAAGAGGCTAGGGATCGTCACCCTACCTTCGTTTCGCGTCGAGACACGTCAGATCGAGCTCAAACCATGAAGATCACCGCGTGAAACCTCGTTCCTCCATGCTTTCCACAAACACCGTACGCCCATGAGATCGTCTCGTCATCGCCTACGTTGCCGCGTCGTCACCCCGCCGCCATCTGCAGTCAGAGAGAGGGTCACTGCGGTCGCCGTCGGTCAAAGAGAGAGAAGGAGGGGGCACGGTCACGGCGTGGGGAGGAAGAAGAAGAAGGGAAAAAAGAAAAAGGAATGGGGGTTTTATAGAAAATCTAAATTTTTCACAAAAATATCAAAAAATAGAAAACTATGTTTTCGCAATATGACTCAAATAAAATATAAAAGCTACATGACATGACTCAAAGATACATGACGAACACAATGGCACATGCCGACGAATAATCCAAGCCATGAAAAATGTGGAGGGGCAAGGGATGCCCACATTACTTCTTCTATGCATACTTCTGTTCGGGTGACCCATCACCCACCTCCTTCTATTCCTCCTCATTCATGGCCCTAAGACCCGGCCTGTCCGAGTCCTTTTGTGAGTCAACCCCTCGAAGCTCCACAGCCTCTACATCAAGGTGCTCCTCCAAGGCAATCATGCCAACCCTCCGTGATTCAAGCTACACCCCTCCAATGAACTCTTTTTAATAAAATCGCTTCAATGGAGGAACAACTCAAGAGGGTCACATGCCTACGGCCCACTCCTCCTCCTCCTCCTCCTCCTCCTCCTTCTCCAGTCAATCCTCTCCATGCCATTATGAATAAGATCACTAAGATGGAGCAAGATTGGAAGGAGAGAAGAGATAATGGCATCATAGATCTAAGTGAGAAAGATAAGCTGGTAATTTTCAATTATCAAGTGGACGTCATCTACCCTTCATCACCAATATATCCCGCTCAGTCATACGACCCTCCGCCTCCACATTCATATTCACCAAGCCCTCCACAAAATCCTCCACATTACACTCCTCTATCACCCCTTATTACGCCTACACCACGGCGTCCATTTGAGTTTAATGTTGATTATGATGAATTGGAAGTTCTTTTTGAAGAGTTGGAATCGGCACAAGATGTTGAGGTCTTTCAAGAGGCACCTATTCCAAGTTTTCTCCGTCTTCCACTCCCTCCATTACCCGATGAATCCCCTGTTCAAGACGATGCCACCATCCCCACTCCCATCTATGAAACCAATTGGTGTTACGATGATAGGTCGGTGTGGATACACTAATTTTCGATCGACTCATCGTCGTCATTCGTTTGTTGGTTTATTAAGACGGGTTTATTTGGTTTATTAAGTGCGTGGACGTGCCAGTCACCGAGGTGACAATTTATTTGGGTCTCATGGAAACCCATGGTGCGCTCGATCTGACTTCGTCAGGTGATTGTATGGTTCGGGTCGAGACCAAATCCCATCGTGCCATAAAGGCCACGACGTCATTTACATCCCCCATACGAGGGAACACCCTTGATTAATTGCCGAAATTAGGGGCCATGTGGCCAAAAGAAATAATGCTAACTGTGAAGGAAAGAAGTAGGAATAAATTACACACGAGCCCATACCGGGACATAGGCAACCGGGCATATCGGTCATTCATAGACCCTTTCATATTCGGACGGGAGTCCATGGTGAGAATGCGGTGAAAGCTGAGAGAAATCCATTTAGATGTCTGCCGGGTACACGGTAATTTCAATGGCGACCGAGAAAGGGTCCGATTTGACAAATGAGTCTGGTTCGATCAGAATGTCAGCCCGAGGTAAGGTCGGGTCATGGCCACCTCGGGGTAATTCCCAAGGCTCAAGCCCGGCTTACAGGGGTGGTATTATTGTTCCTTCAACACCAAGTCGCGGGGGAGACAAGGTTGTAATGTAGAATTTTTATTATCTTTTATAATTAGTGGAGCCCCCCTGATTATATTTCTTTGTTGTTTATTTTTCTTTTCTGTTTTATGCGTTTAGGATGATCTCGTAATTTTCTTTCTTTTATTTTTCTTTAGTAGTATCAGGATCAGGTTGGGCCTAAGTATTCTATTGTAGATCTCGCCTATGAGAAGAAGAAGCTTGAAGAGGATTTCTCAACCTTTACTGACCGCTAGCATCTCTTGGCCGCATAAGTCCAGGGGCGCATTCCAGAGAGAGAGCAGATTAAAATGTTTATTTCCAATGCCACGCCCGAGTATCGATTCATCTTAGCCCTTAATGATATTATCTCCTGGCAACAATTGTATAGTCCAGCTCTCTTCAATCGCCAACAACTCCAAGGTTCCCTTGACCCCGAGTCACCTTCACCTCCCGCATTCGCTTACACCTCGCCACCCACTTATACCCCTTATGCACCATCCATGAGTCAGCTTTCCTCTATTTACCAACCCTCCACGAGTCAGCCTTCCGCCACATATCCTTCCGTGAGTCTACCCTCCATGAATCTACATACCTCTATGGGTCAACCCTTCACGAGGCAGCCTTTCGCTTCCATATACCCGCCTGTGTCTCCACCTCCAGTCAATGGAACCCCACACCCCGAGCAGGTGGATGTCCTCCACTACATACCTCCCCATCCTGCTCCTCATGAGCCCGCGCCTAGTCCCTCCACTAGTCGCCATGCTCAATTGCCTACACAACCTCCATTGCCTACATAACCTTCACTTCCCTCTCCACCCCTTTCATCCCATACCCCTTGGCATCCGTCTTGCTCGGAGTGGGCTCCTCGTTCTCTGTTGCCAGAGTCTTTCACAAATATCTTCAGGGCTTTGATGGCCACTCACGCACTGCAGCTCCCTCCAGTTGTGCCTTGCTGACCCGCGGTGGGGAATATGCTTCAATTTTGTGATTTTCATCGCCAACAGGGGCATCTAGTTGAAGATTGTCTCGAGTTCTGGGAGCATGTTTATGGCCTGGAAGATCAGAAGAGAATCAATTGGGCCGCCATTCTCAAAGTTATTCTACATCTTCACTGCACGCAGCAGCAGCAGGTGTCACCCAGGCAGTCGTCTCCATCCCTACAAGACCAGGGGCACCCCTGTGGTTCTTTATCTAGCGATGCACCCGCTCCATCACCTACTCTCCCACCTATTCCACCATCACCTTCACCATCTCCTACATCGTCTCCATCGCCTCCACAAACCCAAGGCCTTGCTTAGGCCAGTGCCTCCCCTTCTCCTCCCATTACTTCCACTACTTCCACTCCCAACGTCGCTCGACATGTCATATCAATACCCTGACGTTGGGCCCCACGGCATTCCACTTCATCTTCTCCATCCTCTTCACCTTCCTCTTCACCCTCTTTGTCTTCACCACCATCTCCATTACTTCCATCATCATCCTCTCCACCCTCTCCATTGTCGCCATCTTCATCGCCTTCATCTTTGCCGTCTTTGTCTTTCCCATCTCCACCATCTTCATCATCTTCTTCATCGCTCGAGCCTGAGCAAGCTCTGCCTTCACCTCCACCTCCACCTTTGCCTTCGCCTCCACTTGAGCCTGTCATCGCCACTATCCCTCCACCGCCGGAGGCCTCTACACTTTCTAATCCTTCACCTCCACATTCCAAGCCTCCTACCTATGCTTCTCTATCCACTTCCACCCTGCGAAGCAGGTGTGCGCTACCACTAGTGCCCCTCTGGTTTGGTCCCCAGGGAGACGATGGGCCAAGTCAGGACAAGGCTATGCCAGTTATTCAGTTTAAGATTCAAGGTTTCATCTGTTGCATGCCAATCCGTGTCCTCGTCTCTATCTATTTGGGAATGATAAGCTTCCACTAGCTACTACGGTTGTCAATAAGAGTTCCCTTGCATTGGTGCCAGTTTCTTCCCGAGCTGGGCCAGTAGCAATCTCTTTACTCACCGACAGATTCATCATTTTTGCTACTATCACTCCTCGCTCCATTGCTGTTTAGATTATTGGCCAAGAAGGCTTCTCCACCCAAATTGTGCTAACTCATACGGCCACCAAGCACCTCCTGGATTCTATGTTCAAGATGGAATTTGTCGTATCTTTTGTATTTTCAAAGGACATTCTACACAATTTATGCAATCTCCCATGGTTCATCAGCAAGCCAGTCACGTCAAGACCGTGTATTA
Organism: Amorphophallus titanum; assembly: GCA_024336825.1. Classification (NCBI taxonomy): domain Eukaryota; kingdom Viridiplantae; phylum Streptophyta; class Magnoliopsida; order Alismatales; family Araceae; genus Amorphophallus; species Amorphophallus titanum. The sequence continues at coordinate 296,782 of JANBPO010003090.1, read as the reverse complement.
CTCTCCCTCAGTTCTGTCCTACTCTTTTATCAATGGAGTTGTGCTTCATGCATGATCGTTGAGAGGAGTTGTCGAATCTCATGATTATGGTGCCGGGGGGCAAAACTCTATGGTTTCATGATGCACATCCTTCCAAGGAGTCACTTGTTCAAGAATGTCCATCTATTGTTAGCACTGGGTGTCTAGGGTCAATTGGCCCAACGCAGCTACATATTCACAATCAGACTAGGCCATCTGCTAGATGGGCCCGTTATTTGAGAAGATATTACAAATCAAGGAGCCTAAAGGTTCGAGCCCATGTCGGGCGGGTCCATGTTCAAGAAATTTCAGCTAAGAAGAGGCGGCGGTGCAAGTACAAGGGCTGCCAGTTGTGCACTCTGAGGTCCACTCCTTCTTATTCTTTCCATTCATCCTTTCTTGTACTCAGCTCCCACCCTTGGGTGGTGTATTTACCTTCTCTTGATCCCATTTTTATCGTTTTCTCTCCCCTTCCTAGGTCCATGAACCCCCATTCTTTTCTCTCTCATCCGGAGCCTCTGGATCTCCTCTCTCATTCCAATTTCCAACCTTCATTTGATTCTTTTTCCCTGGGACTTTCGAGTGTTGCTTCTGATTCTTCTCCGACCCTGTCGGATGACTATCTTTATCCTTCTCCACCCTGTTGGATGACCATTATTCTTCTCCGACCTTGTCTGATGGCTCCTACTCTCCTTCTCCGATTTTGTCGAATGATTACTCCTCTTCTTCCTCATCTTCGCAACAATCTCCCCATCGTCTTTCCATTCCTTCTGTCTCACCCTTTCGGGGTTCTTACCATTTTTCATGCTGCTTCCGAGACTTTAGTCCCCCTTGATCTTAGTTAATCTTTGTTTATTCTGTATTTGGTTCCTTATTATCAGGGTCTTTGTACCTTAACGAGGGAGTTCTAACCCTCGTTTCTCTTCCTTTTTATCCTTCTTCGTCTAGTTTAGTGTCTGTCGCTCCTCCGTGTCAAGGAATCGTTGATCCTTTGCTATCCTCTCCCCTTTGTCCTATCAAGCGAGGAATACGAAGCTCGTGCTCCTCAAAGCTTGTTGATCAAGATCGCTTCAGGACGCTGCTTTCATGCCATGGATTTGCGAAGGTATCTTTTAAATTGTGCAAGAACATGCTGTCATTGTTATTTCTATTATTCCTGCACATGGTTATAATGCTGGTTCCTCAACATGGTTGAATGGCTTTAGGAAGTTTAGTTAGGTTAAGGGTCAAAATGAAGCCGCTTCTACAGTACCTTAAGCTGGTGATAGGAGTCTCGTTTCTTTCCCCGATCGTTAAGGGTGACCTTTTAGCATGGGTTTTTCACACACTTCACGACAAACCATAGTCGATCTCCTCTAGAGTAACACCATTGCTACTTTGGTCATACTTTAGGTATGCACAAAGGTCTTTTCTCTTCTCTGATCGGTCGAGTGCAAGGGCAAGAGATTGATAGATAAGATGACCAACCTAGGTGCTCCCCAATACAGGAGAGGTCTCAAATAGCGGCAGTCTTGACCCTCAAACAGTGAGCTTTATTGTAATATCTGGCCAATAAAGGCTATCAAAATCAAAATCGATAAATCAATCACAAGAAAAATTATGAAAAATCAAAAGGCATGGCAAGAGTGGCAAAGCCCCATTGGGAAAACCCTGGTCATATGCGTGCCTAAGGGTCCTAAAAATCAAAGAGACGAAGTCCCAATGCAATAGACCTGCTCTTTGAGGGGTGGTGCCCTGGAAGGAATTCTAATTTGGATATCTTCCATCCTGTACAAAGCCTGTCTCCCAATTTTCTTCTGTTTGTCCCTCTTAGGTTGGGTTGTACCCCGGGTATGGTCTTAGTAGAGGCACCGTTCTTTGGAGGCAGTTGGTTATGGCAAGCCACTCTCAAATGCACGCCTTGCCTAAGGGAAGTCTTTAATGAGAGGGGACGGGATGACGACCCATTGGCCAGTAGTTTGAACCCGTCCTTGGTTGCTGCTGATAGCATTATTTTTAAAATCTAAAAAAATTCCATACCCATCCACCCCATTTCCCCTCCCATATACCCCATTTCCCCCCATCATCTTCAATCTACAATTCTCAGTTTAGAGGCAGCAGAGAAGCTGTGGATTGCAGAGGCTGTTCCGTCGACCTCACGAATCACCTAGTGGAAAGTTCTATATTGCTGGAAAGATCGTCAAGTTGACTTCGCAATAGAGTTGGTCTCACATCCATCCGAGCTCTAAGCTGCCCCGGGAGAGCCATTCTCCCCAAGCTGCGCAGGACTACTCTGGCAGGGAGCCAAAGCCAAAGTTCCAGCACCACCATGGCCATTCCTGAGAAGCTATGGGTGTGAATCTTGGATGAGGGCTTCTACTTCAAGTCCTCTACCATCTCCAACAAGTAGAGTTAACTTTGGACCTCGGCATCAAAAGTACCATATTTTCCCTCCGTGGTGCGCTAGGTCAGTGTTCCAGAGCATTCACCGACCCACCTTCACTGTTATAGCCATCACTATCATCTCTGACATCTTCTGATGATGCCATTGGTTGCGGATCGAAGATGACTTGACCACAGTCACAATGGCTCTGGTCTCGCCTTCAACAAAGCTCAGGACCATTCGTGACACCTCCGTCTTCTAGTAGCATCACCCTGGGAGCAACCACAACCAGAGCAGTACAGCCCTGCTCTAGACCCTTCCCCGGCCAGCGGCATCAACTAGAAATTCCATGAAAATTTTGACATCTTCCTAGGTCAAGATAGAGAATTTCGGCATCAGTTTCAGCCTTTTCTAAGCTCAACAGAGACCGTGGTGGTGCCATCTTCTACTACCTATCTGGCTGTTCCAGAAACTGGCAGAACCGGCGAAGCTCAGCTCCTTGGTCCTTAGCTTCACTTCCCCTCCCCGCCTTGTCGGCTTACAGCCCCTCCCTGCGTGGAGGTAGTGTTTGGTTGTATATCTCTTAACCCCCACCCCGAGAACCCCTCCTGTGCGAGGTGTACTGCTATAATCGTTTGATTTCAGGTCAAGCATCATCGACGTAGTGTGCCGACATGTGCCCACGCTTCCTCGCTCGCCTACATCTCCAATCGGGATCAGTGTCTTCACACCGATCAGGTGAGCCTCGGGTCCCCCTCTTTGCTGGTTTGTACATTGTTAGTACTATCACTTTGCATGCCCGTCGGACGGTGAGGTGAGTGCCCAACCCCATAATCCCATCAAATTGAGTGACCACCGTGGAGTAAGTTGAGAGAGTGACCCTTCATCCTACGCCCTTGGCGTGCTGGCCGCCAGCTGAATTGGGCATCCCAGGCCCTTTGGGGTCCATCCCTAGCTAGCCATATGCCCGGAAGAGTAAGGTCCCATCTCAGACACTCTCCACAATCACCGGTTGGCCTATGGGCAATTATGTGCGCCATGCGAGTGAGCTCGCCCGAGTGAGTCCGCCGTCAAGTTGCATGCTTGCGAGTCATAGGTCGAAGGAGCATTGGCCTAGTGGCTGCCACCCCCACGGTGGTGTCACATCAAGAGGAGTCCAGCGAAGGAAGTAATGAAGAAGAAGACCTGGCCATGCTTGTTGACACTTGTTTTTTACCATTGAGTTAAGTCAATTTTCTTACCCTTATTTATAAAGCCCCTAGTTATCCATTATTCATTGGGCCACATTTCTAGATGGTTTTCGGGCCCATTTTTATGGGTGGACGCCTTCCCTTCAGGCTTCTTGCCAGACTCCTTTGGGGTCACAACTTCATCTGACCCATTGGTGGGAGAGAAGTCAACGGCATTAGCCTCCTTGGCCTCCTTGCCGACAGCACCTCGCTCCTTGGGAGATTTTCCTTCTGAGGGAGTAAATGTTGGGTTCTCCGCCAAAAACATCTCTATTTCCGCGACGACCGAATTTAACTAGTCGAACCCCTTGATGTTTGTACCCAGGAGCTTCTCACTAACTTCCGCTGACAGGCCCCTTCGGCATATGATTATTGCATCTTCTTGGGAAGGAGGGTTATCACATCTCATGCTTAAATCCCTCCAGTGCGTGATAAAATCAAGCGCAGTTTCTCCCCTTTTTTGCTTGAGCGAACATAATTCTGCAAGAGAGACCTTTCTCTCAGCTGCCTGGAAACGATCAATGAACTTCTTTTGCAGATCAGCCCAGTCAGCAACAGAATTGGGCATCAGCCTTGAGTACCATTGAAAGGTGCTGCCCGTGAGAGAAGTTGCGAAGTAGCGGAGAAGATATGACTCCTCGAGTGCAAGATCACCCATGGCCGTTATATGGTAGGCCAAATGTTCGTGGGGAGATTCGAGCCCGTTGAACTTTTGCAATTTAGGTGCCTTCGGGCAATCTGGCGGTAACTTCTTAAATTGATGATGTAGGGGATAGGGCACACTATACAAATCAATAGTGGCCATACCCTCACCCCGCTGGGCGAACTTGTCTTCAACAAATTTCTCTATCAACTGCCGTTGGGCAATAACGTCTTCAACCGGCTGGGCTCGGGAAGACTGAGCATTTGGGGGAGCCTGAGGTGCCTCAGCACTTGCTTTAATGGCTCCCGGGTAGGGGACACCTACCTGTCGCTCATTTGCATAGGGATTGCGCAGCGGCTGCTCTCGCCGAAGGCCTTGATCATGAATTGGTGTTAAGGGTCTTGGAGCAGTCAAGTTCATCTGGCGCTTCAGTTCCAACATGAGGTTGGTCATTTTTATGTGCCAACGCTGCATGGTTTCGAGTTTAGCGTCGTCAGACATGGCTTGAAATGCTGCCGATTTGATCAGACTCAGACATGGTCTCCACTAAGGCATCATAAGAAACTTCATCAGACTCAGACTGAGATTCAGAGTTTATCTCTTGAGATTTCTTATTGCTGATTTGATCATTCCCATTGGCCACCATGCATCTTTGATTCTCCTCTTTGTGCATGTCATTCACAACATCCCAGATTTCTTTGGCCGACCTACATGAAGACAAGAAAGGAAACAAGTTGACGTTTACAGCATCTTTCAATAGTTGTAGAGCTCTCAGATTATCTCTATTTTTTAGTTTGTGATCCTCTGTCTAGCTGGATGACTTCTTGGGCAATTTATGTGGCCCTAGAGTAATTATTATACACAGGTTAGGATCAACAGTGTTCACAAAACTGGTCATCCTAGCTACCCATAAAAAAATCTAGATCCATCAAACACCAATAGAGAATCCATTAGAGAACTTTAGAATGATAACTAAAATAACAATCAGCAAAAATCAAAGAGTGCACCAAAATAGTTGGATTCACTGCAGATCGTTGGGTCTGATGTACCAATAACCTGCTCTGATACCAATTGTTAGAATTATGGTGGTGCTAGACAGAGATTCCCAGGGTGGGTGGTCCAGGGTGGACTCATCAACTCTTCGGTCAACTGCTTGTGATTCGGCCTCGAAGTCTTTGCCAAATATGAAAAAGTTGGAGAAAGTTGAAAATCTAAGAAAAATGAGAAAAATCACTCAAATAAGTCGATTTGAGGGTCAAATTGGGACATTATAAAGTAATATGAGATACACTCATGATGATGTCAATTTTGGCGTGTCTACAGTTACCCCGCTTTGGCGTCTACTTTGCAAGGGAGCGATGCAGAATGGAATGGAGTGGAACGAAGTGTAATGAAGTCGAGCGAACTGAAAAGTAAACGTCAAGGTGTGATGAGACACGCAATCAACACCACCTGATAAGAATCGATTCCAAAAGCTCGAGATGAAGCAATCTCGGGAAGATTTAGTGACAGCAATCAATTGTTTGGATAAGGAAGGGAGTGTGCATGCGGGCACGGGAGAGAGATAAAAAAGACGACCAACTTCCAGTGTGGTGAAAGTACCGCAGGTCACAAACCTGTAGATTTCACCATTGGAGAGCAGTTACCAGTTAATGTGGACGTGCTGCAGTCAAGGTGGATATAAGGAAAAGAGATTGAATAAGAGGATAGAAATCCAAACAAAAGAGTTTTCAAGAAAATAGTCCAAAACGGCGACAAGGTGAACTGAGGTCCCAATTCGGCAATGAATACCTCATATCTTTGAAATTAATGATCAATTGACTCTCAAAATAGAGTGATCAGAATGATTTTTCAAAGTTGGTTCAGAAGTCCTACATGAATGCATACTAGGTCTAAAGGAAAAATTAAAATAAATTAAAATAGAAGATAATCAAGGATAATATTGTTAAGCTGTCCAGACTAAGTCAAGAAACCAGTTTGTAAGCTGATACTAAGTCGAAGCCTATTTATCTGCGTACCAACTCGTAAAAGGAAACCATCATCCCTAATTTTGGATGGCTCAATGACCTATCCATGTGACTAAGATTCCTATGAAATTATCATTATTTTTGATGAAGGAGAACTCAAATTTCAGATTTACTAAAGCCACAAGGCCCTTGATATAATCTAATAACTTATGTAACATATAGTAGCAATGTAATGCACACAAGGAGAGATGGTGAAGCGATGAGCATGAGAGAACTGAGAACATGAAGTGCAAACACTGTGGGACTTAGATGATGTCCAGACAGTGGGACCAAGAGCTTCTTTCTATGCTCAAAGATTCATTAGCCAAGATATAAAGGATAACAAGCAATGAATAAAGCCATTAAGTATAGCATGAAAACCAAGCATGCATATTATTGTGTGAAAAACATGGTATAGAAAGCATCACGTGAAGATCATAGCAATGCATGTGTAATGTCAAAGCATTCATGCAAGTGTTTATTATTGCTTGTTGTTATAAACCATGAAGATGACAACTTGGCCAATCATGAGATTCATGGAATGCCTAGATAGAAATCGGTAGGGATGTCTTTTAAAAGATTTACCTTGAAGATAATCAGAGTGATGGTGCCCAGAGCAGCAGGAATTGACATGAAGTATCTTTTAGAAAGATAGAGAGATGATAACCAAGAGTGCTTAGAGTGACAAATCATGAAATAATGTGAGTAGCTTACTATAAAGAACCACAAAGATGAAGTCCATAAGTGAGCAATCAAATACTCTGAGGAATTCATGCAAAAATCAATGACAGTTTGTGCGCAGTCATTGGGCGAGGCCCTGGCTCAACCAAACTCTGCCCCCTCAGTAGTCCACAAGTCGGGCTTGCCCCCGCAAGGGCCATCCGATGTGCGAACTCCAGATAGCCACCAGGGGCGTCAACGCCCCAAGATGTCATCGGGCGTCGCCCGACCCTGCCCTCAGCTAAACCACAAAGGCCAGGCCAGGAAGCAGGATGCTAAGCATGCTCCCCAGGCCATTCCTCAGCAAAAGCTCTAGCCACCGTGGCTAAGCATCAAACCGCACATGCGTTTTAGGACGTAGGTCCTAGTATATCGGCTCAGTGGGAGAATCTCCCCAACCACCACGGTTAAGGCATCAAACCGCGCATACGTCCTCAGACGCTAGTACCAGTCTACCAACTTATGGTAAGTCTCTTCAGCCATTACGGCTAAGGCATCAAACTGCACCTACGTCCTTGGATGCCAGTCCCAGCATTCCATCCTATCAGGAGCTACCACCAAAGGTCATCAGACAAGCAGTCAATGCTACCTTCCAACTATAACAATCGAAAGGTGCCTGGATTGAGATCTGAGCAAAGAGGAGCCGCCGACCTCACTCTGCTAACATGTTAGCTCGGCAATATCCCTGTCGGGATCTGTAGGCTCCAGATCTAGCACCTCCTCCTCCTCCCACTCCCCTGGAGGTGGCCATCGCTAAGAAACAGGAGAGGAATAAAAAGAAGAACCTCAAGAGGTGGCTCAAGAAACAAGCCGAGTAAGCGACTGCATTGCAATCCCCAGCAGAGCTAACGCCTCTCCAGAAGCTACAACAGTTCATCAATAGCCTGGAGGAATACACCCTTCCTTGTCCTACCGGTCTTATCCTACTCGATAGTTACATCCCGTGGGAGGAAATGTAGAAGCGAGCCCGCCTCAAAAACTGGGTCCAGGAGATGATCCAGAAAGTCAAGGATGGCGAAACACTTCTCATTCCAGAAGATCTCTCCTTGTTCTATAAGGACAAAGAGATCATGATGGAGTAGTTGGGGCACATGCTTCGTAGCTGCACCTGCAATATGGTGGCCATCCCACCTCCAGACAACATCAATGCCTCCCGACGAGGCGCGTCAATGGCCTCTCGAACTCGACAAAGGGCTGCCGCTCTGCTCGGACTACAACTGACTCCGAAATACACCAGTTGTGACCGGGGCTGTGGCTGCGAGTGTGGTAGAGGTCGTAGGAGAACCCTCGAGTTACTCCTTCACCTGCCTACTTTTGACCCGGAGCGAGCCATCCTCTTTTGAGGAGAGCAATCCGTCCCTATTCCGTTAGTGGAAATTAGGGCGGGACCCAGTATCTTCGACCCTGCTGGCTCAGAGGAAATCACCGTCAGCATCCCAGCCCCTACACCAGCTCCAATCTCTCATGGGGACCAAGCAACACCGTCTGACAAGGATGATCCTCTTCGACAGTCATCTCTGGAAGAGCTGTCATTGGAGCCTCTCTTCCAAGAGTCTGTGGGTGGCTGTACTCAGCCCGATCCCAGTGACAAAGACAAGGCGGTGCAACCCCCTGATGGGGAACAGCACAGTAGCCTATAGAAGGCTCAGCCTGACATACTACCATCATTGGAGGATGCTCGAGCTCGAGCCGACCGAAAAGTCCTCCACCAGATGAAGCGCTTCCCTGCGGAAGCTTTTATCCTTGATTTTTTTAATCCCAAAAGTCTCCAGACATCCCAGGAATTGTGGATCTATGTCTTGGCTTGTCCTTGACCATCCTAGGTCTTATAAACCCACTTATGTCTAACCTTTTACCCCTTTGCCCCTGGGTTCATGATAGACCTATTGGGGATCTTTTTGGATGGTTCTAGAAGGGCTATCATGGTCTTTTCATGTCTTCTATATATGCTCTCTTGTGAACTCCGAATTTAACAAGAAAATCCCCAATTGAGCTAATGTTTTCTATCTTGTAGGTCAAGAAAGAGGAGAAGAAGAGGAAGGGGAAAAGAAGGGGAGATTTGATCTTCATCCAGGAGTTTTTGAAGATCGTGGAAGAAGGAAAAGTGTAGCAGATCAAGGAAAGGATCGAGAGGATGTTGAAATTGTCACCGTCTGACTAGAGCTTCAAGCTATTATTTCTATTCATCTTGGAAATCAAAGGGGGAATAATCTCTACATCCTTTAGTTGTTGTTTTGTGATATTTATCATGTGTTCTATTTCGATCTGAGCTTATATTATTATTTGTGTTTATTTTCCAAACCAAAAAATATATTTTATGTGTGTGACCGTCTGTGTATACGGTCGTGTTTGATCGCCTACGTGCGATCGTGTGTGCCTTTATGCTGCGATTGTTGCATCTCGTGTGTGTGTGTGTGTTGATCCACTATCGGATTGTGTGGGAGACTCCGTCTCCATGTGTGTGTGCGTTGGGGAGTGTCCCCGTGTGTGTTTGGAGCGTCGCCTCCGTGTTGGGGATTTATCCCCGAGTGAAGTCTTACCGATTTGGTAAAGGGTGGATGTAGGAAGCCCGTCGTGGTCTTGAACCACCTTAAAAATCCATGTGCATTGTGGTTTGGTTGTGTGATTGATTCCTTATCTTCTATCCCATTCATAGGAATGCATTTTCAGATCACATCTTGTTTACACACACACCACTTGTTTGTCTGCTGTGCATCATACTGCATGGTTGCTTGATAAGTCCATTTATATGAATGAGTGAGTTCGGTGAGATTGAGAGAATTTAGCTACCTTGTTTAGTTAATATCCTCAATCTTGTTAATATTGTTAATTCCATTGCGTAAGCATTTTAATTAGCCATCTATTGTGGGGGACAATTCAACCCCCCTTCTTCTCCACTTGCCTACCCCGGGACCAACAAGTGGTATTACAGTCACAGCTCTATTTTCTTGAGGTCTAACGGCCTATAGAGAGATCTTTTCAGGCGTGTTTGATACGCATCATGTCTGATAGTGTTTTGTCTTCTCTTCCTTGTTTTAATGGTTCAAATTTCAATGAATGGCTTAGGCACATAGTCATTATGTTAAATCCATTGATCCTAAACTTTGGGATTTAATTAAGCATGGTTCATATGGAATGCCTAGTGATGAGTCTAAGTGGGCTGTCGAGCATGTGAAGAGAAACAAAGATAATTCTATGCTCTTAAATATTTTTAGAAGTCCAATTGACCTTGACAAGCTTCCACATGTTTCGTCATGCAGGATAGCCAAGGAAATATTCAAGTGGTTGATTAAGGATCATGAAAGAAAGAAGAACAAGGTGTGCTTGATGGCCGACAAGTAGGATACAACGAGCAAGGAAAGCTCAGAGCTAGACTCTCAAGGTGAGGAAGTTTCCTTCAGTAAAGCATGAAGAACAGAAAGAGCAGGAGTAATAGTAGTGCTAAACTACAATAGTAAAGCTGTAAAAATAGGAGTAAGAATAGCTACAGGAAAGAGTAAAGCCGTACCGAATAGAAACACGGTTTCCAAATGAACCTTGGCTCTCTAAGCTACTCCAAATAGCAACAGAAGGGCAAACCCTGATCTCACAAAGTCAGGGGTTACCGATCTGTCGATAAAGCACTAGCTCCATAGCTGAAGCCTACCAAACAGGTAGAAAGCTCCACAAAAGACCTACACAGTCAAAGGCACATACATACACGAACTCACCGGCGTGTACTCAACACAAGACTAGACCGCGGGTGAAGCAATGCAGACTACCCGACAAGTCACAAGGCACGAGAATCACTAGAGTCATGCGTCATGTGACAGAAGTACCTCCTCAATAGAAGAACATCCAGCTGCATCCATTGACATCTTACACTACACTACAAGTATCTCCCACACACCTAGAATGGTAGTAATTGAGATACTCTCGGAACGAAAGGAACAACAGTAACGAGTGACTAGTTAGGGTCACGCCTATCGGTGCTCATCCAAATGCCCCTAACCACGTGTGCACACACAAGCTCACTACCTTGAGCTAGGCCTCTAGCTAGTTTTCTCCCCCAGTAGGACGCTACTACAAGGCAAGGGAGCCCACAGAAACTAGCCTAAAAATCGACCATCGAGAACTCACCCCGCCACCACTCCCAGGTGGGCCGACACATAGGAAAGTGTCGTTAGGCTACGACTAGTGGAGGCTCACAAGACACAGAGACTCCCAAACATCAGTGCTGAAGTATGGACAAGCTAAGCATGCACTATCACTCGTACTATGAAACACCAAGCACAAAGTACAGGGCAGCACACCAATTGCCACCAGACTCAGGACAATGACTAGACCTACTGACACAATAATCCTTGCATCTTACGACTCAGGGTCAGGATCGTCGTACAAAAGTAGTAACATGCCGCCAATCAGTCTAATCCCTAAGCCAAAGTCGCGGTAAACACCAATAAAGGAAAAATATTTGCAATATACGAAACACAGAGACTTAAGGGATCACCAAGACCCTTAACCCCCTCACGCCTCTTCTACGGTGCTCTCTGTGCATTCTCTTTTTTTCGGGCCTCTCTTGCCTCTGTTCGAATGGGCTTAGCATATATATAGGGGATGGCTGGCACAACGGCTGAAGTAGAGGTGGCTTATCTGGCGGCAGTAGGTGGAGGCGGGTGAGATAGCGGCCAAGGGCGCCTTGGGCCACCGGCTTATATGGGCCATCCATCTAATAGTGTGGCCACCTATTATTTTTATTCGTCTTAAGCGTTTTTAACCCATTTAGTGTTTTTCACATTCTTTTGACCAGTTTCAATTATTCAGGCCCAATTCCAAAGACTTTGGACCATTCTTTTCATTTGTGGTGTCTGGCAAATTGACTAGCTTGTCCTTGTTGCGTAGGCTTCCACTTACTTGTTCGGGGATCATCCTGGACATTTTTTTGAGCTCCCAGGTCTTGCTTTAGCAGTTGTTTCATGCAGCCAAGCATCTTTTCTTTTCTTCTTATTCTTCGTTCCCATCTTTTATTCAGCTTCTGCCATTCTTTTCTTTCCTTCTCTACCAGTGAAGGGGCACTCGGTAGGAGTTACCTCTCCTCTCCCCCCTCTTGGAGGTGGATTCCTACCATTCTTCTGAGGTAGATTCCTCCCTTCCAACCACCTTTCCTGAGTGCGAAGCTTAGCGCCACCGCCGCCGCCCCAATTGTACCGCCACTGCGTCGCCACCGCCACCTCGACGAGGTTCTATCTTAATCAGGACAGAACCCCAATCCCAAAATTCTCTTTATTTCTCTTGTTTTTGGATCGAGTCCAAACTTTGAGGGTTCGTTCTTCCTATCTTCCTTAACGTCTAGTTCAAATTTCGTGTCATTTGGATGTCTTTTCATATTTTTCCCATATTTCTTGTTCTTCCCCCTGTAATTTGTCTTTTTGCAGATCTACGGGATAGAGTCATCTTGTTGTATTTTTCCCACCCCCGTACAAATTTTGAAAAACATGTCCAAAATGTTCACGTGTTCCTCACATCCTCACCTTCCATCCATAATTTTCCCAGATCTCAAAAAAATCATTTCATTCTCGGTCAAAATTTGTTCTCAGGCATATCAATATCTATCCTGACCGTTCTGTATCTAGTTCCAGAAACAACTGCAATCCACAGAGATTTCCATTTCCAATCCGCTTACTGAATGGATCTGAAACAAATATATGTTGTCTCCCTTTGAGTCTTCTTTCCAACGGCTCCAACCTTGCCTCAATCTGCCTCCGGATCTGGGCAAAACAATTATTTTCGTGAAGGCGCACAGATCTGATCCGAGTCAGGCCAATAGTAGCAGTCCGGGAATTAAATCCTCAGAAAATACATCGACTCACCTCCGGCGACCGCCGCTCTCGGAGATCGATCGGCAACCCGTCAACAGTGTCCCAGCCAACCGCCGCAGTCCGAAGGTGACTGGAAGCCACCGTCCTAAGCATTGAGCTCGGTTACTGTCCTGCGGGCTGAGCTGAGTTGCTGAGCTGAGCTCGAATAGTGTCGAGTCAGAATAGTACCGAGTCAGACCAGCTGCCCACCTCTGACCCAATAGCCCTTTCGGCTTGCAGCCCGTCAACTCAAGATCAGTCCTCCCTGGCCTACTCGTAGCCCTTTACCTCCCTGCGTGGTGTGGGTAGTAAATTAAGTTGTGTAACCATTGTAATTAATTATTTATCGGGAGTTACCTTACTTGGCCGGGGTCATCTTCCCCACGCTCGGAGCGTAGAGGTAAACTCGTCACCCTCCTCGTAGGCATTTGCTATTCCTGTATATGCTTTTATATGCCACTGCTAGAGAGCATGTGTTAGGGCCATTAGCTTGATATAATTAATTCACCGCTGCGAGTGAGAGAGCGAAACCCATCCTATGACCCAATCCGGGCACGAAGGTGCGAGTTGACCACCCTAGCTCTTGCCAGTTTCTCAACTGTGCATGATCATGCGCTTCCCTCGTTAGGGATGACAACGAGCTTGTCTAGAGTCCAAGGTCGGTATCCAACATGGAGTCGAGTCCGCCGTGGTACGTCCCGCATCACTTGACCCTAATATCCCTACGACAAACATACACATATTGGACTATTTTTGGAGGGATTTAAACATGGGTTTTATGATCTTTTCATCACCTTCTCTTTTGTGTATATATATCTTACGAATTTGGGGAGAGTGTAACCCTAATGTGCTTATTTTCTATCTTGTAGGAGAAGAAAGGGAAGAAGGAGAGGAGCTGACCAACCATGCCCCCTTATTAAGGAAATATTTCAAATATCCCCCCTGGTGAGAGAAAATTGGAAATACACCCACTAGTTATGTGAAGATTGTGATTGTATCTTCATTAAAAAAAGTTGCAAATATCTCTCTAACTATAAGGAAGATTGCGGATAAACCCCCGCCTTGGGGCTTGAGGACTTTTTTTAAAGGGCGGACCCTTGACATCAGGGCTGATATTGTAGGAGTGAAAGAGGTCTTTGGCAATTAATCAAACGTGTTTGGATTTGTCCGATGTAAATTAACACCGACTCCGGTCGGTGGGGAAGAGTTTAGTACACGAACTCTAAATCGTCTGATAAACCCAAATGCGTGGACTTAATAAATAAGCCAAAATACACGCATATTCATCCAACGAAATCGGATGTATGAAAATTCCATGTGTTAAAGAGACTGGCACGTCCGGTGGCACTTTTCCCACCTGTCATTTATTTGCCAAAGATTTATGTACCTCGACGAAGGCCTCGATTTCCTCTCTCTACCCTTTCAGGAGTAAGTAAGAAGGGCCTTGAATCCCAAACGTAAGCGTTCTTCACCAAGTTTCCAGCTGACTCAATGGCGACGGTCACATATGGACCCCTCGTCATCGCGCCCCACGCCAGATGTGGTTATCTGGCAACCCGGGTAGTATTCGGGGACTTCCCAGTTGTGGTCGGGTCCCCCTTCTTTCTAGGGGTGGTCCCTGCCACCCAAGAAGCACTTGCAGCACCAGCCGCCCCTACAACTATTGGGAGTGTTAAGCCTCGCTCCCTGCAAGGCCGAGTTTTCTCGATCAATGTTGTCTCATCCTACGTCGTCCCCACAAAATGGGGGCAGTGCCGAAGCCGCCAAAGCAGAAAGCCCGCGGTGACTATCTCCAGGTCTGGCAAGACCATTCTGGTCGAGAGCCTTCGCGTCTGGCTCAATAGCGGTGAGCTAATATTACCTCGGGACAACCACGTCCCGACCATACCAACGTCCAACCACTTTGCGCTTCTTTGCCAAGTGCGGGAGGACAAGCCAGACTTCAAAAAGAAGTCTAAATCCAAGACTAGGAGCAGCAAAATTGAACAATGCTCCCCAAAGATGAGGAAGATTTGGGTCACCAAATAGGAGGCTCATGAAATTAAGCGAGCCATGGCAAATAAGTCCCATCAAGCTCAACATCTGCACCAAACTTATGGTCAGATGACTCAGGATGTCGAACCACTGCCGCTGCAGGGGAAAAAGAGAAAGGGGGTTTATCGTAAACCCAACCTCGCTCCTCGGAGCTCAGAGCCGTCCCGAGCTAAAGGGGCCGTCTGCACCCATGCATCACCAATCCGGGTGTCAGTCTTTGACAGACTGACAAAGTCCCTGTCGACGCGGCTGTCTGTCTTTGACAGGTTTGGGGCACCTCCCTGCACAGGACTACAGCCGCTAAAGAAGCGAAGGGTGGTTCAAGTTTCAGAAACTGGGGATAGCATGAAAGTCTATACCTGCTATACCTCTGGCAAAGAACCAATAGAGCCCGCTAGTAATCCTGCCAATCTAAATGAACCTGCCAGGTCAAGTGACCCGAACCCAACAGTAGACGCGGTATATCTTAATACCAGAACTGCTACAAGAAGGAATCTTCAAGCCCAATTCGACGGCCGTGCAGGGACTTCTAACTGGTCGTGGTGGTACCCCGAGTACTTCGGGCGCCCGTCCCAGTCGCCCTCGCCCTTGTTTTGAGGTCACCTATCGAGTAGTCCATGACCTTTGGGAGACTTTCCAAATCCCTGCCGACGTCGACATTGTCTTCCCTAACAAGGATGAGTTTCTGGGGTGTTACTTTTCTGGGGGCTTGGTATTTCCATAGAGGCTTTTAGGGCAGGCTTCCGCATTCCTCTTCACCCTTTCTTCGAGTCGGTCATAAACTTCTACGGTAGGGCACCGGGGATTTGTCGCCAAATTCTTGGCGCATCCTCTGTGTCGTCATCTATGTCTGTGACCAGGTAAGGGTCATTTCCTTCCGTCTAGCTCTTCCGCCAGCCCTATAGCATTCAATGCTGTCCTAGCGTGGAGCTCTCTTATTACTATCTCCGTGCCTGGGGCAAGAGGCTTTTTGTTACTTTCTCCTCCACCGTGTCTAACATCAAGCGCCGGTCAGAGCGCTTCGTTATCCCGACCAAGGTCAACAGTGCCGACCGGGCAAGTGATTGGAGTTTTACCAGCTTTTCCCAACTCCGCACGATCGACATACTGTCAGTCCCAACCAAGGAGGAGACATCAGCGATTAAGGCCATTGTTCGTCACCCCCTTCATGATGTCGATGTGGCGTTGACCCCCGCACTCATCCGGATGTTGGGGAGGAGTCCCCCATTGCCACCTGGTATGGCCCTTGCAGTCGCCTTGGTCTCCTCCCCGTCGGACTCTAATTCCTTCTTCTCACTATGCTACAGGTGCTCCAGCACCTTCAGCACTATGGTTTGAGGCAGTCGTGTTGAGGTTGTCGGAGCCTCGCCCGCGTGACCACGTCTCCGGGCACACAGCGTAGGTGGCAGTCGTGGCCATCCCAACCACTTTGTCGGCAATTGCCTTTGAGCTGGCATGCCTTTCATATCACCCTTTGCAAGTGGGAGCTGGGGAGGGTTCATCGCACCCTCTTTTGTCGTCGTCGCCTCCTGCACCTTACTGCGTACCTAGCATTGGGTCGGACACCGCTGGGGCCAATCTGAGGGCGACCATTGGTCTTCCGAACACTTCCCCAAGCATTGCGACCGAGTCATCTACCATGGTGGGAGACAAGCGAAAATGGATTGATATGGAGGTCGTGGCCGTGTTGGATCGTTGACGTCACTAGGAAAAGGACATTGCTTTGACCCCGGTTGGGCCTTTGCGGTCCCAATGCTGCTTCCTCCATTGTCCATGCTGTTGTCGTCCCTAAGGACCGGATCGTCAGTTCCCGCTCTAGAATCGGCATAGGGAGGCGAGGCATCGGCTCCCGTCGTTGATGCCAACCCTCCTCCCTTGGACATGGAGGACGCTCCGGGGGTGCTGAGCTACCACTTCTCTGCTTATGAGCTGTTGCACAGGACTCTTCACGCCGTGGGACCTTCATATGAAGCTTACCCCTAGCTACGAGGGGGGCCTGCCGCATTTGGAGGTGATGTGGCGCATTTGGAGGTGATGAACCTGACGTCAATGGCCCAGGCGCTCGGCTTATGGAGGGTCCACTTGAAGGAAGCCAAGTAGCAATTGGCGTCTAGCCGAGCAGAGCAAGCGGCCCCGACAACCCGGCTCTGGACAGTGGAGGAGGACTACGCTGGTCTTCAGGCCGTCCTGGAGTCTCAAGAACACACCCTGGTGGAGGCTGAGCATGATCGGGATGGCATCCACGCACAGTTATGGATGTCGGAGACGGCGTGACATCATATGAAGGCTCGGGCAGAGGAGGCCGAGGCAAAAGTGGTGGAGCTCGAGGTTGCCGTCACTTTGGCCAAGGCAGATGTGGCTTTGGCGGCGGAAGAAGAGGTCGAGCTTCCGAGATTCCTTCGAATATGGGGTGGAATTACAACAATAGGCCGTCTCTGCCTATGGGCTGGCTAAGGGCGTCGACTTCAAAGGCGGATGGGAGACAACTCTGAAGGCAATCGCTGATGCCACCGGTGCCCCTGTGCCTGACTTGCAGCCCCCTTCTCTGCTGTACGAGATCGAGGACGATGGATGGGAGGTGGCTCACAATGTGGCGGACGAGCAGCCCGAGGGCTAGCGGGAGCCGATCATCCTTGTTGATAGCCCCCTGTTGCCCGGGTGTACGCCTACGGAGCTCGCCATCGAGCAAGGTGCCTCAGTTGACCGGAGTATCACCAGGGGGGGTACTGTCGAGGAGAGTGCTTCAGTAGCTTGAGACTTCCTTTGTCTTTTTCTTGCTCTTCCTTTCTGCCACCTTCATGGGGACGCCTGGGAAGATGTAGCCCTTTTTGTAATTCCGTTTGGGAATAAAAAGACTCCATTTCTTCCCCAACTCTCTGGTGGTAGGTTAGACTACTTGACTTTCCTTTCTACTGGCATATCTTTGACAGTGATCTGAATTGCCTTCGGTCCCTTAGACTCCCTTGGGAATGTTGAACACCGGTTGGAACTTCCTGGGAAATAGTAGGTGGTGACCGGTGTGATCTCCAGGATTCTCTGCCTCATTTTTTGGTGAATGATAAGGAGAAATAACTTCCCGTGATCTTTTGGAGAGATTACGTGTCCTATAAATAGGAGTTTTGTGGAAAGGCTTTGGAGCACGCAACGTCTTCTCTTTTGGCTCCAAGTCGTCTCCTTAAAGCCATGTCGCAGCAGGGATCTGAGTCTTCTTCAGGGGAGGCATCCCCCAAACGTCCCTATTTTCTCAAGCAGGCTTTGCTGAGGACTGGTTCGTCCCTTGCCGGAGGCTGGCGGCAGGGGAGGAACTTTCGAGGAGTACAAGAGAGGATACCTTCAAGGTTGACGGGATGTTCTGACGAAGGTCCACTATTTTTATGCTATCAAGGGGTTGTTGAATCTCACCCATGACTTGTATTCTCTTGAGGACGACAAATGAACCTCTTGTATTTCTCCTGCAGATACTAAAAAACTACCTCTTATGCCTTCTTTGTCGTGTGCGTTTTGCTCTTTGTTCCCGCTCTTTGTGCATGGTCGTAGTTGCTAGGTTAATTTCTCGTCTGGGCTGAGCCTAGATCGACCAAAAGTGAGGGGTGGTTAATCGTCCGTTACAGTCCTCCTGGGAGGGGGAAGCAAGACGGAACGAGGAGTGATCAACTCCGATTTTTGAGGGACACGTCTGGTTCCATCCGGAGGAGGAGGAACACCCGGGTGCTCTAGAAAGTACCCCAAAAGGCACATTAGAGAGGTGGTCAGTGGATCACCACGGTGCTCCTAGATGGGAGTCGAGTGGCGCCATGAGATGACCATTCCTCGATTTCTAAGGAGAGCATCTGGCTTTCTCCTAAAGAGGAGGAATGTTGGGGCGCCACCCTCTAGAAAGTACCCCGAAAGGCACATCTGAGGAGTGGTCAGTGGATCACCACTGTGCTCCTGGACCGGAGTCGAGTGGCGCCATGAGATGGTTGTTCCCTTATTTCTAAAGGGCGCGTCTGGCTCTCTCCAGAAGAGGAGGAATGCTCGGGCGTCAACCTCTAGGAAGTAGGAAGTACCCCGAAAGGCACACCTGAGGGGTGGTCGGTGGATCACCACTGTGCTCCTGGACGGGAGTCGAGTGGCACCATGAGATGACCGTTCCCCGATTTCTAAGGGGCACATCTGGCTCTCTCCTGAAGAGGAGAAATGTTTGGGTGCCAACTTCTAGGAAGTACCCTGAAAGGCACACCTGAGGGGTGCTTGGTGGATCACCAGTCTGCTCCTGGATGGGAGTCGAGTGACGCCATGAGATGGCCTTTCCCCGATTTCTAAGGGAGACATCTGGCTCTCTCCTGAAGAGGAAGAATGTTCGGACGCTAACCTCTAGGAAGTACCTCGAAAGGCACACCTAAGGGGTGGTCGGTAGATCATCACTGTGCTCCTGGACAGTAGTTGGCACCATGAGATGGCCGCTCCTTAATTTCTAAGGGGTGCATCTGGCTCTCTCTTGAAGAGGAGGAATGCTCGGACGTCAACCTCTAGAAAGTATCCTGAAAGGCACACCCGCGAAGTAGTCGGTGGACTATTGTTCTACTAGTGACCAGTAGACCATGACATGATCAGCTCCGTTTTGGAGGGGAGATAGTCTCTCCTTAAGAAGAGGAAACGTCTCGCCTCTTGGGATTGATCATTCACGACTGTTAACTGCCACGTTCCGAACAATCGACACGTTCCGTTGCTATCGGTTCGGGGCGTGACAGAAGCAGAGCATCAGTTAGCAGATGGGATGGATTTGGGTTAAACTGGCGTGGCCAAGGGTCACGTCGATTTAAACCCACGTGAAGCTAGCGCACCGGTTCACTGGCATTTGAGGGGCGCGTCAGTTTAGGCTTCCTTATAGGGGCATGCCGATTTAGGCTTCCTTGTAGGGGCGCACCGATTTAGGCTTCCTTATGGGGGCTTGCTTATCGTGTAGCGAACCACCAGGTGTGTTCTCATCCTAACTGGGCGAGGTATGGGGTTTATTCAGCCTTTCCGTCTTCGACTTGCTCTTGGATGCGGAGATGTACATGCCGTATAGTAAATTTTGACATCCACAAATGCCCCCCACCTGCGGGTGGCACAAGTGAGGAATGAGTGCGTGGGACCTGCGGGTGTAGAGTTCCTTAGTCTCATATTTTCCTTTCCCGAGCCAACTGGATCAGTGCAAATTTGCAGGAAAGTGCTCAATCCTTCAGTAAAGGGTTGAGGGGATTGCTTCACCATGTAGGCACACGGACCGAGCTATCTAGCCTGAGTGAGGGTTTAGTCATCTGTATTGGGTGAATACCGAAGCAAAGAAACAGAGTTAATGCGTCAGCCCGAGCGAACATACCAGGCCAACTAGGTGAGACCAATCCTGAGAGGGGGGGTTGGTGTCTCGTGATGGATAGAGGAAGGTGGTTTCTTTATCGACCCAAACGGGAGGTCCGAGCCATAGCAAAGAGGGTCTTTTTATTCATCGACTTGGATGGAAGGTCCGAGCTAAAGCAAAGATGGTTTGTTGTTATTTTTTTATTCATGGACTCAGACGGAAGGTCCGAGCCACAGGTTTATTTTTCGGTGGGACTGGAAATTTTAATATTGAAGTGGTTTATTCATTGACATGGGGTTAGTGCCAAAGTAAGAGTCTTTTTGTTCACGGCTTCAGATGGAAGGTCCGAGCCACTGCTTTATTCGTTGATGCCGACAGGGAGTCGGAGACCGATGTGATTTGTTCATTGATATGGGGTTAGTGCCAAAGCAAGGATCTTTTTGTTCATGGCTTCAGACGGAAGGTTTGGGCCACCGATTTGTTCATCGATGTCGACAGGGAGTCGGGGACCAACGTGGTTTGTTCATTGACATGGGTTAGTGCCAAAGCAAGGGTCTTTTTGTTCATGACTTCAGATGGAAGGTCTGGGCCACTGGCTTGTTCATCGATGCCGACAGGGAGTCGAGGACCGACATGGTTTGTTCATTGACACGGGGTAAGTGTCAAAGCAAGGGCCTTTTTGTTCATGACTTCAGATGAAAGGTTTGGGCCACTGGTTTGTTCGTCAAGTCTAATAGGGAGTCGGGGACCGACGTGGTTTGTTCATTGAGATGGGGTAAGTGTCAAAGTAAGGGTCTTTTTATTTATGACTTCAGATGGAAGGTCTGGGCCACTAGATTTATGCGTCAGTGGGACGAGTTACGGCAGTGCTAAGCCGAAGGAGCTTTGCACTCTAGTGGGACTTGATGAAACAACATCCTATACGGACTTTGATAATTTTTTCTTTCTTTTTTCTTCTTTTTTTCTTTTTTTTCTTCTTCTCTTTTTCTTATTTTTCTTAAATTCAGAAAATCATAAAACGCTGTCCACACCTCATTAGCAAGCTGACCATGGAAGAAGAGATGAAGGTCAGATTCAAGATGGGGTGAGGAGCAGCAAGAGCACCTCGAACATAAGGGAATACCACAGGCTTGAACAGCAACATCCGTGGCAAGCCGACCCCGGGCCATCCTCCATGCGAGGACCGACCACTTGAGAGGAAATAGGGGACTCCAGAGGGAAGACCACATAGGAGCAGGCTGGTCAGATAGAAGGCAGCGGACAGATTTGGAGGAAAAGATGCCATCCGCCGAGGGACACCAAATCCAGCAATCATGACAATCAGCCGTGGAGATAACCGTGTCGAGGCAACCAGCAGGGCCAAAGGTCTGAAGAATACCAATCTCTGAGTGCTGCGGATCAGAAAATGCATCTTGAACAGAGCACCTAGGGTCAGCCATGGCAGACCATGTGTCGTGGGGGATCCGGTCGCGAAGGGGGGCAGCACCGGCCCATCTATCAAACTAGAAAGAGGCATGAGAGTCACTAGCAGAAATAATGACCCGATGATGCATGAAGACCAAGGAGGCAGCCTGCTGCCATATCTTGCGATCAGCAGCAATCATAAGAGGAAATCCCGCTTCAGAATAATGTACGTGATGTAAATGCTTAGCAGTAAAGAATCTGGCCCAAAGAGATTGCGAGGAGATCGCCGTCCACAACAGTTTGGTTCTTAATGCCACCTGCATATGGTGAAGGTTAAGGACACCAAGGCCACCACAACTAGTTGGGCAGGATATAGAAGCCCAAGAAATCCAATGTTTCTTGGGGGAGCCTTCATAAGATCCCCAAAAAAAGTTGGCAAGCAGTCGGTGAAAAGCTCTCAACACCGTCACGGGAATAGTGAGGGCGGACATGGTGTAGATGGGAAGGGCTGAAAGAACATGGCGAATAAGATCCAAGCGGCCACCAACGGATAGGAAGGCCGATTTCCACGACTGAAGCTTCAACGCCGTCTTGGAAAGAATGGGATCAAAGAAAGATGCACGCTGCCGCCCCATATAGAGAGACATCCCCAAGTATTTGATAGGAAGCCGCCCCTTAGTGAATCCGGTGATCTCGCCAATAGAGCGGCAAGCTGTCAAGGGAACATCATGTGAAACAAAGAAGGAGCTCTTGGCAGAATTGACAAGCTGCCTGGAGGCAATTTCATATTTCTGAATGAACTTCATCAAGTTTCTAACATGCCGCACCGAGCCATTAGAAAAGATAAGAGTGTCGTCGGTGAAAAAGAGGTGTGAAACGCGCGGGCAGCACTGCATAGATTGGTACCAACCACCACGGCTGCGACCAAACAAAAGGGACAGCCCTCTACTAAGAGCTTCCTCCGCAAGAATGAACAAGGCGGGGGCGATGGGATCACCTTGGCGAAGGCCTCTAGTAGACTTGAAGAAGCCATGAATGCTATCGTTGAGAAGCACCGAAAACCAGCAATTGGAGAGAAGGGGTTCCAACAGGGAGATGAACGCCAAAGAGAACCCAAAGCGGCAGAGGACAGCAAAAAGGAAGGCCCACTCCAGCCGATCATAAGCTTTGGACATGTCGAGCTTGAACACAACATTGCGGCCCCTACAAGGCTTTCCAAGGTGCTGAATCATCTCACGGGCAAGCGAGACATTTTCAATGATGGACTATTATGTTGGATATTGTGTAATTGATGGCTCCCAAAGAATGAGTGAATAACATAGGATGGCAGCATTGAGTTATATTGGATGGAAATCGTAGCTGCCGGTGTTGTAATTACTGCAAAGAAGAACACAGAGGAGGAGGTGTCTCCCGATTGAAGAAGCATTTGGTAGGAGGGGCTGGTACAGGATACTCTGAGATTGTTAGTTGTACACATATGCCCAAAGAAGTAGTCAAACTCGCAATGGCCAAGTACCTGCGGAAGAAGAGAGCTGAGATGCAACAGGAGAAAAAAAGAAGCAAAAGGATGAAGAGGCGATCATCGAAATAGTAGTTGGCAGTGATAAGGAATAATGCACGTGGACAACCATCGATGAAGATGAGCAACTACATACTCTCTAGCCTAATGTCTATGTCACAGTCAACGATCCATATGAAGCACACTACTGTGAGATAGTACATTTGAGCAGAGAAGAGACAAGACATCTAGAGGAAACGAGAGCATGAAGCCGCAAGGCGGCAGGGACTAGAGCATCAAGCTGTGGTACTTCATTTACTGCTCGACAACCACGGGGCATCAAGAGTTGCTTAACTGGTGACTCGGGTTTATAAAGAAAAATGACACAATCGATCAACATTGAAATTTTGGACTCCAATGCACTACCTCGAGAGCATGACAAGCAAACAAGGATGGATGATGCCTATGGCAAAAAAGGGCCAAAATGAAAACTCGAGATGACAATTTCAAAATAGTGACACCACGTGGGATTACCTTTCAATACAGCCAACAACCCTCACTACAAGTCGATGTTCCAAAAAGCACAACTGCTTTAGTTACATGTGCAACTACCAACAACGAGAGAGTTGGCCGGCACATATCTTAATGAACAAGTTGTTGAGATCAAGAGTTATGTGTATTTCTTCAAATAGAAATAGAGCAAGTATGGAGTCACATTGATGTGTAATGGATGGTCAATCACCACTAAAAGGAGTTTAATCAACTTCCTTGTTTATTGTGACAGACATGTAGTCTTTCATAGGTCAGCAGATGCGTCAGGTCATGTCCACAATTACCAATACATTTTATCCATGATGGAGCAAGTGATGACCGAGATCGGGGAGGAGTACATTGTCTAAGTGGTCACAGACAATGGCTCAAACTATAAGAAGGTTGGAGAGGAGTTAATAAGGACCAGGCAGCACCTTTTTGGACCCCCTACGTAGCACACTGTGTGGAACTTATGTTGAAAGAGATTCGTCAACTTCGTGTAGTCATGGCTATGATGAAGATGCCACAGAAGGTCATCAAATACATTTACAATCACACATTTGTATTGACGTGGATAAGAAAGTATTGTGATGGTGAACTGTTGAGACCTAGCATCACATGATTTACTACTAACTACATGGCATTGTATAGCCTTCTCAAACATATGGATGGGTTGAAACAAATGTTTAGGGGTAAGACTTGGCTGAGTTCATCTTTTGCCGCTTCACATGAAAGAGCAGAAGTCAAAGGGATTGTCAATACCTCAAACTTTTGGAATAAAGTTAGAATATTAGTTTCATTGATATAGTCATTGTATGAGGTATTGGGGCGCATGGATAGAGATAGAGTGTCAACCATGGGATTGGTGTACTCCAAGATTGAATCTGTAAAGCGGAAGATCCTTATAGGATCATACATTTTCACCATAGTGGTTGCATACCTACCTTGGTAGGAGATCCTCTCGCCTCCATATTCCTTGGAGCCGACTAGGTGACCCTATCCAGGACCTCCATAAGTCCCCGTGAGCTGTGGATTCCCACATGGACGTTGGGCAGGTTGTACCGTTACCACCCCGAGTCTAGGTTGCATCCGTGAGAGAGAGTACACCAAGAGTCAAGCAAGTCCCTCATTCCACCCCTATTAGGAGTCCTATTGTTGAGAGAATAATGATTTAATTAAAGCTGGTAAGGTGCTTAAAGGGGAAATATATAAAAATTCCGCACATCATTGAAACTTGGTTGATTATTGGTTGCCTCTTATCTCCTCTTGTGTTGTGCATTTTGTTAGTCATCCCCGTCAAGGTGCTTACTAGTAGTTGTCTCTTTCGTTAAAGGTACTCATTGCATGTGGAGTTGCTTCACGCCTATAGGATCTTCTCCTAGGGGCAATTCCCCATTCGTCTCTTATCTCAACCCCTTGTTTGATTCCCCATCCACCATGTCGTCCTATGACTTTTCTCATTCCTGCGAGGACTCCCTTCCTCATGGACTTCTGGAGGACCCACCTAGGGTCATGACTGTGTAGGGTAGAGAGGGGTCTGCCCCACCTCTTCCATCCACTGTGGTTGAGGGTAGTCAACCCTCCCTCTCCAATTCTTCTACTCACAATTCCGCCAACCACATCCTCCACATGATGGCCCAACTAGATTCGACCCAGCTTCAGATTCTCCGCCAAGCTTTACAGGGGTCAGACGCCTCGTCTTCTACTCCTCCCCAAGGTGTGTCTGCTATCACCACCTCTCTGTCTTTGGTTAGTGGGCTAGGGGCCTAGTCTACTGCTCCCATCGATCTCACCCCTGTCCAACCTAAGATCCTTCGTTTTCCCAATTTGGAGGCGGGCCAATCTTCTAGCTCGGCCCATCAGATTCTTGATAAGGGGAAGACCCCACTCCTCCCATCTGCCTACATGGATCCTTATGGGACCACCTCTCCAGCGCCGCAGGCTCTCGTGGGCTTGGCTGACTTCTTGCACCCTCAAGCTAGGGCTGCCCACTTGGCTCATGCAGATATGGGTCTGTCCTTGGCCCAATATCCCTCTTATGGGCCTCCCCCTCCATCTACCTATCTTTCGGCCCCCTACACTGGGTCCGCCCTTCTAGTTTTGCCTCCCCCATCCCAGAAACGGGAGCTTCTTGATAAGTGGGCTGTCATGCAACAACAACTTGACCTCCTTCACAAACGGGTCAGCCCACAGTCCTTAGCGAATGTCCCAGTTCCCAATTTTCACAACATTCATTTCCCGCCCCAGTCAGAGCTCCCCACGTACCGAAAGTACGATGGGAATGGTAATCCCTACATCCATGTGAGGGAATTTATATATGAGTCAGCGTAGTTTCAATATGATGATCGCCTCATGGCGTATCTATTCCGCCGCTCATTGGATGGGGTTGCTTTGGAATGGTTCTATGTGTTACCTATGGAGGAGGTGGAGAGCTTTAAAGTTATCAAGGAGAAGTTCATCCAGAGATTCCAAGACCAGGTTGACCCGAAATATTCCTTTACTGATTTGGTGGCCGAGAAGATGAAGGCCGATGAAGATTTTGCAACCTATGCTGATAGATGGAGGCAGATGGCATTTTATAAAAATTTTAGGACATTACAGCTTCTCACAGGGTTTCTTCTTCCCTAATCTTCTTCTCTCTCCTATCCCTTCGTACCTGTCTTCAGTGAAAGCCCTCTTCTTATAGGCTTAATTGGCGTGTCTTCACCTGGCGCGGGGGGTGAGCGCACCAGTTAAGGGCCTTGACCTTGCTCTTTTGCACGTCGGATTTGGAGGGCGGTGGTGAAAGTGGGGCGCGTCGGATAAAGGGTGCGCCAGTTTAGCCCCTTTTCGTGCTTGTTCGGGTCGAAGTCGGCCTGCGGGTCTCGGACTGACTCCTGGAGTCAATTTGGTCTCTCATCTCATCGTGGCCCTGTGGAACCGTCATGAGAAGTATCGAGAAAGCCTTCAGACCACTGATCGGCCAATTTCGACGTCGTCTGTGCCCTTAGTTCAGACACTCAGGTTTCCCGCTGACATAGCCTTCGGCACTGTGATCTGTGCTATCGGGCTGACTTCATTTGTGCTTGTAACATTCCCAAGGAGTGGATCACTACCCAGGGTGCTTTTGCCCTGACTGGGCAGCTATTTGGTCGCCAACGGCCCAGTCTGGTAAGAATACATACCCGTGCCGGGTTACTCGGGTCTTCCGCTGATACGGCCTTCGGCACCTTGTTCTGAGGGGCCGTAGACATTCCTTTATCTCAGGAGGGTTTCTTATCAGGTGGTGGACCACCATGTACATTCTTGTCCTAATCGAACGACGGATGGGGTTTGTTCGGCACGACCGAGTCGATACCGATTTGTTGGGCAGGCCGAACGGCACTGCTGATTTGTTGTAGATTTCTTTCGACCCTCCTGAGGTGGAGTCCTTGACACTCTCGTCAGGTGGCCTGAGGCTTCAGCAGTCCGAGAGGACCCTTGAATATTGATTTTCTTCAGATTTTACACTTTGACGGGCTGCATTTTTTTTGTCATTCAGGCGTGATTGCCATTGATCATATTTCGGGTGCCAACAGTCGCCTTGGTTGGCTGGGGTGGCTAGGCATCTAGATGCCTTTGATCTGGGGTGGCCAGCACCCTGGTCGCCTAGGGATCTGTGTAAAATATATATTAATACCTCAAAAAAGATCACCTGTAATCCCTGCCAACTTATCTCGAAATTGGATCCGCGAAAGGACAGGGTGGAGGCTACCCAGATAAGGATGAGACCCCACACTCCCAATCATCCAAGAGAAAGTGTCACTTCTATGATGGCTAGACAAGGTCCGTGGAATGTCCGAAATTAGGCGTCTACAAGAAGAAAGAGGGAGAGAGAGAGAGATTTACGGTGGGGGGAGAGAGAGACGGCGGCCATTAGGGTGTGTGTGTAGAGAGAGGGAGAGAGAAAGAGAGAAGAAAGAGGGAGAGATAGAGGGCTCTGTCGTGGCTTCGGGCGGGCGAGAGAGGAAGAAGAGAGGGAGGCGACGGGAGGAGAGGAGAGAGGGAGAGAGAGCGTGTGAGAGAGAAAGGGAGAGAGAGTGAAAAGGGATGAGAGAGAGGGAGCCGACGGGGCCACGGCGGGAGAAAGGAAAGGAAAGAGGAGGAGGAGTGAAAGAGGAAGGAGAAAGATTGATTAGGTCCTCTTGTGTAGCAACCCTGAATTTTTGGAAATTAAAAACTTAAGAAAATATGAAGACACGCCTTAGTTAAAGGCGTTACTTTCTTCATTAAGAAATGGCGAGACCTCAGTATGAGGTGTGTCAATCCACCAATCCAGGAGGACGCCATCACTATCTGTCATCGAGGTTTGGCGGCCGAGGTCAGTGAAAAACTTCTCAACACCAATATCAAAGGCTTCGACCAGCTTAATTTGGCAGTCACTGAAATAGAGATGTTCTTCGTCAAAAACCTGAGCTACGCCTTAGCAAAGGGTCAGCAGGCGCGAGAATGCCAGCCTGGCAAGGAGGTGAATATAATTGAATTCACCCCCGCCGCCAAAGCCAATGAGGAGGCCGGAACAAGTAGTTCCGACAAGAAGCCAGCAGACAAACCAGTCGCTCCTTCCTTCTCGGAGAGTATGAAGACGCCCTTCTCCTTCAAGAAGGAACACACGAAGATGCTCTTCGACCTCTGCATGGCCCAAAAGATCAACGAGTTACCTGAAGTCCACAAGCCGGATGAGGCTCAGAAGACTGATGATCCCAGCTACTGCCCATACCACCGCATGCTGGGTCATCCAATTGAGGATTGCTACGCCTTCAAGACTCAAGCACAGAAGCTGATCCGAGACGGCCTTCTTCAAATGAAGAGTGGTCTCGTCGATCCTCCACAGCCACACACGTGGTCCAAACCAGCCAAAGTAGTGCGAGTGGTTCACTATCTGACTAATGTGATACACATGATGGCGGCATTCTCTCTTTCTGATGATGAATCAGAAGAGCCTATTGCCGACTGAAGGGAGAGTTCACTCTGGTACTCTGGGTGGAGGCCCTAGCACGATCACATACCTCTCTCCTTCCCGAGGGAGAGAACCCGGTGACTCTTCGACGTTCTTGTTGAGAGGGAGCAAATCATGCCCCACAACCCACCGGTAGATTACACTCATTGGGACTTCAGCCACCCCTAGTACTGCCCTTTCCATGCACAAATCTGCCACGCAATTGAGTCTTGTGAGGAAGTCTAGTACCTCATCCAAGAACAGATCCAGTGGGAGCAGATCAGTGCCAAGGGGAATTCTATGGCGCTCATTAGGCTCTGACGAGCTATCGAAGAAACTCTGAGCATCACCAGAGATGCGTCAGAGCAGCCAGATCCTCCCCAAGAAAATGGACACGGGTTACCTTATCAGCATCCCCCAGAATGGCTCGAGTTTCGAATGGATAATCAGGAAGCACTCGAGCGATTGCAGAGGCACCAGGAGTAAGACACCAGTTCAGAGATGACGTCGAGCTCCTTTTCAGTCAACGTCATCCACCCTCCTGCTCCTCGGGCCTCTACCGACTCCCTAACGCCGTTGGTCGGCCAGCCGGCCCCTATCACTTCGGTCGTGCAATGGCGGCCATGGCAAGAGCTAGAGTCTCTTCCCTTCTCCAGAGAAGACACTGCCATGCTTCTCTGGGTCCTTCTTAGCCACGAGAATGTTCTAGTGGGCAGGGTGACGATAGGCTCCTCAAGCTCTTCTTGCCCTCTCCCTACCCTACCTCCGTCTTCGGCACCTGAGGATAGGAAGGGGAAGCAAAAGTAGGGCGAAGCCCCAGCTCGACTGGGCCACTCCCTCTGTAACGACCCAGAGCTCAGGGTACCGATAACTCGACACAAGTATCGAATTATCACCACCATGAACTGGGGACGCCACCCAAGAGGCTGATGAGGCCCCTGAAGGGTTAGTGAGGCCAATCTAAGACCATCAAGGAGAGCCCTCCCTTCAGCCACAATACTAGAGCTAATCCCATAATAGTATGAGTAGCCTAACAACTGGTGCATGTTAGAAATATCATTCATGGCTAAAATGTTCCAAAATGTGGGTGTGGGATTTGAAATCAACAACTTTACTTTCTCTTCTTCCGGAATCTGCCCGGGCACACGGGAGGCCATCTGCCTCCATCTGTCAGCATAAGTTGCAAAGTCTTCGTCAGCCTTCATCTTTTCGGCCACTAAGTCAGTAAAAGAATATTCTGGGCTGACCCGGTCTTGGAATCTCTGAATAAACTTCTCTTTAACAACTTTAAAACTCTTCGCCTCCTCCAATGGCAGAGTATAAAATCATTCCAACACAACCCCATCCAATGATCGGCGAAAGAGATACGCCATGAGGAGATCATCATATTGGAATTGCGCCGACTCGTACAAGAACTCCCTTATGCGAATAAAGGGGTTGCCATACCCATCGTACTTCTGGTACATGGGAGCTCAGACTGAGGTGGGAAATGGATATCACAGAAATTAGGAATGGGGATATCAGCAAGGGATTGTGGGCCGACCCATTTGTGGAGGAGGTCAATCTGTTGCTGCATGGCAGCCCACTTGTCAAGGAGTTCCCATTCCCAGGATGGAGGAGGCAGAACTGGGAGAACAGACCCGGTGTAAGGGGCTGAAGGATAGACTGACGGAGGGGGAAGCTTGTAAGAAAGATAGTGGGCCAAGGATGGGCCCATATTTGCATGAGCTAACTGAGCAACCCTTGATTGAAGATGCAAGAAATTGGCCAGGGCCACGAGAGCCTGCGGCACTGGAGAGGTAGTTCCATAAGGATCTTAATAAGAAGACGAGGGGATCTGGGTCTTCCCCTTATCAGGAATTTGATGGGCCGAGATAGAAACTTGGCCCACTTTTAAACTAGGGAATCGAAGAGTCCGAGGATGGACGGGAGTGAGGTCTATTGGCGCCGCAGAAGTGGCCCGTAACCCACTAACCGGCGATGGAGAAGAGGCGACAGCAGACACGCCATGGGGAGAAACTAAAGATGGGGCATCCTGCCCCTACAAAAAATGACGGAGGATGTGAAGCTGGGTTGGATCTAACTAGGCCCTCATGTGAAGAATTTGATTGGCCGAGTTCTGAGTGGAGGAATCTGAATGGGAGGGTTGCGTACCCTCAGGAACAATAGATGGAAGAGGAGGGGCGGACCCCTCCCTTCCTTGCACATTTAGGACCCTGGACAGGTCCTCCAAGAGTCCCCGAGAAAGGGAGTCCTCACAGGCCTGAGTGAAATAATAAGAAGACATAGTGAGAGGAGAGTCGGACAAGGGATTGAGGTAAGAAACAAAGGAGGAGTTGCCCCTAGGAGAAGATCCTATGGGTGTGAAGCACCACCACATGCAATGAACACCATGAAAAATAAGAGAAAGTACACCTAGTAAGGACCTAAACAGAAATTATCAACAAAATGCACACACAATGAGAGGAGAGAAGAGGCAACCAATAATCAACCAAGTTGAAATGATGCTCAGAAAAATTTTATAAGTTCCCCTTGAAGAACCTTAGTGAATTAAATTAATTGACAATTCTCTCAACACTGGGATTCCTAACAGGGGTGGAATGGGGACTTGGTTGACTCTGAGCTGTTGAAGTGCTCGATTAGATTCCGTGATTGAGAAGTTGCTCAGGCGAGCTAGGATTTTTCCTTCCTGGTGAGCTTTTGTTAGTGAGCTTATTATTTCTCGTCCCGTCTGGTGGAGTCTTTTCGAGGTTAGCCTTGGGATTACTATCTTAGTGATGCTTTTGTCCTGTGTCTACTTAAGTGTGGACAGCTTTATTCTGAGCCTGATTTGCTCTTTGCTTTACGGTTGCTTGGCTTTGGATGCATTCTTGTGTTAACAGGCGTAGTGTACCTTGTTCGTCATGCCGTGTCCAGCAGCCGATGCATTGTGAGGGCTCATTCATTATTTCAGGACGTGAGGGTAAGCTGAGATTAGCATTCTTCCTTGGGCTTTGTACTGAGGTTGGCGCTCTCTTCCGTTGCACTTAGGCTCCTTGTGATCGGTTATTCGATGGATCAGTACTCGTGGCATGTTAATTACGATTCTGATGAGTTGCGATGGCGCTGAACGAATGCTAAGATGTGATTACCGAGGTCTTTTATGATGCCCGTGTACATGCTAGAGTGCGCAGCGGAAGCGTGTGGGCTGATTACCCACTGGCTGAGGACCATTGTTATGAGATTCTCGCTGATCGAGAGAATTACTTCTTCTTGATGTGACTTCATCTTGGCTTCCTGTGCCTTGGTGTTATCTGTTGTCGTGCTGTTGCCGGTAATTTTCTGGTGTTGGCATTGGCGTTTGCGAGTGTTGGGGAATTTGTTGGCATTCCTGCTGATTGAGTACCCTCTACTCCTCTGTATTTTCTCTCAGGTGTTTCGCTCTCAAGGCGTGCATGTAGTCCTTGAGATGCGTCCCTTGAGATTGTGGTTCTTCCTGTCGTTTCTTATTGTTGTGGGTCTTTCTTGATAAGTGGTCTGAAACATGACTCGTTCCCTGTAGTCATGTGTTCAACTGCTGTCGTACCCTAATGTGACCCTGCTTACAGTTGTGTTCTGTGGTTCTATTTGCTGTACGAAGCCAGAATCCTGCAGGTGCTGCCCTGTTGCTGCTGTTGTCTCCGTGAATTTGTCAGTGGTGTCCTATGTGCCAGGTGTTCCCTGTCGCCTTTGACACTGGAGCCGATGATGTGGTCAGGCGGTCAGCTGCGAGGACTGTATTTCCTTGTGTAAATTGATGCTTGCCGTGTCTATCGTTTCGTTATCCATTGTTTGTTGTCATGACAGTCGTGTCTCTTGTCCTGAGACGTAAGCGACATTGCCTTGTTTCGGAGATGGCGGACTTGTGTTCACTCGCATTGTGCTCTGCCCTGAGCGTGTGCTTGTGATTATTGTCTGACCGTGTTCCTCTGAGTTGTGTTCCTTGTGATTAGTGTCATTTCGTAGTTGCATCCATTGGGTTGTTCTTCTCTACTTCTTCCTTCTGGTTAGTCCTTAAATTTTGAGGATGAAATTTCTTGAAGGAGGGGAGGATGTAATGCCTTGGATCTTTATCGGATCTTTATTAGGTCTTTCGGATCTTTTTTGGAGAGTTTCAGTTCGCTTTGGAGTTCCCGAGTTGAGTTTTACGATCCGTGGGGATTTTTCTCCCGTATAATCTACGGAACCATGCGGTGAGCTTATTTCTCAATTCATCGACTCGTGAACGACACAGTTGCGATGTACTCTTCGCGAGGATCGTTTCGACTATTTTTGCGTTCTCCTACTCCGGGATGGTACTTGTGCATTGTGCGTATTCCGAGGATCACGAAGGTAATTTTTCCTAATGTTTGGTATTTTTTGAAATTTTTAGATTTTCCTATATAAACTCCCCCCTCTCTCTTTCTCTCATTCTCTCTTCTCATGCTCTCCCTCTTCTCATGCTCTCCCTCTCTTCTCCTACGGTCGACGGAGGTGAACAGGGGCGAGACGGTGAGGTTCGTGGGGTGAGAGACGGCGGGGATGGGACGAGGGATGAGGCGGTGGCGCATGGCGCGTGGCGAGCTTGATCGGGGGTGCGGGTGCCTGGCGAGGGATTCGTGGCATTTCCTTGTTGGATCGACATCCTCGGCACGCAGAATCTTCAGTGGAGGTAGGGGGACGGATCCTTAACCCTTGTACTTCCGTTCTCATGATTTTTGTAGGCCGTGGTGAGACGAGTAGGCTTATTTGAGCATTTGGGGGAAAAGAGCATGTTTTGGGGTGTGTGCCTGATCTAGCATTTTTATCGCATTTTTGGGGTTTAAATGGGTCCCCTCGGTGCTAGAGAGGTTGGGGACTAGTTTTCCCTTATTTTCCCCTTCACACAGGTGTGAACGGGGTGTGGAATGGACTTTTCAG
Organism: Amorphophallus titanum; assembly: GCA_024336825.1. Taxonomy (NCBI): domain Eukaryota; kingdom Viridiplantae; phylum Streptophyta; class Magnoliopsida; order Alismatales; family Araceae; genus Amorphophallus; species Amorphophallus titanum. The sequence goes on along the minus strand of JANBPO010003090.1, from coordinate 263,300 downwards.
ACATTTTCATCATTTTTGGGTTCGGGATGGCGTAGCGGTCCTTCCAGCCACCTCTAGGGTGCCAAGCGGTCATGTGGAGACTGCTAGGGTCCCCTGTATGTCGGTTCGAGTCTTGCGGTCGCATGATGGACGGCCAGGTGGACTTAGCGATCTAGTGAAGACTACTAGGCAGTGCCATGCCCTCTGGGGGTGACCGTTTTCTGGTTTGGAGTCATCTTAAGGTCAATGGGGTAGCGGCCTTGCGACTGACCGCTAGGCTATGCCTAGTGGTCAGGCAGAGGACCGCCACCTTTCTTGGCGATCCAGGGGTGACCGCTTGCGGTTCAAATGTCTTGGGCCCTTGAGGTTTTGGATGGACCGCTAGGCCAGGCCTTGCGGTCCAGAGGAGACCGCCAGGCTCCCTAACAGTCCAGAGAGGACTGCTAGGTAATATTTTGTGCCCCCCACATCCGTTTTGCATTGTGTTGGTCTCCGATCGGTCCGGTTGAGACCCAATGACTGACCTATGACCCCGTGAGTGTCCCGGACACCCCCTGGGGATTGTGATCGTGTTTTTGAGTGTCCAAAGGTACTGTGTTACCTCGATTAACGTGTCGTGGGTCTTGGGGGTCCGGGTGACCCCGTGTGTGTTCTGAACTTTCGTGTTTGCATTAGATCAATTCGTCGTGAGTCGATAAGAGTGTGGTGTGGCTTCCCTACACGACATGGGGTTCTCCGAAAGGTGATTTCTGAGTGGGCCGTGTGAATGGCCTTGGACTGTGAGTCTAGTTAACTAGCTTGGGGCTGGAAGTTTTCTGTGTGTCCCGTGGATGAGAGATCCACTCGATGGCTTATGAGTTGCCTTGAGAATCATGTCACCATGGTTTCAGACCTAGGGATTAGACAACATTGATGGTGTTGTGCCGTCACGTGCAGCGGTCTTAACCCGAGTCTCATGACTCAAGGACTGTTGGGTTATTTGGTCTAGTGGGCTATCCAGAGTCGAGTGGTCGTGAGCCACCTATTACTCTGAGTTACTCGCAATGGGTGTGTACGTGGTTTTTAGTGTTCACGTTTAGTGAGCCCCCACTAGTCGTAGCTTTCCTACGCACGCGGGTGTGGACCCACTTGGGAGTGGTGGAGAGCATGACCCAAGTGAGACAGTTTTACGCTGGTTACCGTAAGGCCCCTTGACTTTGCAACCTGAGTCCGGCTGGGGGGAAAACTAGCTAGAGGACCCGACCTAGAGCCGATGGTCTGTATGTGCACGCGTAGCTGGGGGCAGAGGACACGCACTAACAAGCATGACCCTAGCTAGTCCTTGTTCTATGTTACTAGTATGGTGTCTTAGCCTCCGCCTGGGGCATCGTCGGCGGGCACCTGAGGTGCGGACTAAGTCATCAGTGGACGCATCTGACCTTGCTTCTGGTGAGCGGTACTCCCATTGCGTGACGTGAGTTATCGTGTCGCGGGCTTTCATTTCCCGTCTGCGAGACGGGGTTTCATGTGTAGTCCGGGCGTTCTCTCGGAGTTGAGGTCTAGGGTTTCCAGTGAGCGTCACCGAGGACTTTTCCCTAGACGGCGTAGAGTTCACGATGGTAAGGTCGTGACTGTGTTTTCTGGACCGTGTGATTTCAGTGTTGGCCCTTGTCTATGGGGACAGGCCTCCACGATAGTGGCGTCGTGTCATTTTCCTGGTAGCGTGACTAGGGCGGTCGCAGTCTGGTGGTTCGTGTCTGGTTGTTCCACGATTGTGGGATCGGAGTGTTGGGTTCCATTTCGGTACAGTAGGAGTAGCTGTAGAGCTGAGATTTTTTCAGCCACCGTATTTACTGTTCATGCTATTACTGTTGTTCTTGGTGTAGTTGCTACTTTCTGTACTGTTGTTATTTTCGGTTGGGGTTTCACGGGACCCCTACTGAGCCAGTGATAGGAGGCTCACCCCAGGTTTTCAAGTGTGGAGGTTCTCCCTCGAGGTTCGAGGGTGTTGTGTAGAGGTTCTTAGCTGCCAGCTCATCGGGCCAAGTGTTCACTCAGCATGTGGTACGTTTTACTACTTTAGACTGTACTTTCAGTTAGACTGGACTCTATTGCAGTTAGTTATTCATTTCTGTTATTATATCTATCACCTTACTTTATTTCCTATTTCTGTGTACACTACACCAATCCTTTTAGCCCTTGCGAGCCCTCTGGCTCGTGGGCGGCGGGCCAGGATTCGATTGGTATCGGGTCATTCCCGGTATCCGGATCTTGAGTCGTTACATAAAAGAGAGCCAATCATACCTCTATAGGTCTTTTGATCAGTGGGTTTACCTATCTCATCACTGTCTACTTTGGCCGATGAACTCATTGGAGTAGATAATGGGCTTTGCATTTTCAAAGTAGTACTTTTTTAGTATTTCTTTGTAGTACTTGGTTTGACTTACGTAAATCCCTTCTTTTATTTGTTTGATTTGTAGACCTAAAAAGTAACTGAGTTCCCCCATCATGCTCATTTCAAACTCTCCATGCATTAGCTTTTCAAAGTTCTTGCACATCTTTTCGTTAGTTGCTCCAAATCTAATGTCATCAATGTATATTTAAACAATTAAGGTACCTAGATTGTTATTCAAAATAAATGGAATAGTATCTACATTATCTCTTTTGAATCTATGCTTCACCAAAAATGAGCTAAGTCATTCATACCAAATTCGTGGAGCCTGTTTTAATCCATAAAGGGCCATATGCAGTTCGTAGAGATGATCACACTTACTCAGATCTTCAAGTCCCGGTGGTTGTTCTACATACACTTCTTCCTTGATGTATCCATTTAAGAATGCACTCTTGACATCTATTTGATACAATTTCAAGCCTTTGGCAGCCTTGTATGCCAAAAGAATTCTTATAGCTTCAAGTCTTGCTACCGCTGCAAATGTTTCATCATAATCAATTCCTTCTTCTTAAGAGTAACCTTGTGCTACCAATCTGGCCTTGTTCCTTGTGATCACCCCTACCTCATCTAATTTGTTCCTGAATACCCACTTAGTTCTAATTACAGGGCGATCCTTTGGTCTCTTTACCAGACTCCATACATGATTTCTAGTGAATTGATTTATCTCTTCTTGCATAGCTAGAATCCATGCCTCATCTTTGAGAGCCTCCTCCACATTCTTTGGCTCTACTTGTGAGACAAAAGCCAAATAATCACAGGAAAATAAATTTCTAGTGGTTCTTATGCCAACTTATGGATCTCCAATAATGTTTCCTCTGGATGTTTTTTGGCGTATCTCCATTTCTTTGGTAATTCTTGGTCCATTTCTTCTTCTTGTTGGAGCTCCTCTATTGGTGGTTGATTTTGTTTTTGAATCGAGAGATTTTTCACTTGCTTTGTTATCTCACCTGCATCATCATTATTACAAACATGCATTTCTCTTCCTTTTGAAAGAGGGTTGGATTCGTCAAATTTGGCATGTGCAATCTGTTTAACAAAAAGAGTTCTTTGATTAAAACTCTAAATGAATTTGATTTAGAGATATACTAAATTTCATCCTCGAAATTTAAGGACTAAGCAAAGGAGAAGCAGGGAAGAACAACCCAACGACACTAACACGAATCATGAGAAACACCGCTCAGAGAGACACAGTCAGACCCTAACCACAAGCACATGCTCAAGACCGAGCACGACACAAGTGAACGTAAGTCTAACACCTTCGAAACAAGGCAACATCGCTTACGTCTCACAAGGAAAGAGACACGATTGCCACAACAATAGACGTCAGGAAAAAAAATGACAGACACGGCAAGCATCAGCTTAAACAAGGGAACGTAGTCCTCACAGCTGACAGCTCGACAACATCATTAGCTCCAGTGCCAAAGGCAACAGAAGACACCTGGCACACATGACACCAACGACAATAGCACCGGACCACGAACACAATCAAGTCAATCCACACTCAGATATAACATCTGATCGAGTCGCAAGCTAACTCTTACCAGAAGAGAAGAGTACAACAAAGCCAACCGACAAGATCATGGTCCATATAGTGCTAAGATAGATACACAAAATCATAGAGAAATAGCACTTAAACAACAACAACGGCAGCACTTGCAGGATCCCAGCTTCGTACAGAATACAGAATCATGGAACACAACTACAAGCTGGGTCACATCAAGGCACAATAACAGCTGAACACACGACTACTGGGGACGAGTCATGCATCGAGTAGCTCACCAAGAAAAGACTCACGACAACGAGAAAATGACAATCTCGGGAAATGCATATCAAGAACCACGATGACGTCCTGAGAGCACAACACCCAAGAGAGAAAATACAGAGCAGAGGGTACTCAATCAGTAGAAAAGCTGACAAATTTCCCCAATACTCACCAATGCCGATGCCAACACCAGAATGACTTCAGTAATAGCACGACAACAGACGACATCAAGACATAGGAAACCAAGACGAAGTCACATCGAGAAGAAACAATTCTCTCGATCGGCTATAATCTAACACAACGATCCTCGACCTGTGGGTTATCAGCCCACACGCTTCTGCTGCGCACTCAACAATGCACACGGCATCAGAAAATACCTCGACATCTGCATCTCAGCACACACACGGCGCCATCATAATTTATAGAAATCGTAAATAACATGTCACTAGTACTGATCCAGCGAGCAACCGATCACAAGAAACCTAAGTGCAAGCAAAGAAGAGTACCAGCTTCAGCACAAAGCCCAAAGAAAATGCTAATCTCAGCTTACCTTTCACGTCCCGAAACAATAAATGAGCCTTCACAACACATCGGCCACTGGACACGGCATGATGAACATGGTACGCAACAGCTCTTAACACCATGACGGAGTCCAAAGCCAAGCAACAGTAAAACAAGGAGCAGATCAGGCTCAGAATAAATACAGTCCACACCTAAGCAGACAAAGGACAAAGGCATCACTAAGACAACAATTCTAAGGCTTACCTCGAAAAGACTCCTCCAAATGGGACAAGAAGCATCAAGCTCACTAACAGAAGCTCACCAGGAAGGGAAAATCCTAGGTTGCCTGAGCATCTACTCAATCAAGGAATCTAATCGAGCACTTTAATTAGAAGTGAAGCACATCAGGAGCTGAATAGACTTAAGCTAGGATGACCAAAACAACGTAAGAACGTGTACGGCCATCAAACCAACGCTAAAAGACACCAGCCACACTAAACACAAGGACATAATTTCACAAGATAAACTATGGTTCTGTGGCATTTGGAGGACAAACACATTGGGCAGAAAAAAATGAAAAAAATAGAAGAAAACACCATCAACAAATAGGACACTTCATGAGATCCAGAGTTACATTAAAATGAAGATTCTTTTAGCTTCAACAAGTGTATTGAAGTCATAAAAACATACCTCTTTGCATCGCAAGAGAGATATTGCTGAACTATCCTGATTCTGCTGTTAAGCATTTTGATAGCATTGTAGATCCCGTTCAGGTGGGCAGCCACTATGCAAAGGAAAATATATCACATAAATCAATTGAGAAAATAAAGATTAAGAACATACAAGACAAAATCAAATTAATTCTCACATTGAGTCGCAGCAGATCCTCCATCTGATGGTTTGAGATGGGATACATGGTCGATAGAAATTAGTTCTGCTTCTACAGTCTTGAAAAATCAAATGAATGACTATTGAAAGTGCATTCTTTGCAATGTATATCTACAATATTATCAGCAAGGAGGAGAACAAACCTCTATGCTGTAGTTTGATCTAACAAAGATCAGCTGAGGGACCCCATCAATGACATGCAACTCTAATAGCAGTAGCAATTTATCCATTCCCATATAAATAAAAATGCTTGTGAGTGTGAATTGACCCAAAAAAAGACAACTCTAATGCAACACGAAATGGACTGTTGGAAATAGCACATGGTTCCTATCCAATAAGCATTGTATGAAACAGCTCAACCTGCTTTATTTCCTTTCCTATCAACCCTTCGACATGCTCTTTGAAATAATTGTCTTTCTTTTGGGAAAATTGATCAAATGCCTTTCTAAACACTAGATCAGAATGCTCTAGTTGCAGTTACATACAAACAAGATAATCATACCACTCTCGTAGATGGTTATTGGAAGATCCTTCTGTGCATGGTTGATTGCAGGATTCAGAAGAAGGTATACCGAACTCTCATTTATATCCATCAACTATTACCAAGCAAAAAGAAACAAGACTTCAACGTCAGTCAAAGAGATACTAGCTTAATGAAAAATTGTGAGTGGATTTTTTGGAAAAAAATATTTGTTATTAAACTATAACAAAATCTGAATTTTGCCTCAGGAATCAGTGTTAATCAGAAAATGACATGAGAATATACCAAGAAGAGAATGGATGATTTTAAACCAAGAGTGGAAGAAGAATGTTAGCCTATTCTCACAGCCACATTTTCATTTTCTAAAAGTTACAGCGGCATGCTTTAAACCAATGAAAGATTTCCTTGTACCTTATGACAGTGTTATTCACTCACAGGTCAAGCTGCAATGAGTTCAAGATTATATGCTAGATGGTATAATAGAAGAAAAAGATACATCATATAGAACAAGAGACAAAGATGTTAACGAAATCTAAGAAACACTTTTAAGCATAACTTACCTAACACAATTTTATCATGGAAGCTTTACACCTGTCACAACATACGCCCTGCAATGATGGAGGCAGAAGTAAAACATACCAGAGGGCCGAGGATGCTCAATATGAAACTGAAACCCTCCACCAAACCCTCCACCTTCTAAAACCCAGAACAGAAATTGAAATAATATACATCCCAACGAAGGAAAAAATAATATACCCACTTTGGAAATGTGAAAATGCTGTAGAAAAATTTGGTGACTAGCTGGGGTCACGCTCGTCAGCGTGGGTCCAACTGCCCCCAACCACGTGTGCACACACAGACCATGCGTCCTAGGTCTAGCCTCTGACTGGTTTTCCCCCTAGCTGGACTCTGGCGACTGATGTGGGGCCCGATGAAAACCAGTCTAAAAATCATCTCTCAGGGTAGCCTCTCCACCACTCCTTGGTGGGACCACACGCGTGTAAGCAGGCTACGACTAGTGGAGGGTCACTGAAGGAGTGGACTCTCAAGCCACGAAAAATAACGTCACAACCAGACAGTACAAGGAACACTCCTCGTACCAGCACCGACTCACGGTGACACGAGCCAAAAATAACACCTCCTGGGGCTACACAGTACCACGACGCCTTATCTAGACATGATGCCCAGCATCTGTCAGATCACGGGTCAGTACGCGGATCGAGGTCTACAAGCTCGGGACTCGAATCGGCCAAGGAAACAACACTGGTTAGACCAGCCCCTTGAACGGTCCCCTCTGGGCCGCTCAAAGATGTGCGGCCAGACACGGGCCACACCAGGAGATGAACGGCCAGGGACGAACCGTTCTACCCCTGGAAGAAATGGATAAAAGAGCAGCTATACCCAGGCCGCTCAATAGATGTGTGGCTAACCCTTAGCCGCACGTGGGGATGGACAGTCCAACTCAGCCATTCATCAACCCAATGGTAAAAAGCATGAATGACTAGACCCTAGCCACACAGGGGAAGGGTGGCTAGAAACTCGTCGTTCAAGGGATGGGCAGACCCACTCGGGCCGCTCGTCCACCAACGGCAACACAAGATGAGCGGCCAGCTCATGGCCGCTCATGGGGACATGCGGCTAGACCCTAGCCGCGCACCCCGGTGCACTGTGCAATGGTAACAAACAACGGTTAGAAACTCACAGGATGCGCGGTAGGTCTCGTGCCGCTCATGGGGATGTGCAGTCGCACGACTGGCCGCATATGCCCCACTGCTCTCCAAGCCGAAGGGTGGTCAGGCCAGGGCCGCGCAAAGGATGAATGGGCCCTGGTTCGGCCGCTCAACCCTCACCGCGCGAAAACGGCGAACCCGTTGGATTTCGCCATTTCCAACCCCAAACAAGCCCCACGGAGGGGGAAATGAAGGGAAAACAACCCCCAAGCCCCCTAGCATGATTCTACGCCCTCAAAATGTGGAATCACAGGCTAAAATGGCCGATCGAGCGAGCTCTCCCCACGACATGGTTTTACCCTCCCGGCATGAAAACAACCCCTCTCGGCTTTGCACCGGGCTAGAAATCGCGGGAATGGAACCCAAGAGGCTAGGGAATGTCACCCTACCTTTGGTCCGCGTCGAGGCGCACTGGATCGTCCATAAACCGCAAAGAACGCCGTTAAGAACCTCGAGCCTTCACGCTTCCCACGCACACTGCACGCCCACACGATCGTCTCGCCGTCACCCACATCGTCGCCCCGCCGCCGTCTGCAGCCGGAACGGAGCACGCCGCGGTCGAATGAGAGAGAGAGAGGAAGGAGAGTGGCACAGCCACGGGAGGAAGAAGGAGGAAGAAAGAGGAAGAAGAAGGAAAAATGAAAAAGAATTGGGTTTAAGTAGAAAATCTGATTTTTTGAGAAAATACTGAAAAATTAAAAATCACTTTTTCATGATCCTCAGAACGCACCAGAAAACAAGGATCCGAAAGGGTCCATGACATCACAGCCCTCCCCCCTAAATAAATTTTATCCTCGAAATTTAAGAACGAAGGCACAGGAATAGGGGAAAGACTCACGCAAACAAATAAGGATACAGTTGCCACATCTCATCCTCATGCTCCCAAGACGCCTCACCACCAGAATGACACTGCCAGACCATTTTAACCAGAGGAATAATCTTGTTCCGTAGGCACTGCTCTCGCCGATCCTCAATGCGGACAGGGTACTCAGGAAGGGACAGATCTAGGCTGGGGTCACCTCAGCCCAAATGGCATCCTCTAGAACATGGGAATCATTAGGCATATACTTCTGAAGTATTGACACATGAAACACATCATGCACAGTAGATAGCTCCGGAGGTAACTGCAACCGATAAACAACTTCCCCAATACGCTCGACAATAAGGAAAGGACCAATATAGCGGGGACTCAGCTTCCCACGCTTGCCGAAGCACATTACACCCTTAATGGGAGAAACTCTCAGGAAAACTCGATATCCCACAGTAAAGCTGAGAGGTCGCCTCCTCCGATCGGCATAGCTCTTCTGTCGGCTCTGAGCTACTAGCATCTTCTGCCGAACGAGATGCACCACCTCAATGCACTGCTGCACCAAATCTGGTCCTGTCAGGACAACCTCACCCACCTCGAACCAATCAAGCGGAGTCTGACAAGGTCGCCCATACAACGCCTCATAGGGAGCCATCCCTATGCTCGAATGATAGTTGTTGTTGTAGGCAAACTCTACTAACGGTAAATGATAGGTATAACTCCCCTGCCACTCTAGGTAACACGATCTCAAGATGTCCTCCAAAGTCTAGATGGTCCGCTCAGACTGACCGTCCGACTGAGGGTGATAGGCCGAGCTAAATGCCAACTCGGTGCCTAGAGCGCACTGGAAACTCCTCCAGAATCCTGATGTGACGCGCGAATCATGATCAGACACGATGGAGATGGGGACTCCATGCAACGAGACGATCCACTCCACATACAAACAGGCCAATCTCTACACGCTCCAACTGACTTTGATCGGTAACAACCTAGCCACCTTCGTCAGCCTATCCACCAGTAACCAAATACAATCATGCCCACTGGACGTCCTCGATAACCCAACCACGAAATTAGTGGTCACGTGGTCCCACTTCCACGCGGGTATCTCCAAGGGCTGAAGTATACCTCCTGGTCGCTGGTGCTCAGCCTTCACTTGTTGACATGTCAAACATCTGGCCACAAACTCCGCTACATCTCTCTTCATGGCAGGCCACCAAAATTGCCTTTTCAGGTTCTGGTACATCTTGGCCGTACCAGGGTGCACAGCATACCGACTCCCATGAGCCTCACGCAGCACCGCACGCCTCACTCGCTCCTCGGCCAGGATGTACAACCTACCTCTGAACCTCACAGCCCCATCGTCACCAAACTCCACCTCGGCCAGCGACAGAATGCGAGGTAGCTCGGGGTCTGCTCGCTGAGCCTCAGTCACCTGTCGACGAATAATTGACGTGACAGTCATACTAGCAAGGACAGCCAAACCCTGATCCTGTGGGATCTTGAGCCTAAAAGTCACGGCCGGAATCTGCTCCCAAAGCCTCCACTTCCTCAGCAACATCTGACTGACCGTTACCCTTCTACTCAGAGCATCAGATCTCTTGTGCCCTTGGAGCTGCACCCAGCCAGCCAGTTTGCAGTCCAGGATCTGCAGAGGATTAGCAGCTTGCAGAGGAGACCTCGACTTCATCCCGACATCCCTGGAGGTCCAAGTGGTACCGCCGAAAGCATCTCCCTATCTTCTTCACAACGGCAGTTGTCTCGACCTTGTCTGAGTTCGTGACTATCGGAGAGAGCCATTCTTCTCCGACTGCGCAGGATAGGTCTGGTCTGCAACCTGAAGCGACTTCCAGAAGCTCCCACAACCATATTCTTATGCTTCTTTAGGCGCCACTCAGCTGAGAGATTTTTCGACAAGTCTTCTTCCATCACCAAGAAGCGGCACCCCGTTCGACATCTGGAGTAGTGATTTCTCAATTTTTCCCCTTGGGTGCGCCATTCTGTCCACTCTGGGACTGAACAGACACCCGACCACTATTCATGCTACCCTGGTCTACTCCGACATCCGCCGACATCCCCGCAGGTCTCGTTTCGACGAAGACTCAACAATAATTCCAATGATTCCATCCATGCTCAATTCAGAGGTCGGGAGAGTTCATCGTGGCCTCATCTTCCTGCTGCAGTGGTGCTGAGACAGTCAGAACCAGAGAACATGGTCCCTGCTTATAGCCCCTCCCAGACCAATGTTGGCCTCCAAAACTCCTACCAAAATTCAGGCTTCCTCCTAGGCCAATCCAGGAGATTTTTCCACTAGTCCCATTGACAAAGGAGCTCAAGAGTGGCCGCAGCAGTGACAACATCAACCGCCTGTCCCCTGTTCCAGAGAGCAGGCAGAACCGGCATCCCTTCACTTAGTTAGTCTCTATTTCATTTTCCCCCTCCCCGCCTGGCCGACTTACTGCCCCTCGTCTCCGATCGGGGCCAGTTTCTTCAAACCGGTCGAGTAAGCACTCTCCCCTTGCTCTTACTTAAGTGCTTTGTCATTCAATATTAGCTCATAGCTTCGCTGGTCGGTGAGAGAGTGTTCGGTGCTGCAAGCCCCGTTGCTTCCGAGTGACCACCGTGGGAAGAGAGTGTGTGACTCGTGCCCTCGGCACTGGGTCGGCCCCTTTGAATTGGGCCTCTATACCCTTGGGGAAGTCCCTTGGCCTTGCTGGCCCTCTACCAGCAAGGGCCCAGCCCTCACGACCTCGACTCGGCATCGTCGAGTTACCCCTGAGTTTGGGTGAGTGACGGGTGAGTTGGCCACCGATATCGGCCCGTTCGATTTGCAGATTGTGCTTGCTTGTTTAAGTCCAAGGGTGTGTCACATCAAATTCTCTTCATGCTTCCTCAATTGTCTGGAAGAGTAAGCTATCACTTTCCCTCGCTGCATCAATACACAGCTTAAGCCGATTCCTGAAGCATCGGTATCGACTTCGAAGCCTCCTTCTCCTAATGGCAATGCCAATATCGAGGCAGTGGTCAAGCGCTCCTTCAAGGTTTGAAAACTTTTCTCGCAATCCTCCTACCACTCGAATCGATTCTCCTTATGAGTTAATCTAGTCAAGGGTATTGTAATTTTAGAGAAGTCTTTAATAAACCTTCGGTAGTAACCTACTAGGCCTAAGAAACTCCTGATCTCAGTTACATTTACAGGCCTTTCCCAATTATGTACTGCCTCTACTTTAGAAGGGTCTACAGAAATTCCATCTTTGGAAAGAACTCGAACCTCGAGGAAGAACCGCCGCACCTGAAAAGTAGGGATGAGTCTCCAAACAGAGACTCAGTAGGGGTCCCGCGAAACCCCAACTGAGAAAAATAATGATGGAAAGGAAAGCTACGCTAGCTAAGCAACAGCAATGACAGAAGGAGTACAATGACGAGGAAGGGGACAGTCGTACTGAACTATGGAAGCCAATAACTCACGGTAGTAAGGCTACTCCTACCGGTAACAAAAAGGGGAAATCTCGATCTCTCAATCGAAAAACAGACCACTCTAACACCAGACCTACTGAGGAAACACTCATGGCAACCCTGCCGCAGAAGTCTGCCCACACAGGCATGACTAACTGGGACCGCACAGTCCCACACTAGCATGGCGAGGCCTCGGTAATCCCTACCAGCACCTTTGGCCACCACCTTGGGAAAACACGCTGGAACGGTCTAGAAGCCACGTATCGCAGATGGGAAATGGAACCCAAAAATAGGAGAGTCACGACTCACGTGACAGGAGTGCCTTCCAACTAGAAGCACAACCGGACGCGTCCCCTGACGACTTACACTGCATCGCAGTGTCTCCCTACTCTCCCTAGGCGAAAACTGAGACATACACACAAGTAACACTGACAAGGGTCTAGTCAGGGTCGTGCTCGTCAGCACGCGTCTGAAGTCCCTGACCACATGTGCACACACTGACTGACTGTGTTATGTCAGGCCCTCTAGCTGGTTCTTCCTCCTGACCCGGACTCAAGCCGTCATAGTAGGAGGCCAACAGCAACCAGCCTAAAATCGTCTCTCTCGGGTAGCCTCGCCATCACTCCCTGGTAGGATCACACACGTGTCGGAAGGCTACGACTAGTGGGGAGTCACCGATGTGACCACTCTCCGAGGAGAAACTTCGAGAACCACACACGCACCCCGCGCGAAAGTCACGAAGAACCAAGTGGCACTAAGCCACTGGACTCTGGACAGTCCTCTAGACTCACTAAATCCAACAATCCTTTAGTCACAAGGCTCGAAGTCAAGACCGTTGCACAGAATGGCGCCATGCCATCAATCTGCCCTAACCCTAGGGTTAGAAATCTCGGCATGTTGACTCACGAGGCAGTCCACAACCACCGAGACCATTCCCTCAGAAAGGGGACTGAGAAATCCTCCAGTCCCAGGCTGGAAAACTGGACTCGTAGTCTAAGGCCTTACGCATGGCCCACTTGGAAACCACTTTTCGGAGAACTCACGATGTGTGGGGGAACCCCCACCGCACTCACACCGATACACGGTGGCTCGATCAAACGTAACGCAAAAGCTCAGAACACATGGAGTCACTCGGACTCTCAAACCCACGGGCACGCTAATCAAGATAGCGTGGTACCTCCAGACACCCTAAAACATAAACACAAAATCCCCGGGGTGTCCGGGACATTCACGAGACTGAAAGTTGACCACTGGGTCACAACTGGGTCGACCGGGGTCCAACCCAATGCTTAAATGGGCATGGAAAACACGAAAGCTAAGAGGCGATCCTCCCTGGGCCATCCCAAATCTTGGCGGTCTGGCTAGGACTGCAAAACCAAGCATGGCGGTCCAGCCAGGACCGCATAGCCCCAGACACCTCCAGAACCTAGGCAGTCACTCCCAGACCACCGAGAAGGATGGCGGTCCATTGCCTGACCGGATGGGCGCCTCTATGGTTTCTAGTCGGGCCTCCTCCTGCTGAGTAACCAGAAGATAAGAGACAGAGGGCCAGAAGCTAGCTACAAAGGGAGGGCCCCATATAAGCAGGCCTGCACTTACAACATCCTCGCTTGGAGCCGCCTCGTTAGAGGAGTAGTTGTAGTCTACCTTCTCACTGGAGGAAGACTCAGCCGAGGTAGGCTCCTCCCTAGTCGGAGAAGGAACGCTCGCTCGGACGCCTTCGGCCTCCCCATCTCGCAAGCTGGTATACGGCGACGCCTCAGACCTCAGCCTCCTCCTTATGTATATCCGTGTCGGCTCAGGGATCCCCCGGGCCTCTATCTGCTCAGGAAGGGGACCGAGGGGAGTTGCCAAACAAGGAAGCATTTGAGTCAGATGAAAGTTACCAGCCTTCCAATGAATGGCGAAAGAAAACACACCAGCCGTGCCGGTGAAAGGAGTTACCCTGTTCGGTCTCCGTGGATAGGAGTGGGCTGGGGGTCGTCTCCTATGCGGAAGGCGTGACCACAAGAGCGCCGGCTTCATCTATGACTGAGGCAGAAGTCAATGCGGGCTCCTCTGCAGGGACTGGGAGAAAGGAATCCACATAAAAAAGCCTTACCTCACGAGGTGAAAGGATGTTAAGCAAAACAAGAACCTCAGCTGTGGGTTGGCTGCCCTCAGCCTGAGCAGCGGCGCATGCGGCCACAAACCTCTCGGCCTCGGCCTTCCTCTGTGCCAGCTCCTGTGGACTGATCGTTACAGGAGGGACCCGCACAGAAAGCATCTTCACTACGGCTGGAAGTAGAACATATGCATGTTATACAAGGGCATAAAATCTCCCTGGGAGAGTAGCCGGACCCCGAAAAGCGTTAACATTCGAAGGTCTCACCTGTAGGGCGGCTCGGCTCGGCCTGAGGCGAGGTGAATCTTGCGAAGGAGGGGATCGACGGGGGAGGAGAGGCTGAGGCCGCCCGGAGCACCTCTACTTTCTTCCGCTCCACCTCCTGCTGAGCCGTTACCCTGGCAGCGGTGAGCGCCCTCTCCACCGGCGATCTCCCTTGAAGCTCCCCAGTGCCTCCTGGCGAGCGGGCAGGGATCGACGGCAGCTCGGACCCGGCCCAGGGTTCGTCCGCAACGTGAGCCAACGAAGGCAAAGGCCCCTCCCTAGCTGATGAGCACGAAAGGCACCTTGATGTGAGCATCCCAAGCTAAAGTAAAGACAAAGCCATTCAAGGACAACCGTGACGAAGGGTAATCTTACTAGTCAGTCGCTTGACTCGACCTGACCTGCCTCAAACTCTTTGAACGATGAGATTGGAGGCAATGCGGGAGCAGTCCTTGAAAGTTGAGCGGCCTCCATTTTCTGGAGTTTGGCTTCCCGCCATCCGGTCGCCTTCGCTTCACCTATGGCCTTCTTCACTGGCGACCGCGCCCGGGGCCTCTTTGCGGTGGGAGGCAGAGGTGTGGTGGTCGGAGCCGCTGGCGCCTCCTCGAAATATGCCGGCTTCTCAGCTTGTCGGAGGAGGTTACGATACGTTGCCAGCTGAGTGCTGTCCGGGTGGTCTACAATGGAAAGAAAATAAGAGCGGCCAGGAGTTAGTTGATACTTGGCACTCGGTAACAACCAGCAAGAGCGAAAAGGAAATTTAACACATGCGCGTGATGAAAACACCACACAAACAACAATGAACATAGTCAATAACTCCAGCCTGTCAAAAATGCAATAAAGAGAGGGCAATTCCCTCCACAACAATTCAACACTTACCCGAGCCATCTCGGGTCACCGACAATTCCTACTCCCCAACCTGCGGAGGCACTTCACCCTGCACCTCAGAAGGGGCCATGGCCCTCGACACCTCTGTCGTCCCTACATAAGGCATGTGGCTATGTTAGTCTTCAAAAATAGGCAAAGTCATAGCAAGTACATGTCCAGTGCCAGAAGCCCTTACCTAATCGGGCGTCCTCTAAAGCCGTCCACGACTCGATGTCGGGGAACGTCTCGATGTTGGGGGCAATTTCATCCATTACATGGAGGAACCCCTCCATGTCTATCTCATACTCGACCCCATCATCAGGCAAGGGGTCCACCTCCTGAGGAGGCGAGAAGGCCACCGCTGCACCTATCTCCAGTGGAGCTACAAGAAACAAACCCAGCAAGACAGGGTTAGTCAGTCATCATAGCTAAGCCAACAAGGAACAAAGAGGCAAATGCGAAGCTTTCTCAAAGCCGGCTCTGCCTCGATGTGGTCACCAGCCTCGGGTCCCTGAGAGGACTCGCCAGCACCTGCTGCCTCAGCATCCACGCAAGGGCGCTTCCGCCTAGGCTAAAGGCCCCTATCTCCGCTCCTGGAAGATGTCCCGACGGAGGGAAGATCCCCCTCCATCACAGAGCCTGTCAACAAACACAATAACACACAACGTCTCAGTCACATACCTTAGGAAATGGGAAAACTGAAACGACACACTAAGCGAAGGATCTCACCTGAGGCAGCGAAAGGAGTCAATAGTAGAGGGATCAACTGCTCCGGCCTCAGTGCTAGTACCCGGGCAGCCGTCGCAACTACCTCCCGAATGTCCTTCAGAGTGTGAGAGCACTCGATATGGGACATGAACTCTCTGAGTCTGTCTGACCCGATCGCTTGGCTGATGTGTCATCTCCAATCGTCGGCCATCATGTTGGCAAAGCTCCCTTCGGGGAGCACCCAGTCCAACGAGCCCTTCTTCCTGAAGCCACAATTGACTAGGAATTGGGTCCACCAAGTCTTCGGCCACCTCGGTAGGGACGCGCTTGCTCCAGGCGCTGCAGGAGCCCCCTGCACCTGTCTCAAGGGCTTCAGTGTCCCACTGCAGCCTCGACCCACAGAAAATGAACCCCGACTGCTCCAGGGCCACTGCTGTGCTACCCGCTCCACCTCCTGGTGAAGCCTGGCAAAGCAGGTCCTCAGGTACTCATCGTCTAGTGGGATGGGAGGCAGATCCTCCCTCAGAAGATGGCCCGCCTCAGCGTTCCTGATTGCTGAGGCCTTCTGCCGGTACAGGTGGCTGTGCTCGAACCACCACCTGGTGTGGTGGACCTCGAACCGTCCTCGACGCCCCAGTCCTGGCGTTGGCAGCCACTCCAGCTCCCGATGGTAGTAGAAATCCGACCATGCTGTAGCTACCAAGTGGGTGTCCCGGCCTCTGTACTGTCGACTGTGGACATACTTTCGGGTTACATTTTTCCTTTTATTTGTTTATTCGCCTGTTCATTTGTTTGTTCATTTGTTCATTCATTTATTTAGTTTATTAGTGCGAGAGCATGCCAGTCACCAAGGTGATGATTTATTCGAGCTTCGTCCAAAAAAAAAGAGAGAGAAAATAAAAAAAAGAGAGGAAAATAAAAAAAAAGAAGAAATAAAAGAAGAAGAAGAGAGGAAAAAAGGGGGGAAATGATAATATGTATATCTATAATAATAATATACAGTAATAAGTATATACGTATGGAAACGCTCCGTCTGCACGTCCTTATGTGCCGACGGACGTCCCTGTGTGTACGCAAGTGTTGATGACAAGTCACAAGCCGAGACCGCCGTCCTCCGCAGACGTCAAAGCCTCAACTGCAACCCCGAGCAATCAGCACACCCACGGGCACCCCCCGGCTCATCGTTCGCCGGCACTACCCCTGGGTGGGGGGCATTTGTGGACGCATAAAATTACACGTCCGTATATCCCGTGCAGTCCCACAGCAACAACAACCCCAAATGAAGAAGCCACGGAGAAGAAGGGTCATCCGGACTCTCCGAACATACTCGCACTACTGTGAAGCCGTCTCTAAGTCGCGACAGTGAAGAGAAATCAACCCCTAGGAGCTCACAACCCGTGAGCCCCGAAGAAAATCAAATAGACCGTAACTTGTACTCATAGCGGGCTTGAATGTATTCGCAACGGTGTGCCTTTTAGGCCTCAATGGCACACCCTATCACCTTCTACGGCATGCCTTGCAAGCTCTAGCGGCACGCTCTCGTGCCCTTCTCAATGGCACACCCACTGGGTGAGCTCGACGACACGCCCCTTGCCCGACACACCCCCAGGGGCCTTGCCCGACAAACCTCTTGCCCAGCACACCCCCCCTGGGGTCCTTTGCCGGCACACCCTCCGCGGTGTGACTTTTTCGGCACACACCCGCGTGCCCTCTATCCGGCGCGCTCTGCTAGGTATCTTGCCCGGCACACCCACGGAGGGAGTCCCTCAGTGGCACACCCATCTGTGGCTTCTCCAGTGGCACACCCAGCCTCCCAGTCATTCAACGGCACCCACCTATAGCCATTCAGTAGCACAACCCCCCTGGCTTCTCAGCGGCGCACCCCAAAGGGTCTCCTAGCGGCACACCCTCATGGCGCTTCAGCAGCACGCCTTGGCGGCCTTCCAGTGGCACACTTGCCGTGTCTGCCAGCGGCACACCATTCTAGCTCTTTAGTGGCACGCCCTGAACTACACCATCCAGCACGCCCGGCAGAAGCAATCTAATGCCCATGCCCTATAGATCCTTAGCGCGCAATACGTTCGCTGAGGTGTCGAATGGAGAAGGTGGCACGTAGACTACCCCCTGCCACCGAGGATGGGAAAGTCAAATCCCAATCAATGCAAGTCGCCTCTCGCCTCTGCCATCCACATTCGAAGCCTCCCACCACCGAGAGTATAAATGCCTTTCTTCTCCGGTGAATAACACAAAGGGAATCACATAGAAGCATGCCCATACACCGCCAGAGACGCAGAGGGCTACCCTCTGTGACACTGCCGAGCAGACCAGAAGAAGAAGAAGAAGAAGAGAGGAAGGATCCCACCCCCGCCGGTGACGAGTGAGAGAAAGTAAGAGAGGAGAGGGAGAGAGAGAGAGAGAGCTTACTGTAGTAAGGGAGGGGGAAGAGTAGGGAGCCGTCACCCCCGCTCGACCCTGACTCCCCCCATTTCCTTTTCTCCGTGCCCTTCTTCTTCCCTCCACTGCTTGTATCTTCAACTCCGGCGATTGGTGTAGTTGGCAGTCGGGTGCCGGGGGCACCGTTGTGACCGAGTTGTTGAGCGATCGAGTGCCGGGGGTACCGTTGTGACTGAAGTGGCTAACAGTTGGGTGCTGGGGGCACCGTTGTGACTGGAGTGGTTGACAGTCGGGTGCCGGGGGCGTCGTCGCGACTAGAGTGGCTGGCAGTCAGGTGCCGGGGGCACCATTGTGACTGAAGTGGTTGACAGTCGGGTGCCGGGGGCACCGTTGTGGCTAGAGTGGCTGATGTGCTGGGGGTACCGTTGTGGTTGGAGTGGCTGACAGTCAGGTGCCGGGGGCACCGTTGTGACTGAGCCGTTGACAGTCGGGTGCCGGGGGGCACCGTTGTGGCTGGAGTGGCTGGTAGTCGGGTGCCGGGGGCACCGTTGTGACTGAGTCATTGACAGTCGGGTGCCGTGTGCACCGTTGTGGCTGGAGTGGCTGGCAGTCGGGTGTCGGGGGCGCCGTTGTGGCTGGAGTGGCTGGCAGTCGGGTGTCGTGGGCACCGTCATGACTGAGCCGTTGACATTCGGGTGCTGGGGGCACCGTTGTGGCTGGAGTGGCTGGCAGTCGGGTGCTGGGGGCACCGTCGTGATTGAGTCGTTGACAGTCGGGTGTCGGGGGCACCGTTCTGGCTGGAGTGGCTGGCAGTCAGGTGCCGGGGGCACCGTTGTGACTGAGTTATTAAGCGATCGGGTGCCAAGGGCCTCAATGTGACTGGAGGAGGTGGCAGTCGGGTGCCGGAGGCACCGTTGTGACTGAGGTAGATCGGCACCGCTGGACCTTGATGGTCGTGCTCGGGGCCTGTTGATAGAGGAAGGGGCCTGGCACTTCATCTTGCGCTGGGACTTGTGAAGTATGCCCATTGTCCGGATAACGGTGTTGAGGGCATGCTTATGGAGATAGAGAACTAGGCTAGGCGCTTCGATTGAGTCACGTTCGATGGCACACGATCATTGAGACAGAGATTGGGTAGGGGCTCTCATCAAGCAATGACTGTGTCGTGCACGAACGTCGAGGTAGAGACAAGGTAGGGTGCCTCGATAGAGCAATGTTGGATAGTGCGCACTCATTGAGGCAGGGACTAGGTAGGGCGCTCTCATGAAGCGGCATCTGGGTCATGCACGAATGTCGAGGTAGGGTCGAGAGGGCCACCCCTGTCGAGCAATGTTTGGGGGTGCATGATTATCGAGACAAGACTCGGGCAGAGTGCTTTCACCAAGCGGCATCAGGGTCATGCACGACTATCGAGGTAGGACCCAGGCGGAGTACTTTCACCAAGTGACATCAGGGTCATGCATGACTATCGAGGTAAAACCCGAACAGAGTGTCTTCACCAAGCAAGATCTGGGGTCATGCACGATTATCGAGGTGACATACATTCATCACCACTGGGGGCCACCTTTTCAGAGGTGGGTGTTTGGACTAGACGTCGTATGAGGGATGCCCATGCGGCATGCCGTCGACGTGAGCCTAGCAAACACACACACAAATCTCTCGGAGGTGGGTGTTTGGGCTAGACGCCGTGTGAGGTAGGCCTGTCAACGGATTCGGATATTATCCGGATTCGCTTCAAATTCGAATCCGTATTAAGGGATAATATCTGAATCCGTATTCATTTTTTCGGATACAGATAATATCCGAATTCGAATCGGACATTGTATGTGGAGTTGCTTCAAATCCACAAGTTCATCTCCTAGGGGCAATTCCTCCTTCACCTCCTATCTTAATCCCTTGTTCGATTCAACCATGTCTTCCTATGATTTTTTCCGTTGCCATGAGGAATCTCTTCCTCAGGGACTCCTAGAGGACCCGCCGAGGGTCATCCTACTTCAGTCTGAAGAAGGGTCTGTCCCTCCTCCATCCTCTGTCCCCATGGAGGGCGGTCAGCCCTCCCTTTCAACTCCATCCGCCAACAATCCCACTAGTTACATTCTCCAAATGATGGCCCAGTTGGAACCGGCCCAACTTCAACCCCTTTACCAGACCTTGCAGGGGTCAAGTGCCCCATCTCCCATGATTTCACAGGGTCTGTCCACTACTTTCATCTCCCAATCTAGGGTTGGTAGCACCTATTCCTATCAATCTTACCCCGGTCTAGCCCAAAATCTTCCGGCTCTTCAATCTGGAGGCCAGACAATCCTCTGGCTTGGTCCCTCAAATTCTTGATAAAGGGAAGACCACTCTTCCCTCATCTACCTAGTTTGATCCTTACAGGTCTGTTGCATCGGTGCCACAAGTCCTTGTTGGCCCGGCTGATTTTGCTCGCCCACAGCAAGGGGCGGCCCATGTTTACTCCAATTTGGGTCATCTTTCGGCCCAATATCCTTCTTATGGGCCTCCCCCTCCTTCCGTTCATCCTTCGGCTCATCGCCTTGAGCTCACTCCACCTACCCCATCTCAAGAGCAGGAGTTCCTTGACAAATGGGCCGCCATGTAGCAACAACTCGACTTTCTTCAAAAGTGGGTTGGCCCATAATCCTTGGCGAACGTTCCCGTTCCTAGCTTTCATAACATTCGATTCCCTCCTCAATCAGAGCTCTCTGCATACCGCAAGCATGATAGGAACAGTAACCCTTATGTCCATGTGAGGGATTTCATGTACGAATTGACACTGTTCCAATATGATGATCGTCTCATGGCATATTTATTTCGCCGATCACTAGATGGAGTCACATTAGAGTGGTTCTATGCTTTACCACTGGAAGACACTGAGATTTTCAAGGTTGTTAAAGAGAAATTCATCCAAAGATTCCAGGACCGAGTCGGCCCAGAATATTCATTCACAGATCTGGTTGCTGAGAAAATGAAGGCTGATGAGGATTTCGCCACTTATGCTGATAGATGGAGGCAGATGGCTGCCCGTGTGCCCGGTCAAATTCTAGAGGAGGAAAAGGTCAAGTTGCTCATCTCCAATGCTACACCTACCTTCTGCAACATATTGGTTATGAATGATATTGCCAACATGCACTAGTTATACAGTCGGGCGAGATTTATCCAAACTCAATTCAAGGACTCCCCCATCCATTCTCTCTTTGAGGCCCAAAAGCCCAAATACAATAGAAAATCTCAAGGGCCCATCACTGAAGGAGTCCAGACTAACGAACAAGTGCAAGTCGTTGCTTTCCCTTTCCCCAACTAGTCCGCTCCACTCCGCTTTTCACAAACCCCACACAACCCTTAATTCTCCACTCCACAAAATACCCAACCTGTTTTCCTCGCTCCACAAAATGCCCAGCCTACCTTCCCTGCTCTACAAACCACCTTTCCCACTCCCCAGCAACCGTAACAACCTCTGTAATACCACAACATCCCTCCACCCAATGGCTATGCAAACAAACACCCGGCTCCAAAGAGGGCGCAGTATCCTCCTCTGCCCGAGTCTCTCTCGGACATCTTCTTAGCTCTCATGTCTGTTGGTGCAATTCAACTTCCTCCGGAATGACCTAATTGGAACCCGGCCGTTGACCAGTCCAGGTATTGCATGTTCCACAGGCAGCCCAGGCACACTATTGAAGGTTGTTTTCATTTCAGAGACCTTGTGTATGATCTATATGAAGGGCAGCGTATCGATTGGGTTGACATGCATAAGGCCATTATTGAAATTAAAGAAAAGAGAAGGCAAGCACCGAGACAGCAAGTGCAGTAGCAAGCACCGCAGCCGCAGCCACAGCCACAGCCATAGCAACAGCTGCCTATCTAGGATTTGGGGATTCACCAAAACCCCATGCCGAATCATCCACCCACTCCGCAACCTCAGCCACCGGCACCGGCTCAGGTTAACTTTGTCCAACGCTCAGCTCCTGACGTCGGGTGGTCTTATGATGATGAAGCCTCGGTCCAATGGCTCATGGCCCTCCACCACACCACCCGCAATCCTTCTCCACCTTCTACGCCCGCAATCCTCCCGCTAAACTATCAAACCCCTACGCCCTCCCCATCCGCGAAACCCCTCGTCCTACCATCAGCTTCCCCCATTGTTACGCCTACCTTTATTCCCCCATAAATACCCGCATCGCCTATCATCGCCGCGCCACTATCTAACCCTTCACCAGTCATCCTCCCTCCACGACCCACCATTACCCCCATTGTCTCCACCACGCCTACCCGCACACCACTTATCCACCCCATCGGGCCCATTAAGCTGCCTACTGTGAGCCAATCTAATGTCGTACCAGTCCAGAACCTTGCCCTACGGAGCGGGCGTCTGTTCCATCGGAGCTATACCACAACTGGTGCACCAGCACCCAATCCCCAGTCCTCAGAACAAGCTACTGATCAGGAGGAGGTAGAACTACTGCCAGGTACATAATATGATTTGTTACATTATCTAGGCTGGGTGCCTGCCAAAATTTCAGTGCTAGAATTAATCAAAGGATCCATGCTCCATCAAGATGCACTCCGAAATTTTCTGCAGAAAGTTATAGTCAATGAAGACATGATAGTGGACAGTTTACCAACAGCCCTGGCTACAATCTCCAAGGGGTCGGCCATCACTTTTTCAGAAATCGAGCTAGCACCTCCCGAGGCACGTCAGATGCCACTATGCATTTCTATCATTCTCAAAAAAGTAAGCATAGATGCAGCACTAGTCAACATCAGGATTTCCATTAATGTCTGTCCCCTCAGCACTTTAAGGGCCTACAACATTTCAAAAGATTCATTGAGGCCGACCCCAACCACTATTACTGCATATGATAACTCAAGAAGGGCGTGTCACGGGGTAGTCACTATTCAAGCTGAACTTGTGCCGCTCACGATGCCCATCGAATTCTATGTGCTCGACAATGACCCCATGTTCAAGGTCATTCTGGGTCGACCGTGGATTTTAATCTCAATGCCGTACCATCCACTGCTCACCAGTGCCTCAAATTCTCGTTCCAAGGGAGGGAGGTCAAGGTTAAAAGTATTTCCACAGTCCAATCTGTCAAAGCTATTTCAGAGAAGATTTTGCCAACACTATGGCCCAGTAATCAGCCCGTGATCTCAGTACTAGACCTGGATTTTCCATGGGCCTCTGCGCCATGCAAGCCTACCACTGCACCAGTAAATATTAAGGAGAAGCCAAAGATCAGAGATTCAAAGGGCTGAAACATGATATTGAAATTAGGCTATCAGCCGGGGAGAGGTCTCGGCGCACAGCTACAGGGGCAGACCAAGCCGGTCCCCAGGGGTAGGAAAATGAACAAGAGGGGCCTCGGTTACCGAGAGTCCACATTACCAGTTCTGGGTGACTTAGAGCCATTGACTTGTGACTACCGTCAGCACTTCATCAGGGGCCCTCTCCAGCCAGGTACCTTAAAAGCACCTCCAAGTCCGCTCAAGAGAGAAGACACAGCTTGTACAGTCTATGGCCCGCCACTGCTACCAAGGGGGCCCGTTAATGATATGATTGATTTTAGCCAAACTTTTGCAAGGTTATTTTATGAAGACGACTGCCAGAGAAACCCGGAGGTACGGCTCGCGCGGAATATACCGAAGAAGCCAGCTTACTGTCTATGGGAAAGGAGGAGCTCACCCGTCATTTCCACTTGGTCTCCTTCCCGTTTGCTTTCATTCTTCCAAAAATTATATTTCATACACCGCTCACCTCCTATTATGATCAATCCTCTACTATTTCAGAACCTAACTGATTTTCTCATCGTTAAAATCTATGACTATAGGCACTCGCCGCCTATTGATCTCTCCACTCCATTTTTATCCTCTTCTGATCCACTCCTTGATCTCTTCTGTCCGTCCATCTATCCTCTTGCGCTTCCTCCTCCTCCTCCTCCATCCCTCAATCAGCAGCCGTCTGGACCACGAAACGAGAGAGGCACGCAAACTGAGAATGAAACCCCAAAATCACCTAAAGAAAGAAATGCACAGAAAATGAGGCAAATGACGACGGATGGCGACACAGAGGGCGTCAATGGATTCCTGGCGAGATGAGGAGTCTGATCCCCTACCTTTTGCGCGACGAAGATCACGAATCGGTGCCGAATGGGCAATGGAGGCCACACCCTCTTCTTACTCGCACGTATTTCCATACTCCACGATCCGAGGGAAGAGGGGTACCGGCGCGATCCACGCGTCGAGACCTTTCCGTCGGTACCTCCCATGCGTCGACCGGTGTCCGTTTGGACAGCGAACCAACGAAATGGGAGTGGAGGAGAGAGAAAGAGAAAATGAGAGAGAGGGAGAGTGAGCGATGGAGAGAGAGAGAGAATGACGAGAGGAGAGAGAGAGGGGTGAGTGCGTTGAGATTTTTATAAAAATTTTGATTTTTCTTATTTTTTTTGAAAAATAACCCTAAATTACTATAAAACCTTTTAAAAGCTAAAATTATCAAAATGCCCAATTTAATTTCCTTTATACTTTAACTAACTCATTAAAATACCCAAAAATAGCCCAAAAGTACGTAAAAATCGCACGAGATCACCGAAACAACTTCTAGACTTGACCCGCTAAAGATCCATTAAACTACGGACGTTACATCTTTCCCTCCAAATCTTCCAAATAGTGAACTGGAGGAGGATTCTAATCAACTTGTCCAAAGGAGAATATCCTGTGAATTCCTGCTGCAGCTTCTTTATTTCCTGATAAATTCCTGTGATAGGTTCCCTATGAAGATCAAACCGAAGAAGAATGTGCTTCCAAATCCAATTAGTATAAGAGCATTTAAAGAATAGATGATCTTGAGTATCTCTTGCATTTCTGCATAACACACATATGCTGGGTAGATAATATCCCCTAGACTCGAGGTTATCTGCAGTGGGCAATTTTTGAAGTGCAGCTTGCCAAGTGCAATGAGAAGCCATCTGAGCAGTCGGGTTCTTCCAAATCCACTCATTAAACAACATTGAAGTGTTTTTTTCCCTGATGGCCTCCCAGATGTTGTTGGTTTTAATGGCTTCCTCAGAATGATTCCATTTGATGACATCTCGTCCACCACTGTGTATTAGAATTGAATTAATCCTATCCCACAATTCAAGCACTTCATTGGACAGGGCAATAGGAAGACTCCATTTCCCTGCTGAAATTAATATCTCAACCTTAGCATCTTTGGGTAGTTCAAGGTCCTCTCTGACATGGTCTCCATATAGTTGATTAATACTTGCTCCATTAATCCATGGATCCGACCACAGATTAGTATCTTTACCATATGAAATTTGGTAAGTTATATGTTCTCTAATCCAGCTTCTGGCTTGCAGAACCCCCTTCCATGCCGAGGAATAATAATGTTTGACCTTATATTCCCAAATGTTTTTCTTGTCAAGATACTTATTCTTAACCCAGTCACACCACAGTGACTCTTTCCTCTGAAGAATCTCCCAAAGCAACATACATGAACTAGCTCTGTTCCACTCTCTTAGGTTTTTGAGACCCAGTCCCCCTTCAAATTTGGGTTTGCATATTTGGTTCTATGAAACCATATAAGTGGATGGTTTTGATGAGTGGTTTGTTCACACAGACCATGCGTCCTAGGTCTGGCCTCTAACTGGTTTTCCCCTCAGCCGGACTCTGGCCGACGACGTGGGGCCTGACAAAAATCAGTCTAAAAATCGTCCTCAGGGTAGCCGTCCCACCACTCCCAGGTGGATACCAACACACGCGTACTGGCGGGCTACGACTTGTGGAGTGTCTCTGAAGGAGTAGACTCTCAAGCCGCGAAAAATAATGTCTGAACTCGACAGAGTACGGGGACCACCCCACGTACCAGCACCGTCGCACGCTGATCACAGTCGAAAAAGAAACGGGACTACGCGCCACGCGGAATAGGCCAGAGCCTGGCGGACCAACACTAGTGCACTACAGGCAGTGACGGGCCAGCACATGTGTGCCACGGTCATCTGACGGATCACCTCAGGTGCGTCAGGAACCCAGTGTAAAACGGACCATAACGTGCTTGCAAAGGTGCGTTACAGAACATGACAGACCGACAAGGGTGCGTCAGGGCACTCGGTGCAAAAACCACTGTAACGTGCCTACCCATGGGCGTCACAGTACTTGATGGACTGGGACAGGCGCGTCAGGGTATGAGCCAAAATAGAGAACGTAACGTGCTCCTCCAGGGGCGTTACGTCACCTAACGGACCAGCTCAAGTGCGTTAGGTCACGGGACCAAACTGGCTGTAACGCACTCCCCTAGGGGCGTTACAGTCCCTAACGGACCAGCATAGGTCCATTAGGTGGAAGGCATAACGCGCCTTCCCAGGAGCGTCACATTCCCAGACGGACCAACACTGGTGCATCAGGCTACAATGACCCCCAACGGTCAAATTCCAATGGTCGGAAACACTGTGACGGACCAGCCTAGGGGTGTCACAGTCACGTGACGGTCTATTGTGGGACCGTCACGCCCACAAAAGTCCAAGCTCAAAACTAATTAAGTATAACGCACCTCCCTGGGCGCGTTACGCCCTATGGCGGTCTCTGGTACGACCGCCACAGTGTTCCGACGATGAAACGGTGAATTCAACCTAAAAATGCCGACCACGCCCCCATACCTCCATAGGAGAGGGGGAAATCAAGGGGAAGGCTCCCCAATAGCCCCTAGCATGATTCTACGGCTTTGGATCGGCCAAAAATACAGTGGATCGCTAGATCGAGTGATCACTCCCCAAAGCATAATTTTATCCTAACCCGCTCAAAAACGTCCCTCTCGGCCTCACGACGAGCTAGAAATCGTGGGAATGGAACGCTAGAGCGTAAGGATCGTCACCCTACCTCAATGGAGCAAATGCTCCGCTGAATCGATGTCGAAATCATGAAGAATACTTTTAGAAACCCTCGTTCCTCCACGAAATCCCACAAGCTTTACGCCACCGTGACCGCCTCGCCGTTGCCGTCATCGCCACGCCATCGCCCCACGCCATCTGCAGCCGGAGAGGACACGCCACGCGATCAAATGAGAGAGAATTGGGGAGATGGGCGCTCACAGTGGGGGGAAAAGGAAGAGGAAGAAGAAGAAGGGGAAAAGGTGGTGGGGAATAAAATACCCCCCCTATTTATAGAAAATTTAAAAATTTAAAAAATATCAAAAATAAAAAATCACATTTTCGCGATCCTCGAAATGCACCGATCGCAACGGTACCACTCCCGCCCGGGGGAACGACTCGGTTCGCCCGCTGCGTAGCTTATTCTGAACCCACCCGACAGTATTATCCCAATGGGTTGGAGTAAAATCTGGGGCTCGTACCAGCTTGTCTTCCACAGGCAGCAGCTTTTCCAGCCCCAGTACGGGCTTCCATTCCCTCGGCTCCCCCACCAAGTACATGGGAACGCTCCGGTGGAGACTGTTTAGCAGACTGTCCCGGCATTGCAGAATCGCCCACTCCGTGCCTTGTACAGCTCGGGGGTCCCTCCTGTCCAGGTAACGGAAATGCTTCAAAAAGTGAAGGAGGTGCTTATCCTTGGGATGGTCCCTCTGGTAATCGCCAGCCCGATCAAATGTGAAGCCGCTGTCAGTCAGGGCAACACGTCTAAACTCCATAGTGCTGGTCTCAGAGTCTGACGACTCAACCAATGAAGCCACCTCAGCATGTTCTAGGTCTAGGTCTTCGACATTGTGCCATGTGACTGCAGGCACGATCGGTGAGGGAGCAGATCCGGCACTGGTGGTAGCAGAGGTGGAAGAACGACTTGGAGCAGCCATTTATCTGCAAGGTGCGAAAAATTTAGAGTCAGAACAAGTCCCAAGCAAAGACAAAGGGAAAAGGACCATAAAAGGCTACTCTACAATTAAAATGAATAGGATGCCGAGAAATTTTGATGAAATTTTGTTAGAGTCTCCCCTAGGCCGGAGGCGTAAGGAGAAGACGAGGGTGCTCATCCACAAGGAGTGACGGCCCCAACAAAGTCACGGTGTGCCCCAGGGGTGACATCTGATGCTCCACCAGTTGAAGATGCTCTCCCGCGGTCAACATACCTCCCTGGGTGTTCCCTCTGGCACACTAGCCTCGCCCCTCACCCGGTACGCTCGGAGCCACCCTCACTCGGCACACCCTCACCGCGCTCTACCCGGCACACCCTGAAGGGGTTCGCTCGACACACTTCGTGCCCTCCTCACCCGGCACGCCCTCCCAGCAGGGTCACCCGGCACACTCCCCGTGCTCTCATCCGGCACGCCCGATGCCCTTACCTGGTGCACCCCCCTTCGATGCCCTTACCCGGCATGACCTTGGTGCCCCCTCGTCGGCATGCTAACCCATGCCCATGATCGGTACACTCTGCTCGCCCCTGCCTTTGCTGGTACACTAACCAGCACCCTCCACCGGCACCCTAGCCTGAGCCTTCACCCGGCACACTCCGGCGGCCTCCCCCACGGTGACACCGGCGGCACTTACCATCGCCCCACCACACCAATGAAGAGAAAGAAGGAGAAGGGAAGCAAGAGAAAGAAGGAGAAGGGAGGAAGGAAGATGGATAGGAGGAGAAGAAAGATGAGGAGCCTAGGGCTCTGTCGTTCTCCAAGTGGAAGAGAAGAGAAGAAGAGGAGGGGAAGAGAAGGATTGAGAAGAAGAGGAAAGGGAGAGAGGAAGGAAAGAGGGGGGGAGCTCCTTACGGCGGCCTCCTCACCCCGGCAAGACGGACGGCAACAACAACAGTGGCGACACTCGATGGCGGCGGCGTCTAAGGGAGAAGGAAAAGAATGAAGAGGGAGGGGGGAGACGGTTCGTCCACCGAAGAGGGAGAGGGGGAGAGTTTGAAAGAAAGAGGGGGTGGCTCGGCCGTGCCACCCCTGCCCCTTTTATAGGGATTTCAAAAAAAATGAATGAAAGAATAAAAAAGGGGAGAGAGAAGGCAGTAACTCCCAGGCTGACGCTTTGGCCAAATTGGCAGCAGCCTTAAAGCTCCCGCCTGAGGGAGAATTGAATATTACCGTTCGACACCAGACTCATGCCAAGTGTGCACGATGAAGAGTTCGGCCTCACTGTTTACGAGGTCGACAACATTCAAGAGGAGAATGCTCCCGAAGAAGAAGAAGACTGGCGCGAGCCGATCATAAAAATAAAGAATGGTTGACTTCCTCCCGATCGCGCTCAGAGGGTGCAACTGCTACGTAGAGCAACATGTTACCAGATAATTGACGGCTTGCTTTTCAGGCTAGTCCACGAGAAAGACCGATCGGTCCTCCTACAGTGTCTTTCACCGAAGGAAGCAAAGACTGTCATGCACGAGGTCCACTCCGGATTGTGTGGGGCTCATCAAGCAGGAGCTATGATGAAGAACAGCATCAAGCTCAAGGGGTTTTATTGGACCACCATGTACGAAGATTGCAACCAATACGCTCGTACATGCCACCAATGCCAAGCATTTCGGCCAATGCCTCGGAGGCCGCCCAATCCGCTCCACCCAACAGCGCCCACGTGGCCATTTACGGCATGGGGCATGGACATTGTGGGACCATTCCCACCATCATCTCAAGACCACAAGTTCATACTGGCTGCCACTGATTACTTCTCCCTATGGGCAGAAGCCGTCCCGCTACGAGAAGTTGCGGGAGAGAGAGTTGCCCGGATCGTGAGGCACTATATCATATACAGATTCGGCAACCCCGGTCCGATTATATCCGATAATGGCACGCCATTCAAGAACAAGACTATTTATGCTCTAGTGGCCAAGTTTCATATTGGTTGGAGAACGTCGCCGGTCTACAATCCCCAAACCAACGGGTTGGCCGAGGCCTTCAACAAAACCCTCTGCAAGCTACTGTCCAAGATAGTGGGCAATCGCAAACGAGATTGGGGTGAGAAGGTCCACAAAGCCCGATGGGCCTACCGGACGATTTATAAAACTCCTACGGGTTGTTCCCCATTCTCGTTGGTGTATGGAGCCGAAGCAATGGTCCCCGTGGAGATCGAGCTGCCATCTTATCGCATTGCTGTGCACGCCGGACTGTCAGGCCAAAACCAATCCGAAACAAAAAGAAGGCTTGAAGAGCTATCCAGCTTAGAAGGTGAAAGACTCAAAGCCTACAAACACTTACAAGTGTACCAAACCCGCATGACATGTGCCTATGATAAGCTGGTCAAGCAAAAGGTGTTTAAGAAAGACGACTTCGTCATGATCAAAGAAAAGGAGGTTCTAGCGGGAAGATCCAGCGGCAAACTCCAACCCGATTGGCGGGGACCTTATGTCATCCAGAAGGTCTATGAAAGAGGGGCGTATACGGTCGTCGACCATAAGGTAAATAATCTCTTCCCTCCTCTCAATGGCAAGCACATGAAGCTCTATCATGCGTTACCGCAAGAGTTTCTCCAGCAGTCCTCACAAGATGTACCTCTCCCCAGTGAAGGTGCAAGTTAAAAAAAATGGGGTTAAAAATATTGATACCCCGGCGGACTTGGTCGACCTTCAAGGGTTGGCTAAAGGCAAAAAAGTCATAAGACCCGGCTGAGGTGAAAACCCGAAAGGGCGCCTCAGGCAAAAATGGGCAACCCCTCGGTGTGAAAACCCGCAAGGGCACACTTATTTAAAACAAGCACTTGAAAGACACAGTGATTTATGCAGTGTCATCATCATCAAAACAATAGGAAGCACAACATCTTCTTCTTTCTTTCAAATATGTTGATGGATGGGGACTGGACCGTCTCAACTTGTATTATTTTCTATCTTCTCACGGCCATCGATCTGGACTTGGCATCGCTGGTCGAGCAGAGCGAGACGATTGGAGATGTGTGTTGGCTTGTTCGCGAGGCGGCTTCGAGAGACAAAGTGCCCTCACTGTTCTATTGGCCTCTCTCAGCCTTGTATACAGGGCCAGTAGGTATCTTCATTTCTTTAGTTCAGCCTTCTAGACTATTCCTTTTCTATTACCGTGTGTATCATTCTCACCCTTGTGCATATGCAGTTCGACTCACTTCGGAGGAGACCCGGCACTTTAGGGAGTTACTAATAAAAGCTCGTAAGCCAACATACTTCAGGATTCCCAAGCCAGCCCCGAACACATTGCCATTGCCTCCTGGTGACTCGAACCAGGTCCCAGGTGAGGGAGGCTGTCGGCAAGGCCAAAGAGGCAGTCACTCGAGTGACACGGGCTCGTAGAAGGAAAGCTACAGAGCAGGAGCTTGTCATCGCTCCTCCACCCGTAGTGTCATTCGAAGAATTTGAGACTTCTCATGTGGAGAGGCCCGTGACAGGAGGTATATTCTTTCTCTTTCTGCAACCCAGTTCTATCCTGGCTGCACCAGCTAACAATTATTCTTTGCAGCTGTTGCCACTTCTACTGTAGTGGTTGCGCAGGAGGTGGCCGTCCCTGTGGCAGCAGGGGAGAGAGGGGAGGGAGTGCCCGCGGCTCCCGTCGGGGTTGATCTACCTTCTCCAATGCCCAGCCATGAGATAGAAGGTAATTTATGGTTTATTCAGAGGCTCCTCATAGCCTATTATGTCTTCGGCTTATGCGAACGTTCCTTCTTTGAACTCCAGTTGATGTCCGAATGCCTTCGCCGCCCACTGTCGGGGCTGCTGAAGAAGCCTCTGCTACGGACAAGACTATTCCAGGGGGCGAGCCTACTCCCAAGATTCATTCAGTCGATGCTCCTACCACGAAAATGGCTGAGCAAGTTCCTGTCAAGGGAGACATCCCTATGGCAGGTCATGAGACTGGGGAAACACCCACTCCGAGGGAGGAGCGTGAGGCACTAGTAGAGAGCTCCTCTTCATCAGAGCAGGTCGACTATGGCAGTGACTCCAGTGATGAGGAGTTTCCCCTGTGGAGACAAAGACTGAAGATGCTGGTGCATCTTCGGCATATGAGAGCGACTATACCACCTTCAACCCACCCCGGCTGGCATGGAGTAGCTTTGGGTTACCTGGTCCCTCTATAGGGGAAGGAGCTGGGTTGTTGGAGACGATAGCTTCCGCTGCTGGGGCTTTGAGTCTAGTACCGGCAGAGGTAAGAAATCCCCTGTCAGCTTCACCTCATGGCTTATCCCATACATCAGATGCCTAAAGCATGTTGTACTCCTTATTTTCTTTGCAGCCTCCCACTATGCAGGCCGAGGTGATTCTGCTGGCCATAACTGTGAAGATATAATGGGGGCATTCCTTGCCCCTCCACATTTTTCAAAGCTTGGATTGTTCGTCGGCATATGCCATTGTGTTCGTCATGTATTTCTGAGTCTAGTCATGTAATTTTCGCCGGTTCCTTTTCGGTACTCGAATCTTGGGTCGTTATAGTAAGACATCATACCAGTAACCACAGACAAGGGTCTAGTCGGGGCCGTGCTTGTCAGCGTGGATCCGAAGTCCCTGACCATGTGTGCACACACTGACCGACTGTACAAAGTTACGCCCTCTAGCTAGTTTTCCTCCCCGCTTAGACTCGAGCCGCTACAGGGGAGGCCCTACGGCAACCAACCTAAAACCCATCTCTCTCGGGTGTAGCTCTCCGCCTACTCCCAGGCGAGTTGGCACATGTGTGCCCAGGCAAGCTACGACTAGTGGGAGCCACTAAGCGGATTGCTCTTGACCGAAACCATCGTAGTACAGATAGGCTACTCGCGAGCCCGTCATTATTAGCTCGAAAAATGGGTGGCACGATGCCACCAGACTCTGGGTAGTCCACTTGACCTACTAAATCCAACAGCCCTTGAGTCACAAGACTCGGGGTCAAGGCCATTGCACAAGGCAGCTTCATTGCCGTCAATCTGGCCAATCCTTAGGTCAGAAGCCACGATAATAAAATATATGAGGCGATGCACGACTGCCAAGCATAATCCCTTTCTAAAGGGCTAAGAAACCCTCCAACCCTATGCTGGGTGACTGAACTCACAATCTAAGTGCCATACGCATGGCTCACACGAAAATCACTTTCCGGAGAAGCTATCGGCGTGTGGGAATGACCCTCCACACTTAGGTCGATGCACATGGACTCGATTAAGCGTATCACAGAAGCCCAGAACATAAGAGGGTCACTTGGAATCTTAAACCCACGGGGACGCTAATCGAGATGAATCGACATCTTTGGACACCTAAAAACACGGTCAGGGTCCCCACGGGGTGTCCAGGACAAGCACGGGGCCAAGGGGCGACCAATGGGTCACAACTGGGTCGACCGGGGGCCAAACAAGCCAAGACAGGGCAGATCGGTCGACCAATCCCCTGGGGGCGGTCGACCAACATGGGCGGTCGACCAGCCCCAAGCGGATAGTCGACCGTCCAACGCCCTTGGGGGGCA
Organism: Amorphophallus titanum; assembly: GCA_024336825.1. Classification (NCBI taxonomy): domain Eukaryota; kingdom Viridiplantae; phylum Streptophyta; class Magnoliopsida; order Alismatales; family Araceae; genus Amorphophallus; species Amorphophallus titanum. Next base: position 229,605 of record JANBPO010003090.1, on the reverse strand, counting down.
TGGCCCAGATCGGTCGAGTCGGTCGACCGAATGGCCAGGATGCCCCTCCGTGGCGAATGCTGTTCGGTCGACCAATGCCAAGGGATTGGTCGACCGAAAATGGCAGGGAACGCCCCGGGCTTGACCCTGGAACCCAATTCCAAGCCCACTCGACCCCGGTCAAGGGGGGAAAACATCAGGGACCATCCCCCGGGTCCCAGAACACCAAAATACAAGTAAATAAATGGAAAAACTCCGTTCGATTCAATGAAATCTGGCGTACACCCTAAACATGGATTTTAACCTCCCGACGTGAAATAAACCTACTCGGCTCATCTCAGCCTACCAAATCTACAAGAAATGAAGAGCACGGGTTAGGGAACCATCCCCCTACCTTCACTGAAGATTTCACGCTCCATAGACGTCGATCCATCGTTATAAAGTCGTTGGGATGCGAACTTGTGAACGACGAACTCCATGCCTCCCCGCCTCGATCCTCGACTTGTCCTCGTCGTTCCTCGCCCTACGAACATCGCCACCTCACCCCCACCTTCCTCTGTCGGCCACCGGAGAAGAGAGGGAGAGAAAGGGAGAGCATGAGAAGAGAGAGGAAGAAAGTGAGAGTTGTGAGGAGAGAGAGGGGGGTTTAAAAATAAAAAAATGTATTAATAAAATTATTATAACCCAAACCCCCCACCCCTCTCTCTCGCCACTCTCATTTCCTCTCTCTCCCTCTCACTCTCTCACGCTCTCTCTCCCTCCCATGCGCATCTCTCTCCGTCTTCCCTCGATTTCGGTGCGAACAACAGCAGACTGAGGGGTGGGAGGCATCAATGGGACCGACTCGTCGCGAGGAATCCGTTGGCACCCACCTCGACATGATCTGGGGAGCATGGAATCGGGAAGGAGCGAGGAGGGCAGCGGCGACCTCGGCCCTTGCATGCGGCCCTAACGCCTATTTCGGCTTAAACGAGGTAGGGGGATGGATTCCCGAGCTCACTAGGAGCATTTCCCATGCCATGCCCATCGTCGTTATGTCTTTATAGCATGTCCATTGTCTATTTCTCATTTTTCGTGCCATGAACATAGTTTTTATGTTTTAATCCACTATGAACATCGTCGCTGAGTTTTATAGCATTAGAATGTTGTTATGGATGGGTGTTTTGGCAGGAAAATAGGTTTTACAACGATTCCCGTCGATTTCGGAGCCGTCACATGGGTAACGCCCCTCATTGGATGAGTTACAATATTGTGGCGGACCAATATAGGTGCGTCACTATAGATGTCAAAAAATGACGATGATGATCATATGGCACTAACGTGTACACGTTCAAGCGCAAGTCGAAGACGGGAAGGCCAAATAAACTCATACCTCACCCGATCAGGATGAGAACTCACTTGGCAGTCTGCTGCCCATTAAGGAAGCCCCCAGGCGGAAGATACAACCACAATTCTCCGATCGGCCATCCCGAGGGCCGAATCAAAGAAAAGTTGGGAACTCCAGCACAGTCACGGCATGCACCGAAAGGTACGTAAAGTCTTGGACCGAGGTCCCAGAGGATGTGAATGAAACACTACGGATGCCATGCATTACAACTAAAGCATTCCGGGAGTGCCAACACTCATATAAATGGCCGCCACTTCGAAAAGAACTCATTCGATGCTAAAAACGGTGCAGCAAGGCCTTAAAATGGCGTGCCCCCCTTACATCTCTTAATACGGCGCGCTCTCGTTGAAAGGCCACCCCTTTGAATGCACTAAAACGGTGCCACCACTTGCATGGTTATTCTGGCGTGATCAGCGTTGAATAATGCCCCCCTTTGATCATTAAAATGGTGCTACACTTGCCCAAAAGCTAAACCAGCGTGCCCATTTTGGGATGCTAATATGACGCGCCCATTTGCCAAATTTTAAAAGTAATTCTTCCAAGTGCTCACCCGGCGCCCCCCCCCCTTTCCTCTCTTATTACGGCGTGCTCAAAGCACCCAGCATCCATTCTCTGAAGTCTTAACACTGTGTGTAGTGGAGCCATCCTGTCATTAATGCGGTCCCCTGTTTCCTGCAAATAGCATGACGACGAACGCCTTGAAATGGTTAAACCGCCGCTGTGATCCAGTGGGCAACCAAGGCATATGCCGTGAATGGAAGGTCTCGAGCCCCGTCCCGCTGTGTGTTCATTCCATCAACTGACCGCCCACTCCCCTGCAAGTTATGGCAACAGTAACGTGGCGAATGCAGAAGCACGACAACATACCTGGCATGACATGGGCAAGTGTTCATCGCGCTCACCTTCGAACAAAAGAATTTGAGTGCTTCACATAAATAAATTATATTTTATAATAATTAAATAATAACTACAAAGTCCAGTCTACAAGTACAGCTAGGGAAAAGAAACGTACACTGTCCTGGGGCACACCTCGACAACCTAGCGAGCTGGCAACTAACGGGCCTCTGACTGGAACGCTCCACTCTGAGGAGAACACCGCACATGAAAAGTAGGGGGTGAGCCTCATCTCAGGTCCTGTGGAACCCCACTACAACGAAAGTAGTAACCGAAGTGCAGCAACAAAAATAACAACAGTAAGGGAGGCAGTAAGAATAGCAACAACGGGAGCAACAGAGTAAGGGTGTCGGTATGACACGATGATGGTGACTGGAACCAGAAGATGGTAAACCGAGGGGAACACACCCGACTCTCACAGTCGGACAATCTGACCTAGCCAACGGAACCACAGACAAGGCCACATGGCCACATGCTAAACCAACCCCCTCGGGAGAATCTCTCGATCCCGAGCTAGAAGCAGCAAAAGAACCCCTCGGGAGAATCTCTTGATCTCGATCTCGATCTAAGACTAGCAGAAGAACCATGCCCGCACACACACAAGGCGACACTAGTCCCTCAGTCGTAAGGGCCACGACAGTCTAGTCGGTACCTCCACCTTCACAGCATAGGGGGAGAACCATGCCTGACACAGAACGGAACAGACTGAGCCGCCAGTACAGTAAACCACACCGAAGAGAAAACCCACACTAAAACCTCTCAGGTGATAGGAGTACTACCCCACTAACAATGAGACTGGAAGTATACTCTGATGACTTACACTGTAGCCTCATGTGTCTCCCTAATCGCCATTCGGCGAAACTGAGACACAGTACACTGTACCACAGAACAAGGACTAGCCAAGGTTGTGCTCGCCAGCAAGTGTCCACTGTCCCCGACCACATGTGCACACATAGACCATCTGCTCTAGGTCGGTCCTCTAACCAATTTTTCCCCCAGTCGGACTCAGGCTGCAAAGGTAATAGGCCCTCAGATAACCGGCCTAAAAACCACTACACGGGACAAGCATCCACCACTCCCAGGTTGGTCGGCACATAAACGTGCCCAGGTCAGCTACATCTAGTGGGTAGAGTCACCATGAGTGAGAACTCGCCGCAACCACGGAAACCACCGGAGTACGATTGGTCCGTACCAAATCACCACGAGGCAGCTCACTAGCACGAGAACCAAAGACCACTAACCAGACTGCTAAACCATAACTGTGACCCCCCCTTCCCGCGATCACGTATCAATCCGGTCCGGGGACGTCGCAGCGGAAATATGGATTGTTGCGGGCTGAGATATTTGCAAGGCGCTAAAGGCCAAACCATCACATATTTCAGAAGTAAAATCATACCATTTCCATAATATAAACACACATAACTTACATCATATAAGTGTTCTATATATCTCTACCCAAAAGTCATATTTATATTCATTATTCAAAAGAAAACTAAAGCCATTTATTCTCCGCAGTGAAATCCAAACTATACTCGGGATCACCCTCTGACCTACTATCTGTCGGAGTCACAGCGCACACTTTTCAGTTTCCTAAAATAGTTGAGTAACGAAAATGAGTCCAAAGACTCAGTAGGCACTAAAATCAAGCGCATGCTGATCATATACTAAACTGTGCAAATTCATGATATATATATATACAGCTAATCCGAACTTATTACTAGTTCCCTCTGAGCTTCTTCAGAGGAAGGGAGAGTATTCTCCAGGCTTCCCTTTGTGTGTGGAGGAAGAGAGGATATTATCCTCTGGTCGTGCGAGCTGTTGGGGGCAGTCGCAAGGTTCCCTTTGCGTCTTGCAAAGGAAGGGAGATTGTATCTCCCGGGCTCTTCTGGAAATCCAAAAGTTATGAGGAGTGTGTTCCTCATAGGTTAAGCTGTGTATCAGCCGTTGTCACAGACTAAGTCTGCTGGTTGTTTCTGCTTTGTGCAAGGAAGCCTCACTCCAAGGGAGTGAGAGGTGGATGTAGATTGCGGGTAGCAATCGAACCACCTAAAAAATCACTTGTCTCTTTCGTGGTCTGTGTTCCTTTTGTCTCTTGTTATCATATCCAACCAGGACATATATTGAAAGATGTGGTGTGAAAGATAAGTTACACTTTTCCTAATCATTGCTCCTTGCGTGAGTAGATCTGTTGATCCCACCTCTACCTAGTACTGTTCCTGGCTTGGATTTAAGTGGTATTCAATCCTCTAATTGATCATCAGGCTGAATTTAGCTCTTTTCTCATCCTATCACATTCCTTGTTGCTCATGCATATATGCTACTTGACTGAGAGCTCGAACTAACTGTCGTGATGAATGATATTTTCATGAATATTGGACCGAAGTGCTGTAAGTGAGATTTTTTAGGAACTGAAGTTTTTGGTAGGATATCTATTCATTCCCCCTTTGTAGATCTTATCTCCTTTCTCTATCAAGTTGTATCAGAGCTGGTTTCCCAACATGTGGCCCAATGACCTGGGAAGACCTAGAGCTAGTAATGCTCGCAACTTCATAGTTGAAGGGCATTCCATAAACAGACCTCCCTTCTTCAATGGTACTAATTACTTATATTGGAAGAACAAGATGGAGGTGTTCTTGAGAGCTCAGAGCCACGAGCTATGGAGAGTCATCACCACCAGACTATTTGAACTCCCCGCTGATGAAGCTACTTGGACTAGGGAGCAGATCCGATTATCTGCCATCAATTGGATAGCATTGAACATTATGCAGTGTACTGTGCACCCAGAAGAATATTCCAGGATATCTGCCTGTAAGACTGCAAAGAAGCTGTGGGACAAGTTGGAGCTAATTTATGAAGGCACGTCCAAGGTGAGAGCCACCAAGGTAAACATGCTCACCTCAGATTATGAACTGTTCAAAATGAAGCACGATGAAACCATATCTGAGATGTATGCTAGGCTATCACAGATCACCAATAGTCTTATGGCACTAGGAAAACAAATTCAAGAAGGTGATCTAGTTAGGAAGATACTCAGGTCCTTAAGCCCTACATGGCATACAAAAGCCACTGTGATTGAAGAATCTAGGGACCTATCTACCATGACAGTTATTGAGTTGATGGGGTCATTAATGACATACGAGATCAATCTTAGAAGAAGTGCTGAAGAAAATAAGGAAAGAACATAGCTCTCAAGGTGTCCAAGAGTAGTGGAGAGAGCAGTGAAGAGTATGAGAGCTTTTCAGATCTCGATGATGAACAACAAGCTTTGTTGACCAAACAACTTCAGATGTTCTTAAGAACTAGAGGTAAAAGCTATAGGAGAAGAAGGGGACAGCAACCTGGTAAGAATCAAAACTTCAAATATGATAAAAATAGACCGCCTGGGCCACTTGGTGGGTGATTGCAAGAAGAAGGGCCTCCCTCCGCAAGCCAAGGGGGCTGATGCCTCTGCTACCAGAGGCAGGGGTCGCCACCAACCTTCAGTCGCTGCTCCTGGCCGTGTCTGGTGCCCGCAGCCTGGAACTGACATCCTGCCTGTCCCGAGCATTCTGCTGCCATTCGAGGCCATGGCTGGCCCTTCTGCTGCCCTCCTCTGCCAGTCGATCTCCCCCACCCGACTGTGGTTGAGAGCCATTGTCTTGCTCCTTCAGCCCTTGCTTCTGCCGTGGCTCCCCCCGCCATGGCTACTGCTCCTAGCGTGGTTGACGTGTACCCCCATGCTACTGGCGCCATGGGGACTAGACCCCCATCTTTGCGCTCCTCCAGCCCCCACGTCTGCCTCCCTGCTGCTAGCCAACTGTCCCCCTCGCCGCTTGGTGAAGTGTGCGGTCTTGTCCCTCTGCCAGCCCAAGCGACATCATCAGTGGAGCTTCCTGCTGGTGGGCCGCCTGCCATTGATGGTCCCCTCCCCCTGGCCACTATGACAGAGGAGCCACCCCCACCATCTGTGGAGGGCTTTATCACTATTGTCCATGGTGGGGTTGTGCCCCCCTTGCTGCAAGTTGAACCTTTTGTCACTAACAGTGAGCCCTTGGGACTGGTCTGTGCCCCCCCCACCCCGCCTCCCTCGAAGGTGCCTCCTAGCTCGTCCGAAGGCAAGCCTATCGTGCAAGCCCTCTTCATGCCAGGTCTGGAACCGGTGGGCCTCGCCTCGCCTCGACTGGCAGCCTCTAAGCTAACTTCCCCTCCTTCCTGTGCTCACCTGACCACACCACCAGTGGTGCCTCCCCATGTGCTCTCCGCGGCCCTGTCTACGCTCGTTCAGCCGAGCTCCTCTGTCGACGGGGACGGTCCAGCCGCCAGCCTACCTCCGAAGCGTGCCGCAGCCATTGTCCTAGGGCTTTCAGTGCCCGATGCCGTTCAACCTTCGATCTCCTACTCTGCTCCTGCTCCCTCACCTGGTCTCAAAGTGGGGGCGCCTGCATGGTCCCCTTCTGCCCCGAGCTCCTCGTCGTCCCCTTCGGCGAGTGACTCCCCGCCCTTGGCCAAGGTTCAAGCCCAATCGTCTGCAGCTCCACGGCTATCCTTCGCTCAAGCTGTAAAGCATGCGATGAGACGGGCGCTCTCTGACCCTCCTGATGATGACGAGCCTCCTCCACCTTCCTATCGGCAGCCCGTGCCATCACCTTTGTCCGCTTCCTTGACTCTTGGAGACTACATCCAGCTCCCCGTGCTTATCGAGCCTCTCATCATCCCGGGCATTGATCGGCCTCCCGCGAGTCCATTTGACATCATGGCCCACATCAACTTTATCAGTCATGGACGTCCGCCGCGCCAGCCTGAGTCACCAGGGCCTCGCCGGTCTCAGCGCCGCAACCATTCTTCTTCACCGAGCTGTGACTACATGCCACCTTGAGTCGCTGCACCTTCTTGCTTTCGCTGCTATTTGGGCCTTGTTTCTACTTGTGTACGCTGGTGGACTTGGCCTTCGCTGGCCTTTGTTCTCTTTTGTTCGGCCTCTGCCGCCTCCTCCGTCGGGACCTCATTGTCCTTTGTATCCCCCCCCCCCGCGTGTTCTTCTTGCTTCCATATATATAAAATTTTCGTGAACATAAGTCTGACACCTCCGAAACATGACAACGTCGCTTACGTCTCTCAGGAAAGGAGACACGACTCATGCCACATCAACAGAACTCGGGAAAGCAAAATAGCAGACACATCAAGCATCAGCTTAAATAAGGAAACACAGTCCTCCCAGCTGACAGCCCGACATCATCGGCTCCAGCGCCAAAGGTAACAGGGAACACCTGGCACAAAGGATGACAATGGCAACACCGAATCACAGGGAAATAATGACAAAATGACAACAACGATAGCTGCACTTGCAGGATCTCAGCTCCGTACTGAACACAGAATCACGGAACACAACTGCAAGCTGGGTCACATTAAGGCACAACAACAGTTGAACACACGACTACATGGGACTAGTCATGCACTGGGCAGCTCAGCAAGAAAACAGACCCATGACAACAAGAACAACAATAATCTCGGGGAACGTATCTCAAGGATCACGATCATGTCCCAAGAACACAACACCCAATAGAAGAATTATAGAGCAGAGGGTCAATTCAATCAGAGAAATGTCGACGGATTCCCCAATACTCATAATGCCGATGCCAACACCAAAATGACTCCAACATGACACGGTAAAAGACCATGTCAAGGCACAGGAAGCCAAGATGAAGTCACATCGAGAAACACAATTCTCTCGACCGGCCAGAATCTTACAGCCAATGATCCTCGACCCGTGGGTGATCAACCCACACGCTTCTGCTGCGCACTCATACAACGCACACAGGCAACAGAAATACCTTGGCATCCGCATCTCAGCACACACACGGTGCCATCGCAATTCATGAAAATCATAACATAACATGCCACGAGTACTGATCTTGCGAACAACGATCACAAATCGCCTAAGTGCAAATGAAGGAGAGTACCAGCTTTAGCATAATGCACAAAGAAGAGCTAATCTCAGCTTATCCTTACATCCCGGAACAATTATCGAGCCCTCACAACACATCAGCTACCAGACACGGCACGACAAACACGGTGCACCACGGCTCTTAACACAAGAATTAGGTCCAAAGCCAAGCAGTCGTAACACAAGGAACAGATCAGGCTCAAATAAACACAGTCCACACTTTAAGTAGACACAGGACAAAGGTATCACCAAGATAGCAATTCTAAGGCTTACCTCGAGAAGGTTCCACCAAACGGGATGAGAAGCATCCAACTCGACTAACAGAAGCTCACCAGGAAGGACAATCCTAGGTTCGCTCGAGCATCTTCTCAACCAAGGAATCTAATCAATCACTTTAACAGAAGTAAAGCACATCAGGAGCTAAACAGATTCATGCTGGGATGACCAAAGTAAGGTAAGAACATGTACAGCCATCATGCCAATGCTAAAAGTCACCAGCCACCTGAACAAGCGATGGAAAAACCTCGAATAATGTACAGTAGATTCAAGCCCTCCGGCAAACTCTGCCAAGTACAACATGATTGAGACAGACATTACGACGAAAAAGAAGCATCTCGTCACATCCTGACGAGAGCAAAACCATCTTGCACAGTGCTAACACAACACGCACAAGAGCATACATGAAAAATGAAGTGACAAAGAATCGTGAACCTAATGCCAGCTGAAGACTGTACTGGACCTTCAGGACTCTGGAAACTGTATATCTCAGATTCCCATGTACTTTTACACACAACATCTTTAACAATCATCAAATCAATATCATCACAATGAAGTTTTGTTGTCATCAAAACCATAGCTCAACAGATTTTTCGTGTGTCACCACGATTTCAGACCTAGGTATTAGGCCAGATTGACGGTGATGTGTCGTCACATGCAACGGTCTTGACCCGAGTCTTGTGACTCAAGGACTGTTGAATTTAATAGGTCTAGTGGGTTGTCTAGAGTCTAGTAGCCGCGAGTCACTTCTTCCTTCGTGTTACTCGCGATGGGTGTGTGCGTGATTTTCTGTGCTCACGTTCTGTGAGCCCCTACTAGTCATAGCTTTCCCACGGCACGCGTGTGCTGGCCCACCTGGGAGTGGTGGTGCGGCTTACCCGAGAGAGACAGTTGTTAGACTAGTTACCGTAGGTCCCCCATGTACAGCCTAGTCCGGGCTTAGAGGGAACAACCAGCTAGAGGACAGGCCTAGGGCGTATGGTCTGAGTGTGCACACGAGGTTGGGGGCATCGGACAGCACTGACGAGCGCGACCCTAGCTAGTCCTTGTTTGTGGTACTGGTTGCTTTAGTGTCTCTGTCTCCGCCTAGGGCATCGTAGCTAGACACGGGGGCGCAGTGTAAGACGTTAGGGGACACATCTGGTCTATTCTTCTGGTGGGTGGTACTCCCGTCATGTGACGTGAGTTGTCGTGTCTTAGATTTTCGTTTCTCATCTGTGAAACGGGGCTTCGTGTGTGGTTTCAGGAGCGTTCCCGTACTCGAGGTCTAGGGTTTTCAGTGAGCATCACCGAGGGCTTCTCCCTAGACGGCGTAGAGCTCACGATGACGAGGTCGTGACTGTGTTTCCAGACCGCGTAGTTTCAGTGTGGGCCCTTGTCTGTGAGGACAGGCCCCCACGACGGTGACGTCGTGTCATTTCCCTGGTAGCGTGACTAGGGCGATCATAGTCTGGTGGTTCGTGTCTGGCTATTCCCCAACGGTGGGATCAGGGTGTTGGGTTCCGTTCCGATACAATAGGAGTAGCTGTAGAGCCGAGGTTTTATCGGCCACCGAGTTTACTGTTCCTGCTGTTACTGTTGTTCTTGTTGTAGTTGCTACTTTTCGTACCGCCATTATTTTCGGTTGGGGTTTCGCAGGATCCCCACTGAGCCAGTGATAGGAGGCTCATCCCTGATTTTCAAGTGTGACAGTTCTTCCTCGAGGTTCGAGGGTATTGCGTAGAGGTTCTTAGTTGCCAGCTTGTCAGGCCGAGTGTTCACTTGGCATTTGGTACATTTTACTACTTTAGACTATACTTTTATTGTACAGGACTTTGTTGTAGTTAGTTATTTATTTTTGATATACTATTGCCCTGCTTTATTTACTATTTCTATGTACACCACACCTATCCTTTAACCCTTCTGAGTCTTCGGGCTTGTGGGTGGCGGGCCGAGGCTCGAGTTGTGCCAGTTCCTTTCCGGTACTCAGATCTAGGGTCGTTACATTCGCCTTTTTCTGCCTACTCCACTCGGCGGTCATTGCTTTCATCGAGGATAATAGTAGGAGTTCCTTGAGGTCTTTACGCTTGGACCCCTGTCGCTCTGGCTCCCCCTTGTTGAACCTCTACTATTTTGTTTCTACTATTTTGATGATGTCATACACTAACTGTCAACTCTTTAATTGATCTACCAGTTAATAACACCTCAAATAAAATATAAAAGCTACATGACATGACTCAAAGAAATGTAAGAACACGATGGTACATGATGACGATCCATCTGAGCTTCGAAAAATGTGGAGGGGGTAAATGATGCCCCCATCACTATCGCTCGACCGTTTCACCCTTGGGTGGCCCATAGGCTGACCGTTTACTTGTGGGGCCAGCGTGACCCCTGAGGTGTTTGTGACCATTGGGTTTTGACCATCGACAGTGTTGGGACTACACAGTCAGGGTATGGCCGTTTAGTTCCTTTGAACGGTCCCAAGCTGGACCGTTTGAGTTGTCAACGGTCCTAAGAGGACCGTTTGGATTTTGTGTCGTTGGGTGACTGGACGGCCCCAATGGGGACCATCCAGATCCTCAAGCGGCTTGTCATCGAATTGTTTATGTTCTGAACAGTTTGAGGATGACCGTGTGGTGTCTCACTCAGTCCAGAAGTTGGGCGGTCCGTGGGAGGCCGTTCACTGTCTGAGCGGTCCCAAGAGGGACCATGTACATTCTCCACGGTCCAAGGCTGACCGTGTAGGTCTATGGTGGAACGGCTCGTTGGTGACCGTTCCATATCTTAGGACAGTTTAGGGTGGACTATTTCATTCCTTGAAGTGGCCTATCGACCGTTCGTTTACCCAGGAATGGCCCATGATGGACCATTTACTGTGTGTGGTTTACCGGTGGTTCTTCCCTTGCCGATTCAAGTTCCAGGCCAGTGGACCTCGATCTACGTGCTGACCCATGATCTGACTGATGCCGGGCATCGTGTGGGGGCCATGTGTAGGCTGTCGTGGGGTCCCGTGAGGTGGTGTTCTTGGCTTGTTACCTTGAGTCGGTGCCGGTGCGAAGAGCGATCCTTATACCTTGTCTGGTTCAAACGTCGTTTCTGTTGACTAGAGAGTCTACTCCTTCAGTGACCTGTCCACTAGTCATAGCTTTCCTGCGCACGCAGGTGCCGACCCACTCAAGAGTGGTGGAGAGCATGACCCAGTAAGAGACGATTTTTAGGCTGGTTTTTCGTAGGGCCCCTTGCCTTTGCAACCCGAGTCCGGCTGGGGGGACAACCAGCTAGAGGACCCGACCTAGAGCAGATGGTCTGTATGTGCACACGTAGTTGGGGACTCAGGAAGTGCGCTGACTAGCGCGACCCCAGCTAGTCCTCGTTCGTGGTACTTGTTGTGTGTCTCAATTTCTGCCTGGGGCGTGTAGGGAGACACTTGTGATGCGGTGTAAGACGTCAGGGGACGCATCTGGTCGTTCTTCTAGTGGGTAGAGCTCTTGTCTCCTAGCAGGTGTGGACTCGTGTTTTGTCGGTCTGAGGTTGGTTCGTGCGGTACGGTTGGCCTAGAAGGCTTTTCCACTTATTTATTACTGCTTGTTGGTTCTACCGTACTTCTTTTCTGTAGTCTGATGGTTCGTGTCTGGTTGCCCCCGACAATGGGATCGGGGTGTTGGGTTCCGTTCCGGTACAGTAGGAGTAGCTGTAGAGTCGAGGTTTCATCGGCCACCGAGTCTTACTATTCCTGCTGTTGCTATTGTTCTTGTTGTAGTTGCTACTTTCCGTACCGCCATTGTTTCGGTTGGGGTTCCACGGGACCCCTACTGAGCCAGAGATAGAAGGCTCACCCCTGATTTTTAGGTGCAACGATTTTTCCTCGGGCTGGTCCCATCGTCATCTGAGGTCGGTGGAGTCCGTGGCGGCGCCGTCATCGACTCCCTATCATGCTGTTCCAAAAGCGGGCAGAACCAACAATGTTCGCCAATTCGGCTTATCTTAAGTTCCCCCACCCCGCCAGGCCGGCTTAAAGCCCCTCCCTACAGGAGGTAGTGTTTGAATGTAATCCTACAGTCCCGCACCCCTAGTCCAGCCCCCTTGCAAGGGACGTAGTGATTGTAATTTGATTAATTCAGGTTGAAGCTTCATCAGCGCAGCGTGCGGGTGGCGATCCCACGCTCCCCACTCGCCCTCGTCTCCAGTCGGGGTTGGCGTATTCACGCTGACCAGGTGAGCTTCGGGTCCCAAGCCTCTGCTGTTTTTACTTTTGCTTGTATTAGTATCGCTTCTGATTGCCCGTCGGCCGACGAGTTGAGTGCCCGATCTCGAATTACCATTATATGAGTGACTACCGCGGGTGAGTTGTGAGAGAGACATTACACCCCACGCCTTCGACATGCTGGCTGCCCGCGAGATTGGGCATCCCAGGACCCTAGGGGTTCAACCTCAAGCTAGCCAATTCCCGGAATAGCGAGGTCCCATCCCGGACCCTCACCACCATCACCGAGTTGCCTACGAGCACTAGTGTGCGCTTAGCGGGTGAGTCCGCTCGAGTGAAGTTACCGGTCCGTGCATTGCTTGCATTGCTAGGTCCAAGGGTCGGGCTAGTTGCTGCATTCCATTAGTTGTGTTACACGCATTGTGGTGCCCTCACATCAAGTGGTATATCAAAAGACGTCGCGGGAAGGTCTGGTTACGCTGGTCCGGAAAGTGGCCTTTCTAGCGTCGAGGAAGCCTTCGGGCTCGTCCTTCGCCTTGTACCACTTGGTGATCGGAGTCACCATCACCCTCCTAGGTTGTCTCACATCAATTGATATCAGAACAAGTTCTCAACTTGTCTCTACAAGTTGGTCCTAGGGTGCATATACATTTAGAGTCTCCGGTGCATCATCATGGCTATTCCTCTATGGTCAATTCCATACAATTTGGCCCTCTACAAGGGACCGATCGGTCCACCACTCTTGGACATCATTCTAGATGAGGTCCTTCGCTTTGACGGATCGAGCCCTAGTGCCTACCTAAAATGAGAGGCTACCATGGAAAAATACTTTGAAAGGACTTGGGTATATGGACCCGCGAGAGTCCGCATTGCCAAGGGGCGACTTCGGGGTATAGCCAAGGACGAGTGGCAACACATAGTGGGCCTAAGGGAGATTAGGAGACAAAAGTCCATTCACTCATGGGAGGAGATGAAGGTAGAACTTAGGAAGATCTACGTCCCTAAACGTTCCCCCTCCTACTCAAAGAGCCATAGCTCGAGGAGCACTACCACCCCTCCTTTCTTTCCCGACCATTCTAAGGCCACCATAAGGGCCCCACCTCCACGACGCCCCTCACCTTCTACCCCGACCAGCACCTCTACACTTCACCACCCAAACTCTTCCATTCAAATCTAATTAACTCACTCTCACTCCTCCACAACCGGTCGATCCCAAGGGCAAGAGACCCTTAACTGACCCGACTCCCCCTGTAAAGGTCACCACCAACCAACCCACACTCCCTTTTCCAACCCACACCCAAACCCAATTGGCCTCCACCTCTCTATCTCCCCTCACGATAACTTTACATTTGTTGACGAAGAAAACCGTCACCTTCAGAATCGGCTCGACGTCTTCGGGAGCCTCCACCCTTGTTGGGCATCCGTGATCTCTATAATTTTTATTTTTATTTTTTATTTCATTGTCAGAATGACGACGACGTGGGCCAGACATAACTGCACATGTACGGTTTATTATTAAGACTGTCCATATACCGTGACTATCATTTGCTCCGAATGAATGTCATTTGTTAAAAAAAATGATGAAATGACGACGGGGATATAACTTCAAACACTAAAAAAGATAACAAGGTCACCCGTAGAAGGGCAAAAAAAGGGGAAAAAATCCTGCCAACCAAAGCCATAGCCATAGCAGCAGAAACACTGGCATAATTAACGAAGCAAGCCAGGGAATATCCCGATAAGCACGGACGGCGAAAAGGGCAAACCCGGGGCACACGGCCACGGCACACCTACTTCGAGAACACGCACGTGGACAACCGTGGCACAATTGTAATTTCATCGAAACCTGTGCCCTATCCCCACGCACCTCCGCCCCACTCCCCTCCCGCTTCCTCCCCCCCTCGCCCAACACGCCAGAGTCCACTCTGGTTCCCCATTCTATCTTAAGCGACCTATAAAAGGGCTCCCCACACCCAGTTCCCCGCCTTCCCCCTCCCAACACGAACAGAAGCACGGAGCCGCACTAACACGCTATAGACGAGAGGAGGGGGGAGCACCCCTTCTCCTTCCTCTCCGGCCGAGCGATCCCTGTCGATCCCCTCCTCGCCGAGCACGATGGTTGCCGCTGCCGCCACCGTCGCCGCTGAGCAGAGGCGATCGCTGGATCCACTCGTCTGGAATGCCTGCGCGGGGGCCTCCGTGCAGATCCCTGCCACGGGTCGCTGGTCTACTACTTCCCGCAGGGCCACGCGGAGCATGCCCGGGGCGCCGCGGATGTTGCCTCCGTGTCGTGCGGCAGGCCCTACTCCCTCTGCAGGGTCACCGGCGTGCGGTTCCTCGCGAGCCTGGAGACTGACGAGGTGTTCGCAAGGATGCGCCTCGATCCGCGGGAGACAGATCCGGCTTTGACGTCGTGGTGCGCATCGTCGGAGGATCGCGGACGGGGAGGGGGCGGCGTGGTGTCCTAAGCGAAGGTGCTTACGCCGAGCGACGCGAACAACGGCGGGAGATTCTCGGTGCCGCGGTTCTGCGCGGACTCGATCTTCCCGCCTCTGGACTACGGGGAGGACCCCCCTCTGCAGACGCTCTCCGTCCGCGACGGGCACGGGGAGGCCTGGCAGTTTCGGCACATCTACCGGGGGACGCCGCGGCGGCACCTCCTGATGACTGGTTGGAGCAAGCTCGTTAACACCAAGAAGCTGACCGCCGGCGACTTCGTGGTCTTCGTCAAGAATGGCTCCGGCGAGCTCTTCGCCGGGCTTCGCCGGACCGGGCGATCTGTTGCCCCCCCGGAGTTCTCACAGTGCTCCTCTTCTCAGATTACTCCATCGGTTGCAAAACCAGGAGAACATATGGGCGGCCGGGAAGTGTTCTCGAGGTACTGCAGGGGCAAGGTCACGCTGGAGAGCGTCGTTGGGGCGGCCAGGATGGCGGGCATGGATCGCCTGTCCCAGATCGCTTACTATCCGAGAATGGTTCGTCGGATGTTGTGGTGAAGACGGACGAAGCGTCCTCGCCGCGGCGTGGGTGAGCCCACGCTTCCCCGCGCGCCCCCGTCTCCGAGCGGGACCGGTTTCTTCATACCGGGCACGCCACCTCTCCCGGGTGGGCCGACATGGAAGTCGTCAGGCTACTACTAGTGGCTACATCACAATTTAAGAGAAAGCTGCTCATATGGGATATAAAAGAATGCCACAGTGTATATAAAATAATTTAAACATGACTTACATAAAGCATGAGTTGAATAGAAATTACACATGCATTCTTTTGAAATCTCCAGGTATATAACGGACTGTATCGGCACCGTTATGTACCATAACGGACCAGCTCATAGCCGCTATGCTTCACAGAACACCGATAATTCTCAGAAAACCCAGACGATAACGCACCTCAACAGGGGCGCTATAGGACTATAACGCACCGGAACATGAGCGTCTAAGTCAGCAAGCACGCAACGCACGGGACATGGAGTATAACGGACCATCGCGGGGGTGCCATACTATACATAATGCACCTACAACGAGCGTTATTCCTTCCAGAACGTCTAACTCTACAGGAAATCTTGCGTATAACGCACCACAAAGGGGGCGTCAAACATTGCACGACGCACGGGTACTAGGCCGTCATATACAACGAACCTACAACGTAAAACAAAGTGTTATAACGCACCACCTGAGGTGTGTTAAGTTCACCCGAATGATAAAATCTACAGAAAACTCAGACACTGTTCACATAACGGTCCGCTAAGGACACGTTAAATGGACATAACACACTAGGGGAAGCACATTATATCACCTGGGTTACGCGACTCTGTGAATCGGAATCGGAAACCCGCCCCGGCCGATGGAAATTGACGGGGAACGTGACGGGAAACAAAACCTGTAAATCCTAACGACCCAAACCATCTGTACAGGTCTAAGCATGCTTTTAGAAATTAAATACACAACCCATGGAATTAAATTAACCAATTAAATAATAAATTCCACAATAATTAAACGAAAGTGCATTAAATAGGAAAGATGCATGAATTTCAATGCATCAGGTGTTGGATCACTGTGCATGTGATACCGGTGATGTCCTAGTGCGATAGAGATTCCATCCCCCGACCTGGGTGACGGTAGAAACGACAATACGATCATGAACCAGCGTGAGAGAGAAACGCCACCTCGTGACCCGGCTCGATTCTATGTCATGTGAATCGAGGACCTGAGGACGTCGGCGTGATCCTCACGACGCGAGCTTTCCAACGGTACCTCTCCGGCCTCGATCAGTAGTCGTCTGGACCACGAAACGAGAGAGGCACACAAACTGAGAATGAAACCCCAAAATCTCCCAAAAGAAGAAATGCACAGAAAATGAGGAAAAGGATGACAGATGGCGATGCCTAGGGCTTCAATGGATTCCTGGTGAGATGAGGAGTCCGATCCCCTACCTTTTGCGCGGCGAAGATCACGAATCGGTGCCGAACGGGTGACAGAGGCCACGCCATCTTCTTGCTCGCACACGTCTCCACGCTCCACGATCCGCGGAAAGAATGGTACCGGCGCGATCCTCGTGACGAGACCTTTCCGTTGGTACCTCCCACGCGTCGATTAGCGTCCGTTTGGACAGCGAACCGGCAAAATGGGATGGAGGAGAGAGAGCGTGAGAAAACGAGAGAGAGAGAGAGGGGTTCGAAAGTTTGCACGGACTTTGGCTTAAGCTTAAGGCAAGTGTGCAAGATGGCAAACAATGCACGGACTTCATGTAAACACGGATGCACAGTGTGCATGGGCTTTGTAAAGTGGAGTCCAAAACATACACGTGGTTGAACCCAAGAAAGAATTTACACGGGGTTAAAATGTGCACGGACTTGATGGACCACAATAGCAAACTGACTAAGTCTAGAATGTGCACTAACAATGGACAATGTCCACGGATTTTAAAGAACAACATGCACTGACTCAATATGCACGGGGTTGATGTATGCATGGACACAGTGAATGCATAGAAGTATGGTTAGGCATGGACTTTGCAACAGAATACACAAACATGATATGCACACAAATCAATAACGCATTGGAATATAATGCAAAACACCCTCAAGTTAAGCGCAATAAACAAGAGTAATTAAATGACAGATCAAATAAAGACTTGACAATTAGTGTATGACATCATCAAAACAATAGAGGTTCAACAGAGACATCATAATGAATAGGCTAATTCATCTCTTACATTATATGCAATCTCTCACACCACTTGCATTGTTGAATTTAATGATTCTAACTAACAACAATTTCACTTATTCCACTCAACACATTTTAGGTCTCTTGATCCCCTATATAGAAATCACGTGACTCGTGAGGAAAAAATTATTAGCCCCACTAAACATGTGAATGAGTGTGATTTAGTAATGAGTAATCGAGAATCTCCCATGAAATAAAGGAGGAAACTCGCATTGAAAAGTGTCTTATCCATATTCTCACAAGTGATGATACCGAGTAACTGGGAATTGCCCTTGAGATAAAGGGCATGACTCGTGTCAAAAGGTTAGTCATCTTAGTTATTTAAATAAAAATAAAAATAATTTTGAGATTGTGTGAAGCTACCGAAGGTCGAGCACGGTGTATGAAAGTGTAGGGAGTAAAAGTTCCTACTTGTGTTCCTTAGAACATTTGAAAATCCACATTGCTAAGATTTCATTGCTCATCTTTCACATAGACATCTAGGGAGTGATTGTGTAAATGTACATTTTGAATCAGTTATATTTCATGTGTAATGTAGTACCATTTCTTGTAAGCACTATCTTCTTACTATTGCTCATGAAACTCATGTGATGTGAAACAACTTTGGACCTACACAAGCAAGCACAAGTCGCACACCGAACGGGCTGATGTTGGCTACCGACTAACCCGACACTCACCCAAATTTGGGGGTAACTCGATGATGCCGTGTCGAGGAGGAGAGGGCTAGACCCTTGCTAGTAGAGGGCTAGAAAGGTCAAAGGGATCTCCCACGGGGTATAAATAGTCCAATTCGAAGGGGCCGACCCAATGCCGAGGGCACGGGTACACACTATGTCCCACGGTGGTCACTCAGAAATAATGGGCTTGTGGGACCGAGCTCTCTCTCACCGGCCAGCGAAGCTATGAACTAAAATTGAACGACAAGCACCTAGATTAGAGCAAGGGAAGAGTGCTTAGTCGACTTATTTGAAGAAATCGGTCCCGATCAGAGACGAGGGCAAATGAGGAAGCGTGGGTTCCTCGCACACCGCGGCGATGAAGCTTCAACCTACTCAAGAGTGTACAACACTACACCTCATGCAGGAGGGGGCCCTCCCACCTTTGACCCACCAGATTTGCCTCTGAAATCTCTGTGGCATTAGACTTTTAGTCGGCGGGCGTCTTTATTTGCCTGGCTGTTTTCTACCAAGCTGTTCCTGTGGATTCAAGGGTTGCTGATTGTGGCATTCCTTTGGCATCCCATTGCAGTTGCTGTCGAACTCCTCACTCTGAGGACCTCAGTCACCTTTTTTTGGATAGTGAGCTAGCCTCGACCCTCTGGCATTGGGTTTGGCCATTGGTAGATCCGTATATTGGAGGTCACAGAAATATCAATGCATTCCTCTGGGATATCTGGGAGAAGTGCAACCTTAATTCACCCACTGGTTTCATCGTGATTTATGCTTCAATGCTCATTGTCTGGGAAGTTTGGAAGGCGAGATGCCTCATGCGGTTTGAGGGGGTGTGGTTTGCTCCGTCCAGAATCATCGAAAGCATTCACTTCTAGATCACTGTTGCCCTTGAGAAGACTTTATTCCACCACACTCCTTCGCGGCAATAGCTCCATGACATCCATTCTCATGGATTCCGGGTACGATGCTCTCACGCAAAGGCAAAGCTTGTTAGATGGATCCCTTCGATCGGAGGGCTTGTTTTGAATATTGATGGTGGTTGCAAAGGCAACCCCGGGTTGTGTGGGGATGGCAGATGCGTGAGGAATCGAGGAGGTAACCTTGTTCTGGCCTTCTCCCACTTCTATGGCATTGGTAACAGTTTTGTTGCTGAAACCTGGGCGTTGTGTGACGGTATTAGATTTGCCATAGAACATGGGTTTCAACTAGACAGCCTGCGCACGGATTCCATGGTCCTGGCTAATTCTTTCAAAGCTGGGGGCGCCCCATCTTGGAAATGCTTGCATTAGTGGTGGGAGATTGATTCATTCATCCAAGCCGCAGGGATCACTGTTAGCCACGTGTTCTGTGAGGCCAATCAATTAGCTGATGCCCTAGCATCACATGCCTGCTCAACATGTATAAATTCAGTGTTTCATTTGTCCTCTGATCTCCCTAGAATGTGCTTCGGTCCTCTAGTGACTGATCGGTTGGGCATTCCCACTCTGAGAATGTAATGGTCAGACCTCTCTTTTGGTCTATTTCAGGGGTATGCCCCACTGACATTATAATGGCTTTGATATTTCAATGTTGAATGCCCGCAGGTGCGTAGTGGTGGAGTGTCTTCCCCCATGCCAACTATTGGTACTTTATTAAAAAAAAGTCAATTTGATAGGAACAAGGTCTGGCACTTAGTTCCTAAACCCACTCATGGCAATATTATAGGCACTAAATGGGTTTTTCGGAATAAAACTGATGAGCAAGGTAAAATGGTAAGAAATAAGGCTAGGCTGGTTGCTCAGGGGTACAACCAAGAGTTTGGTATTGACTTTGAAGAATCTTACGCCCCTGTAGCAAGGCTAGAAGTCATTAGAATTCTTTTAGCTACTGCATGTAGTCTAGGAATAACTCTTCACCAGATGGATGTCAAATCTACTTTTTAAAATGGTGAAATAAAAGAGGATGTGTATGTAAAACAACCCTCTAGTTTTGAGTGTCTTGAATTTCCTGACCATGTTTATAAACTTGATAAGGCACTCTATGGATTAAAGCAAGCTCCTCGAGCATGGTATGACAAACTGAGCAAGTTTGTCACAGAAAAGGGGTTCACCAGAGGTAAGATTGACCAGACATTATGTTTATGCCTTGGTCAACATGTATCATCAAGTAGATCTGAATCTTCCCAGTCAGATCTGAGCTTAGGAGTCAGCCTGTTAATAAATATCCCATGCAAAACCCTGTGCCATAAAAATTCCTATAATAACCTATGTTCGTGGATCCCTAAAAGGGCTTCGCAACGGCGCTAGTTTCGTGTCAATCTGACGTTGCACCTGACCGCATCAATGTTTACCGCCAGATTGCGCAGTTTTGAAACTGCAACACAAGCTCGAGACAGCAATCTGCGACACCCGACGAGCTGAGCTGCCCCGCCTTCCACAAGGTGTTCAAGCCCGTCCGCCTTCTAGGGACCGATCCTCTAGGAGTCCCCTTCGCAACGGGACCAACCCCGCCCCAATCGGCCATCCGAGCAGAATGTGGTCCCCACAACCATCAGCCTACGCCATCTAGACAGCACCGACAGAGTGGTCCAAATTGCTGCCCGTCAACCCAAGTTCGCTATTCTCGGGTTGTTGTTGTCGTCCCCTACCTCCCTGCGTGGAGTGAGCCATAAAATCTTTGATGTAATTATTGCTAACTCATTTATACCGAGAGCACGAGACTTGGCTGGGATCGTCTTCTCCATGCCTGGTAGCGTGGAGGTATCGTATCTAACTCTCTAGGCATTTACTTTTCTCATATATTTCTGTATGCCGCTGCATGAGTGTGTTAGAATTCTAACCCGTTAATTTTATTACCGCTATGAGCGAGTGAGTGTAACCATACTATGACCGAGCATGAATGAGAGTTGACCACCCTAGCACATTGCCCGTTTCTCAACTGCGCACGTCCGTGCGCTTCCCTCGCTAGGGATGAGTCGCGAGCTTGCTTAGAGTCCCAGGTTTGCATCATGTTGGTGTCGAGTCTGTGTCATCATCCCACATCAAATTGGTATCAGAGCCTGAGGCTGAGTCTAGGGTAGTCTTTGCATTAAAAAAAATCAAAAGAGTCTCGTCCTTGATTTACATTCCATCCCAATACCTGGTATATCAAAAGATGTTACTGGAAAGATAGGTTACGCCTAACTGCGACGGTACCCTAACAACTCAATCTAGAACTGACAGTGTCCTTGTCTCTGGTTGCGTAATGGCTGTTCCTTGACTACCGGGTTCGCCTAGCGGTTGAGCGATGGTTCGCTTTGCCCAGAGGGTTGTCTTCATCCACAGCTAATGTTTCTGTTGTTTTGGCATGATCTCGTGATTTGCCCGTGACCCGTGGATATCTGTTGATATCTTATGAGGGCTGTGATCGTGATGCCAGGAATGCAGGTGCGTGTTCTGGTGTTTGTATGTGTGTCCGTGTGTGTCGTGTTTGGTTCTGGTCAACCCGGTGAGACCAGGGGTTGACAGGTGGCCTTGTCGTGTGTCTCGACGATTTTGCCCAGTTTGAGACGTTGGTTCTGGATGCCTCAAGGTATCATTTCACATCGGTCTACGTGTCCAGTTGTACTGAGAAGGCTTTTCCCACTATTTGTGAGTTCCATCGTGTATCGCCGGTGTGCGTTGCATGAGTGCACAGTGGAAGCATGTGGGCTAATTACCCACAGGTCGAGAGAATCATTTTTCTCGATGTGACTTTATCTTGGCTTCCTGTGCCTTGTTTTCATCTGTTGTCGTGCTGTTGCCGGTAATTTTTCGGTGTTGACATTGGTTTGCTTCAGGTGTGACCAGCCAGGGCACATGGCACATGACTGCCCACAGAGACTGAGTCAGCCACTCAGGTTTCAGCAGCAGCAGCAGTTTCAGCCCCAGCAAATGCAGTTTGTTGGTGGTCTGAGGGTGGAGTTGTGGCATCATCTTCTTGTGTCGGGTTTGACCACCCTAGATGCAGCTTGCAAGGCAGTAGCGACGCTGGAGAGAGATTTGCAAAAGGTTCGAGGGCAGGGTAGTGCTAGTCAAGGGCAGGCAGGTTCCAGCCAGTCGATGGAGGTTCAGCAGTAGAGTACTATCCAGCTCTCAGCAGGTGGTTCCGTGGCAGTGCAGTCGGTGGCTTCAATGCCAGAGTTGTCATCCTTTAGCTCAAAGCTCAAGAAGCTGCTCAAGGAAGCTAGTTTTGGCAGGAGACGACGGGGTCGCAAGGAGCCACAGTAGGAGTCGATGGGCAGTATCCAACAGCCCGTGGCTATTCAACATTAGGGTTCGGTGAGTGGTGCCCGGGGCGGGTGTCCCAGGTGCGGTGGTTCTCATCTAGGTAGGCAGTGTTCGGCACCCGTGGTGTCCTTCAGGTGTGACCAGCCAGGGCACATGGCACATGACTACCTGCAAACACCGAGTCAACCGCCCAGGTTTCGACAGCAACAACAGTTTCAGCCCCAGCAGATGCCATCACAGCCACAGCAGTACCAGCAGTAGGAGTAGTTTCCTTAGTTGACTCGGTCAGCTACTGTAGGGAGATAGAGATCCCGAGGCAGAGTGACCCACATGACTAGGGCAGAGGCGGAGGCGTCGCACTTGGTGGAAGGTACTCTTTAAATTTTGGGTTATGTGGCTCGTGTTTTGTTCGATTCGAATGCTTCTCATTCGTTCATTTCGAAGGATTTTGCTCAGAGTGTGGAGGACTCGGTGGCCGAGATGTCCTTTGATATGGTGGTGGAGCTACCTACCGGTGATTTCGTGCACACCCCGTATTGCTTTGAGAATGTGCCAGTGTGGGTGGAAGGGCAAAAGTTACCGACCAGGCTTTATGCGTTATCACTACAGGACTTTGATGTGATTTTATGCGTGGATTGGCTCAAGGCTCATCATGCTTAGGTGTATTGCGGCTCGAAGAATGTCTACTTCTGACAACTTCATGGCCCCACCTTCTATTATCAAGGTATTCAGTCTTCCTCTTCCAGCTTGCTTATTTTGGCTATTAGGGCTCGTCATTTGCTTGATGCGGGTTGCCAGGGTTTTCTCGCTTCTGTGATTTTGATCGACCGACAGTGTCCAGATGTAGAGGACATTCCTGTCGTGTGTGAGTTTCCTAATATTTTTCCTGAGGAGTTACCAGGGTTGCCACCGCAACGAGAGATTGATTTCGTAATTGAGGTGGTCCCAGGTACAGCGCCTATGTCGAAGGCCCCTTATCGGATGGCACCTGTGGAGTTGCGAGAGTTGAAGGCACAGTTGCAGGAGTTGCTCGCCAAGGGGTACATTCATCCTAGTTATTTCCCGTGGCTTGCGTAGGTGTTGTTTGTGAAGAAGAAGGATGGTAGTTTGAGGCTGTGCATCGACTATCGTCAGTTGAACCAGGCGACTATTAAGAACAAGTATCCGTTGCCTCGGATTGATGACTTGTTCGATCAGCTTCAGTCGGCCCGAGTGTTTTCGAGGATCATTCCCCCTTCCTCAGCACAATTTGCACTACCGAACAGAGTCCAGGCTGGCTCGGTGGCAACGAATGAAGCCCACATTTGGTGGGATTACTTTCATCGCAGAGATGCGACCTCATTCAGAGTCCCAACTCTTGGACGTTTTCCCTATGTGACCCCGAAGTACATCAAATGGTGGAATGCCCAAATAGGTTTTTACAGGAACTCCAGGAGGGAATGTTGGGCTGTTACCGAACGTAAGTTCTTGGACTCCCAGCCACTACCGATTTTGGACATTGACCTAGCTCATCTGAAGAAGCTAAAATTTCAGAAAAATGCTAAAGCGACAGCTTATTTGGAGGCTTGCAAGGCTGCCAAGTGCCGCTCACCCAAGATCGAGCCAAAACTAAGACATTAACAAGGACACCTTTCTGAAGACGCTCTAGGGACTGTGTCATGTAAGCGATGAGCGATTAATTCTTCAGTAGATTCCCTTGCCAGTCGAGGAGCCTCTACCTTCTACGGCTGTGTGGTGCCCAGAGAGTGACCAGCTTTGTCCTTATAGAACTTTCATCAGAAGAGAGGACCAGCGGGCCACACTTTATAGTGAGACCCCGTGGCTATTTGCATTACTACGTTCCCATGGTCTCACAGTGGGTGGCCCTCGTGAGGCCATATTGGGCCAGCCACTTCATATTACCTTCAAGTATGCCGACGAGTGGGGGCTGGACCACCTTGACCTTTATTATTATTTGTCTTCTCGTGGCCACTCAGACTTAGCGTTGTTGGCCGAGCGATGTGAGATGATATGGGATATTTGCTGGCTCATTCGTGAGGCTCCATCGAGAAACAAAGAGCCCTCGCTGTTCTACTGGCCACTTTCTCCTATATACTCAGGGCCGACATGTATTCCTTATTCATTAACTTCAGCCTCTAACTCATTCTTTTCTTTGCTATGATATGCATTTTCTTCACCTTCGTGTTTGTGCAACATGGAGTTCGGCTCAGCTCGGAGGAAACCAAGCGATACATGGAGTTAATTATAAAGGCTCAGAAACCATTATATTTTCAAATCCCAGAGGCAGCTCCAACCACTATGCCTTTGCCACTTGGTGGTCCGCAGAAGCAAACGAGGTCCCATGTGGGGGAGGCTGTTACTCGAGCGAAGAGAGCCCGAGCATTGGTGGCCCGAAAGAAGAAGGCCACAAACACGGAGCCAGCAGCCACTCCCCCTACTGTGCTCACCTTTGAAGAATTTGAGGCATCTCAAGAGCAACCATGCCCGACTGGAGGTATATCCCTCTTACACTTCATTTCCATATTGGTCATATGAGCTAACTCCCATATTGCAGTTCCTGCTACTTCACATGCGACTGTCACGAAAGAGGTTGCCACTTCTGTGGGAATTTAAGAGTGGGGAGATGGAGTGCCAACGGCTCCCCTCGTTGAGGAGGATTTGCCTTCTCCCACCCCTAGCCACAAGATTGAACGTAATTTATGAAGTACCCTTCAGAATTTACACAATCCATTATATCTTGGGCTCACATGAGTGCTTCCCCTTTTAAGCTCCAGTCGAGGTTCGCCTGCCTACTCCTTTTGCTGCAGAGCCGATCGAGCAGGTTCTCACTGTTGGCCCTGAGAGATGGTGGATAAGAAGGGGGGTTGAATTGTCCCCTTGTCGAGATGGCGAATTTCGGCTGCCAAAATGGCTGGGCAATAGGAGGTGGAGCGAAGGAGGATGAAGGCCATTCTGACCGCTTCAGCTCCTCCTATGCCTTCCATCCCCTCTTTCGCAGAATTTGCTATGGCCCAGGCAGAAACGGGTCGCTCCATAGGTGAGGTTCCCGGGGTACCGGTATTCTTCAAGGTTTATCCACCTCCCGGGGTAGGGCCTCTATGCATGCATAACACACACGTTTCTTCCTTTCAGCCGGTGCAGAGGAGAGTGCAATTCCCGAGGCCGTAGCTCTTGTTGAGGAGGCTAGCCACGAGCCACCTCCTACCGTAGATGTCAGAGAAGGTAACCATCTCTGCCACCCTAGATACCTTCCTTGATCTTTCGGGAACTCTCTGGCTCCAACTTGATCCGAATCTTGTTTTATTTGGCAGGCCCTGACGCGGTCACTGAACCAGAGGTGCGCCTCGGAGTTCGCCCAGAGGAGCGCGTCTACGTGAGGAGGAGGCTAAGGTCTGGGAACTCTCCGTTGCCAAGCCCGCGTGAGGAAGCACCGGCTATCGACCCCGTGAGGGAGACTCCCACACAGGTGAGGGAAGTGCCTGCTCGGACCGCATCCTCGTCGGGCGAGAAGGTTGATTATGATTATTCCTCTGACGAGGTGGTTTCGGGGGAAGGTGTGCCTAAGGAGTCCAGACCTCCGGAGCCGCCTCTTGTAAGTGTGAGTCCATTCGCTTAGGTCTTCCCCCCGTGATCATCCACTGATCTTGTGTCTGCTGCTTGTTGACTTTAGGAGCTGCCCCCACCAGAGGTTGCAGAGGTCACCGGCCCGGGTGTATCAGTCGGCAGACCAGAGGAAGTCCACGCTGGCCTAGACAAACTGGCGTCTTTATTTGAAGTTATGCGGTAGGAGGCGGCCGCAGAAACTTCTAGTACCCCTGGGTCGATGGATGAGCCTCTGGAGGAGGGGTAGATCATGCCCGAGGGTAGCATAGTCCTAGTGGCCGAGGTAACCATGGGGACCTTCCAGCTCTCCCTTTGTCTTTTCATGACTTTTGGGTGATTTGCCTCAGGCAATGGGTGACTAACTATGTCTTGTATATTCAGGAGGAGGCAGAGCTCCCAGAAGCGCGCGCCACTGGAGCTCGCAGGGCTATCCCCAAGTGGAGGGAGCTTCTAAGTCCCGCGGGAGTGGACAGGCTGAGATCACTCTAGGGGCAGGAGGTGGAGCGGCTGGTGTCGCTTCTACAGTCAGGGGCCAGCCTGGAGCTAACGGTTCCTCTTTCGCCTCTTCCGAAGCTCTCGACACTAGAGGAGACCCAGTTGTTGCGGGGGATCCTGGCAAGCATCACCATCCCCGGGGAGGAAGAAGTGCAAGCAGAAGGGGTTGGGGTCTCTTGGCAACAACGTCTGGTCCGACTTCCTTCGACGTCCCTCCCCCGACCGAGAGCGAGACTCCTGCCTTGCCAGGCCATGAAGCGACGGTGTCAAGCGGTCCAATGATGGTTTCGCTTGCTCCTCTGGTGGTGTGTCACATCCCGAACAAGGGAGAAATATCGAGGCGTGAACAGTTATACAAGCGGGTCGATCAAGAGACTCAGATGATGAGTGTGAACAACAAATGGACAAAATCAAATCTTTATTTCATAATCTGACATTTCCAACAAACATCCTTCAAGGACTTACAACTCATTATGATCCAGCCATCATCGCACAGGTTCAGGGACTTCATTACATTCAAATCATTAACACAAATTAAATACAATGAATAAATGCCATCAATATAAATGTGAATAAGATATAACAAGAAATAACCCCATCACATCTCATGTAATTGGCTTGCAGGGCATACATTTCTATCAAGCGCTTCTTAGCTCTTCGGCCGGTGCACGCAGCTAGTTCTTCTAGCGGTGCTCTGGCAGAAGATCCTACTATGGCAATTGTTGCTGTCCAATCGGATGAGAGGCTCAAGGGTACTACAGCGGAGGATCTGGGAGTGCAAGAGGGATTATCTGGACCCATGCAGGCAGGTATCTTTCCCCCACCCACGTCATTGCAAGACACTATTGCACTTGAGAAGGCTACGCCGCTTGTGGTTCCTCATAGTATGCCGGATGATATTTTACTGAGGAATAGTACCATAAAGGCCGCGACAACGAATGGTGATCGGGTCCTGTCTGATGCTATACCATCAACTGGACAACTTGGTATGGAGACTACCACATGCACGGCTACTGACAATAGTCTCATGCTGCACCATGTCCTACATCACGGATCCCTAGAGGTTACAGGTTTGGGAGGGGTGATTACCAGAGCTCAGGCTCGATCAGTGGATGGGGGTGCACGCTCAACCCAACAATGATGATGGAATCTACTTTCATATGGAATATTAGGGGAGTTGGTAATAGGGCTTCAAGGAGATCTCTTCGTAGGCATGTTATGAAGCTCCACCCGATGATTGTGGCTATTAGTGAACCAAAGATTTCCTTTTCCAAAGCGTCTTCTATGGCCAGGCTCCTTCGTATGGATAAGTATGCAGGTAATGATGTGGACAGCTCTAAGATATGGGTGTTCTGGCATGCCTCTATGCCTCTGTCGGTGGTTGCTTCCTCTGCATAGTATATTACTCTGGGGTCTATGAAGAGGACGACATACTCTAAATATTTTACTTGTGTCTATGCCTCATGCTCTAGAGACACTAGACGGGATCTATTTGCTAATCTTAGCTCCTTTGCTTCTTCTGTGACTGTTCCCTAGGCTATTGGAGGGGATTTTAATTGTATTTCACATTCCTCTGAGAAGATTGGTGGGCTCCCATATAGTCTTGATGCAATGTTAGATTTCAATGCTTTCTTGGCTAGGGCAGGTCTGTTTGATGCAGGTTTTGTAGGGTCTACCTACACTTGGACTAATAATCGCACTAGTTCGGCCAATATTCGGGCGCGGCTTGATAGAGTTCTTCATAATAGATCGTGGCAAGTGACCCTCCCTAATGCTCAAGTTACTCATCTCAGAAGGGGCCCTTCAGATCATGCCCCTTTGGTAATCTTAGTCATTCCTTCTGCGAGAGGCCCTAGTAGGTTTATTTTCCAGGAAATGTGGGTGTCGCATAAGGATTTCCTACATGTGGTTCGGAGTGCTTGGGAGGGTGCCACTGTGACACACCCCAATGCCTTTACTAGACTCCAATACAAACTTAAAGAAACCAAAACCAAGCTCCACACTTGGAACAAGTGTGTCTTTGGAGATGTCACTCAGAACGTCCGGGATGCTAAAGACTAGGTTGAAAGATGCCAATGTATCTTTGATGAGGTCCCCACTGATACTAATAGGATGGCGCTTAATGATGCTAATGCTCCTATCTAATAGGAGTACGGTAAAACCAACAAGTTGAAATAAATAAACGAAAAAGTCATCTACTCTAACAGTACCGTACTACTGAACCTCGGTCTGACCAAAACTCAAGTCCGTACCCATCAGTAAACAGGAGCACCACCCACTAGAAGAACGACCAGATGCATCCCCTGACGTCTTATACCACGTCACAAGTGTCTAGCTACAACGTCCCGGGCGCGATACTCAAACACATACAGTAACCAGAAGTACCACAAAGTAAGGACTAGCTGAGGTCATGTTCGTCAGCGTGGGTCCGAACCCTCAGCCTCGTGTGCACACTCAGACCATACGCCCTAGGCCAGTCCACTAGCTAGTGATTTGCCCCGAGCCCGGACTCGGGTGTGCGCGGGGGCCCTACGGTAACCAGCCTACTCACCATCTCTCTTGGGTACGTTGCTCAGCCACTCCTAGGCGAGCCAACACATGTGTGGCGTGGGAAAGCTACGACTAGTGGAAGGGTCACCGGAGGTAAGAATTGACTCACGGAAACCACAGTCAGAGAAACAAGGCTACAACCCACTCGGTGTAGCACAGTGTCTGGCGATCCACCCTTGGGCTGCCACACGCTCTGGCGGTCCAGCCCTGGTCCGCCACAAGACTCTGGCGGTCCAACGATGGGCCGCCAGAAGAAGAAGGGAAACTGGCTCTAGCACACCCACCTTTGGCCGTCACAGCCCTCTAGCAGACCAACTATGGTGCGCTAGAAGATAGGTCACGTTTTACTCTGGCGCCGCACTCTTGGGCCGCCACAGGGATCTGGCGGTCCAACCCTGGTGTGCCAGAAGACACGTGACCCCCAACGGTCAAAATCTAATGGTCGAAAATCAACAGTCAACAATGAAAGTGGTGGTCGAACCCTAGGCAGCCACACCATCTGGCGGTTTATCGTGCGGCCGCCAAACGGCTCAGGGACCTGTCGACAAAACAGTGCCCTCTGGCGCACCCACCCTGGGCCGCCACAAGTTCTGGCGCTCCACCCTTGGACCGTCAGGGGCTCTGGCGGTCTCTGTAAGGACCGCCACACCAACCCAAGAACGGGTCGGTGGGAACAACCTAAAAATCCGTTCCACACCCCCAAACACCTAACGATGAGGGGGAAAATAAGGGGGAAGCTCCCCTACAACCCCTAGCATGCATCTACGGCCTCGGATCGACCAAAAATGTGGTGAAATGGTGGATCGGCTCACAACCCTAAACATGGAGTTTTTCACCCACCGGCTCAAAAATGCCCCTCTCAAGCTCTCCTCGGCCTACAAATCGTGGGGGACAATGGGATGAGCATGGGGGTTCGTCTCCCTACCTCAATGGAGCGAATGCTCTGCCGAATTGTCACCGAACGCAAGGATGAAGGTTCTAGGAAGTCGATCTCCCGGCCTCTCACCGTGAAAAGGGCACCGTCGCGGTCACCTCGTCGGTGCCGCCATCGGCACGCCGTCGCCCGAGTGTGTGGGGCCACGCCTCGGTCGTCTGGGGAAGAGGGGACAGCGGTTGGGGCACTCCAACGGGAAGAGGAAGGAGGAGGAAGAAGAAGAAGAAGAAGAAGAAATGGTGAAAAAGAAAAAGAAAAGGTTGGGTATTTATAAAAAATCTAAAAAATCTTAAAAAATAGAAAAATATATTTTCTCGATCCAATGGGGTCCTATATATAGGCAACCCACATTTTACAAAAAGCCCCTGACATTTGACACACTGACAAAGACCCAAAGGGAGGGGGCACCCCTGGGCCTAGCCCAATGAATTGGGCCCATTAGTTACATTAAACTATATAATGACATACAAACATAGGGACATAAACCAAACACCTAGGGATATGACTCATATAAAAGGGAAAATACATCAAAATGACTCAAATAAAATGCTCAAAATAGATAATTGGACCCATGTGATATGGAGCTTGAGCTCAAACCAATCCCGGGTGTGTGGACGACCCGAGTCAGAGGGAGGTGGGGGTGATGCCTCCATCATTAAGGAGCTCCGCTGGGAGAGGGCTTCATCCACGTTGAGGGTGGCCATCAACATGGCTGCCCACCGCCCTTAAATGGCCACACAGCTGGCCGCCTTCTGTTGGCAACGGGCAAACCTTGTCCTTTCTTCCTCTGTTCTTTATCTTGTGGCATTTTACATCACTTCACTGCATCACATGCATGGTAATATTTCCTAGATCCCTTTCTTTAAAGAGATTTTCAATCTCAAAACATAGGGAAGGCAGATGCTCGAAAGTCTCGGCCATCCCCCTTTCCATCCCCCTTCCCGATATGATCACCCCCAATTGCATGTTTCTTCCTTTCATTTGAGCATATACTATGCTATCACAGTCTAATAGGTTTATTATCTCTGTTTGCTGGTTAATGTGCAGAAACCTCATCATCGACTCGCAGAGCTCCTTGTTCTTGACTGGCCGAGAGTGAGGATAGAAGAACCCTCCATCTCCCATTCCTAAGGAGTTCACGATCATCCTACTCCTGTGAGGCCCATGTATAGGTCTCTGGTGATCACACTGTTTCTTTACCTTTAATTTGTGCACTATAGGCTACAGCAGCAATAGTTCGGAGGGACAACACACGGATGCCATCGCGCGCACCTAACCTTTCCGATGCCTACAACCCACTGGCGATCATGGTGGGACCCCGATTGCTCACTATGAGCCTTTACATTGAAGTCTACTGCATTTATTTCTAGAAAATAGCTTTTGCCTATTTTATTTTCCATTTTTAGTTGCTCCTGTGCCTGTTCTTCGCTTGACAGACCAAAAGGACCAAAACAGGTGGTGGCCAGGCTTCTGGCCACTTAGGTCCCAGGGCTGCCAAAGACCTGGCCACCCCCCACCCTCCTAGGTGGCCAAAGACTTGGCCGCCCAAGTCTCTAGGTAGCCAGAGACCTGGCCGCCCAAGCCCTCTAAGCGACCATCAATTTGGCCGTCCTCGGTTCATGTTCCTACTTTCGTCTGAGTCCTATTTGCATAATGTAGCTTCTATTTTTCATATCCTTGGTCTTGTTTTGCATATTCTTGGTTCTGTGTGTTCTAACATTATAGGCTTGAGTTCTGGGGTGGGCTTAGGAAGAGTCGGCATCACACATGTTAGGAACACCCTCCCTTTGATTTGGGCTCTTCATCTGGGGATTCTCACTTGGGTGTAACTAGTCCTTCTCAATTGGGAACCTTTGTGAGTCCCCACGAACTGTGGATTCTCACACGGTCACTAAGCGGGTTGTACCTTGAAGTCCCATTAGATTTTCTAAAGGGGTTTGAGTGAGATTTGTCTTAGGATTATCCCTAAATTTGGCTTTTAATTCCCCCTGTCCAAAAAACCTGGGACATTATTGCCCTCCTCCCTTAAATAAATTACATCCTCAAAATTTAAAACCAATGCACAGGAGTAGGGGAAGGAAACTCACTCGAACAAGTAGGGATATTATTGCCGCATCTCATCCTCTCGCTACCACGACGCTTAACCACCAGAATGACGCTACCAGACCACCTTTACAAGGGGGATAACCTTGTTCCGCAAGCATTGCTCACGTCGATTCTCTACATAGATAGGGTACTCCAGAAGGGATAAATCTGGGGTCACCTCGGGCCAAACAACATCCTCCAAGACATGAGAATCATTGGGCATATACTTCCGCAACATTAACACATGAAACACGTCATGCATAGCAGCTAGCTCCGGAGGTAACTGCAACTGATAAGCAACTTCACCAATATGCTCGACAATGGAAAAATGACCAATGTAGCGGGGACTCAGCTTCCCACACTTGTCAAAGCACATCACACCCTTCATGGGAGGGACTCTCAGAAACACCCGATCTCCCACCGCAAAGTTGAGGGGTTGCCTCCTCCGATCGGCATAGCTCTTCTGTCATCCCTGCACCGCCAACATCCTTTGCCGAACAAAATGCACCACCTTAACACACTATTGCACCAAACCTGGTCTTTTCAGGACATGCTCACCCACCTCAAACCAATCAAGCGGAGTCTGATACGGTCGCCCGTACACGGGCTGATCACTGCAACGGCATCGGCCCATCCTCGGCTCGTTGCTGTCGTGCCCCCCCTGGTGCCATCTTTCCATGCCTCAAAGCCCAATGGCATCGTGCTGGCCCTCGCAGCTGAACCCCCTGACGATGCTCAGCTTCCTCCTGATGGTACTCCTGTGGCCACCTTCTCTCATGGCGACGGCACTGGTTCTTCTGCTAGGCCGATTTCTCCACTGCCCTCTTCATCTCAGGCTATGGGACGTGCGGCCCACCAGACCGCTCGGGTTCCTCCTGGGCCTGCCTTCGTGGGCGGCCAACTGTTGGGCCCTATTTGGCTCTCCGGTGATGTTACTCCTAAGCAGGCTAATCTGAAAGTGACTGCTTATTTTGGTGTGACCTACGGTGTGGTTCTTGCTCGTGCTGCGGCCATCGTTTCTGCGCCACCATCTGTGTCCTAGGCTCCTACTTTGCTGCCCCCGTCAACCTAAGCCTCCACCCAATCTGGCCACGGCCACCCTGATGTCTCCCTTCAGTGTAGGTTTGGCGGTGTCCCCAACGATCTTCCACCTTCCGAGACATGCTCGATTGCGGACCCTTCTGATGAGTAGGCCTTTGAGTTCCATGATTCCAACACCATCCTCGACCACAAGTCCTACAGTTCTTCTCAGTGCAGATCGAACTGCCATCGTAATTTGTGCTAGTGTCTTCAAGATCCACTTGTCTCCTTGTGGCATTTGTGGACTCTTTGGGCCTCTTCCCATCGTGATGATGCTACTACTAGAGCCCATAGATTGTAACTGGTTGCTCTTTGCCTTCATTTTTTGGTTGTATTCCCTGTTGTTCTTGGCCCCACTCCTCTCTGTATGTTTGGGTGCCTTTCCCTTTCCCCTCCCCCACCCCTCTTGTACCTTAACTTTGGCTTAATGAAAATTCCTTGCAGGGCAAACGGGGTCGAGTGTCTCCCTCGTCCCGCCGCACAAGTATTGCCTTTTTGTGTGTGGTTTGATCCCTTCTGGCTTGTGGAAGGATGATATTTTCATTTCTGATGTATCCCCATCGTTCTGGAGACGATTGGGGCTTGGAATAGGGTTTTTCCACCGATTTTTCTCGTTCCCGGGTTTGACGTATTAACGCAGAGCTCCCAGGAGGTGTGTCTATTAATGCGCCATATCGTGCAACCGTGTTCATCTAAGAAGATGAATAGTAGGGAGGTGAGGCGATAAGGGATGCGGTCCTTGTGTTGGACGCGAGACTTAAGAATGAGACCAAGGTGACGGCCGTGATCTTGCTTGACGCGCTCGAGGTCTCAACCACATTCTTGGCTTAATGCGCTGACGGCTATGGACACGTCTATTAATGTGACCCTAGCGTGTGCCGCGTCAACATGTTGACGCGCTGTAAGTGTTAGACTCGTTCGCTTGGCATCGCGACGCATCCTTTGGATGCGTTTACCATCGCGACGTAGGCATGCACCGCGTTCATGCCTTCAATTTTTGGGGTACTATGTGAGTTGTTCTGGGCTCCAGTGAACCCAGTATTCAATGCCTTGTTGGTGTTTGACTCCATGGATGCCTTGGGTATTCCGTAAGAGTCATATCTGTGTGTCAAGGGATCCTGGAAGAGTGGTCTCATCCCGAGTAGTGTTCAGTGTTTCTTCCGTGTTAAGTGGGTTG
This sequence comes from Amorphophallus titanum, assembly GCA_024336825.1. Lineage (NCBI taxonomy): Eukaryota > Viridiplantae > Streptophyta > Magnoliopsida > Alismatales > Araceae > Amorphophallus > Amorphophallus titanum. The sequence continues at coordinate 194,914 of JANBPO010003090.1, read as the reverse complement.
ACTTCGACCCCTTGGTTAGCCTATTGTATGTGGTTGTTGTGGACGTCCTATGAGGGTTGTGACCATGTTATAGGGTGTTCGAATGTGCCATGATATCGAGTAGTGTTTTGTGTTACTTCGAGGGTCATTATGGTTTCTAGTCAACCCGGTTGTAACCCAACGGTTGACACGTGACCTCATGAGTGTCTCGGTTATCTTGTATGGAATGAGACTCTGGTTTTAGGCGTAGGGAGGTATTGTCTTACCTTGGTTTGCATGTCTATCTGGTCTGAGGGCTTGATGCTCCCTCATGTTCCGTGATTTGTGTTATGTAGAGTCGAGAGTCCTATGTGTAGCCTTGGGGCTGAGGACTTGTGTTTTATCATGATTTTGGCTTAGGGACTAGGTTGATTAATGGTATGTTGTCGTGATGTGCGATGATTTTGCCCCTAGTCAGGTGACTCAAGGATCATTTTGTGTAGGTCTAGTTGTCTATCCTGAGTCTGGCGTCAGTTTTGTGTACTACCTTGTGTTTCATAGTGTGGGCAATAGGTGAGTGTTTACCCTATCCACACTTTAGAGTTTCTTTCAGAGAGTCTCTATGTCTAGTGAACCTCCACTAGTCGTAGCCTGACAACACTTGGTGTCTGCCCACTTGGGAGTGGTGGCGGGGCGAGTTCCCGAGATACAATTTTTAGGCTAGTTTCTGTAGGCTCCCATACTTTGCAGTAGTGTCCTACTGGAGGAGAAAATTAACTAGAGGCCTGGCTCAAGGTATTGGACTTATGTGTGCACACATGGTCAGGGGCATTTGGACGAGCATCGATGGGCGTGACCTTGACTAGTCACTCGTTACTGTTGTTTCTTACACTTGGTAAAGTGTCTCAGTCACCGTGTTTGAGGTGAGTGTGAGACGCTTGAGGCGCAGTATAAGACATCAGTGGACGCATCTGGCTTTGCTTCTAGTGAGGAGGTGCTTCTGTCACATGACACGTGACTTGTGATTTCAATAAGCCCAATAAAACCAATAAACACAATGGAATTGACATAATCCAACAGACCCAATAAACCTAACAAGTCAATCGACTCATCAAATCAATAAACTCAATAGAGCAAATAAACTCCAAGAAACTCAATTAACTCGATAAATTTAACAAAATAAACCCAATAAACTCAACAAACCCAATAGACCCAATAAAATAAATAAATAAACAACTCAATGAACTTAATAAACCTAATGAACTCGAACAAAAAAACCAACAAAAGGAGCCCTTCACTTTGTCTTAGACCTTCTGTCTGAGCAAGGTCTATTGATCCCAACATCTCCACAGGTCAACGGCTATATTCTATCTTGGCTTAGACCCCATGTCTTCGCCAAGTTGGTCAACTTCGACAGGACGTCGGGATGACATCTTCATCTACACATTCCACCCTTGTTTCAAACCTTTCGTCTAAGCGAGGTTGGTTGACTCTGACACTTCGTCAGATTGACATTGATATTTAGCCCTGGGTCTGGGCCGCTCATACAACTACAGTCTAGTCTACCCTCACCCCAAACCTTCTATCGGGGTAGGGCCTGTTGACTTCCACGTTCCATTGGGTCAACACCTATCTTAGGTGCTTCCCTTGGCTTAGGCCTCATGCCTCTGTCAAGTTCATTGGCTTCGACATGACGTCAAGACAACACTTATCTCATATTCCTCTCTTGACTTAGGCCTCATGCCTCTGCCAAGTTCATTGACTTTGACATGACGTCGGGTCAACACTCATCCCATATTTTGCTCTTGGTTTAGGCCTCACGCCTCCGCCAAGTTTATTGGCTCCGACATGACGTCGAGTCAACACTTATCGCATATTTCACCCTTGGCTTGGGTCTCATGTCTTTGCCAAGTTCGACATGACGTCGAGTCAACACTTACCCTATATTCCTCCCTTGGCTTGGGTCTCATGCCTTTGCCAAGTTTGTTGAGTTTGACATGATGTTGAATCAACACTTATCTCATATTCAGCCTCGGCGCCAAGGACTTCTGCCTAAGCCAAGTTGTATGACATCATGACTTCATGTCTAAGCCATTAAACATGTTTGTCCAGCGTCATGGCCTTTCGCCTAAGTCGGTAAATATTCTACCTTGGCATTATGGCCTTTCGCCTAAGTCAAGTTGTACAGCGTCATGGCAACTCACCTAACCTATCTAATATTCTGCCTTGGCGTCACAGCCTTCCACCTAAGCCAAGTTGTACGACATCATGACTTCATATCTAAGCCATTAAACTTATTTGTCTGGCATCATGACCTTTTACCTAAGTCGGAAAATATTCTGTCTTGGTGTCATGGCCTTTCACCTAAGCCAAGTTATACAGTGTCGTGACAAGTCACCTAAGCTATCTAATATTCTTCCTTCGCATCATGGCAACTCGCCCAACTTGTCTAATATTCTACCTTGGCATCATGGCCTTCCGCCTAAGTCAGGTTGCACGGCGTCATGACTTTACGCCTAAGCTGTTAAATATTCTTGTCCGACATCATGACTTTCTACCTAAGTCGGTACATATTCTGTCTTGGCGTCATGGCCTTTCACCTAAGCCAAGTTGTACGGGGTAATGTGGGCATTCCTCGCCTCTCCACAATTTTTTCAAGGCTTGGATTACTCATCGGCTTGTGCCATTATATTCGTCGATACCCCGGCGGACTCAGTCAACTTGCAAAGGTTGGCTGAGGGCAAAAAGGCCATAGGCCCGGGTGAGGTGAAAATCCGAAAGGACGCCTCAGGCAAAAATGGGCAACCTCTCTGTGTGAAAACCCGCAAGGGCGCACCGGAAAAAGCTAAAGGTGACCAGCCTCGGCGAAAACCCGAAAGGGCGGTGAGGTTGGTAAGGTGAAAAAAAAAATCCTCTCTCGGTTTGTTGCAAGGGTGGCTCTAAGTCAATGACTTCATCCCATCACGGCAAAAACATCATATTGATGCCATGGCTACGCCTCCTATGTCATTCCGTGACACCCAGTCCCCACCAGGACGTCCTAACATTGTCATGCTTTGTCCCATCGGGATCACCCATATTTTGGACTTCCCGGGTTTAGATCCCGCACCCGTGTTTCTCCGGGATATCCAATCCGCCCATTCAGTCCCACTGGGCTCGGCCTATGCATGTCCCATTCGGGTTGCCGACCCACCTTGCCTATCGGCTTCTTGGTTTAACTCATGTGTCGCTCTTGGACGGTTAAATCCATTGCCCTTCTAGTCCCACCGGGCTCGGCCTGTGCATGCCTCTCTTGGGCTGCCGACCCACTTTGCTCATCAGTTTCAGGTTTTAACTCATATGTCTCCTTAAGACTGTTAAATCTACGTACTTTTTGTCCCACTGGGTTCGGCCTATGCACGTCCCTCTCGAGCTGCCAACCCATCTCGTGCCTATCGTATGACGGATTTGACTCTCACGTCCCACTAGGGCTGTTAAATCCACCATTCTCTTCTTCCGGGCTTGGCCTATGCATGTCCCTCTCGGACTGCCAACTCACATCTCGCCCGTCGGCTTCCGGGTTTGACTCTCACGTCCCACTAGGGCTGTCAAATCCATCTTTTCCTTCTTTAGGGTCTGGCCTATGCATGTCCCTCTCGGACTGCCAACCCACATCTCGCCTATCGGCTTCCGGGTTTGACTCTCACGTCCCACTAGGACTGTGAAATTCATCTTTTCTTTCTTTAGGGTCTGGCCTATGCATGTCCCTTCCGGACTGCCAACTCATCTTGCCTATCGGCTTCCGGATTTGATTCATATGTCCCACCTGGGCTGTCAAATCCATCCTTTCATCCTTTTGGGTATGGCCTGTGCATGCCCCTTTCGGATTGCCAACCCATCTTGCCTATCGGCTTCCGGGTTTGACTCTCACGTCCCACTAGAGCTGTCAAATCCATCTTTTCCTTCTTTTGGGTCTGGCCTATGCATGTCTCTCTCGGGCTGCCAACCCATCTCGCCTCTTGGCCTGAAACTTGACTCACACGTCCCACCGGGATTGTCAAGTTCACTCTTTTATCTCCCACGGGCTTGGTCTATGCATGTCCTTCTTAGGCTGCCAACCCTATCTGCTTATCAGCTTCCAGATTTGATTCATATGTCCCACTCGGGGTGTCAAATTCATCTTTTCATCCTTTTGGGTTTGGCCTATGCATGTCCCTTCCGGGTTGCCAACTTATCTCGCCTATCGGCTCCTAGGTTTAAGTCACATGTTCCTTCGGACTCTTAAACCCATCCCTTTGCTGTCCCGTCCGGGCTTGGCATATGCACACGCTTCTTCTCGGGTTGTCAGCCCGTTCAGTCTATCGGCTTTTGGATTTGGCTAATCGTGATGACAGTCACCAGTATGATGCCCGTGGTTGCTATGGAACAGACAATGCTTGCGACGATTGTGGTGCTTTGCCTTCATAGGCTCGGGGTGGCAGAGGAGGCCCGAGCCTTTGATGTCCTCATAAATCTCATAGACAGGGGCAGTCAGAGGAGTGTACCGCTCGTATTTTTGAGAGGGCTCCGTGTGGTCTCCATCCCGGTTCCTCCTCTTACTCGAGCCAGAGCCTGAGCCTTGCTCGGCTAGTCGCCTCTTGTCCCCCTCCCGACCCAAGCCCATCGTGCTGTGACAAGCACTGAGAACTTCCTCGCACTCTGCATGACGCAGGCCCAGGGTCACCAACTCGGTGAGGGAGGTATGGGGATGAAGCACTAGCTCGCACCGGAGGTTCTCGTCGTGGATTCTGCTGATCAGTGCGGTGATAGCCGAGGCAAGATCCAGGTGGGGGATACGCAGGACCTCTAATTTAAACCAGTTAATGTAGGCCCAGAGCCTCTCCCCATGTTCCTTTTTGAGGGCCAATAGTCCCGCTATTGACTGGGAAGGACTGCTGCCAGTGAAGCTTTCTTTGAACACTCACCCGAACTACCGGAAGTCACGGATGCTACCGAGGGTGTGGGCTCAGAACCACGCCTAAGCGCCTTGGACTAGGGTGGTCACGAACATTTGGCACATGATGGCGTTGGATGCCCCATGCAGGGTTATTACAGCGTCGAAGCTGTCGTAGTGGTTGGCTGGGTCTCCCTGGCCGTCGTATGCCTTGAAGGTTGGAAGCAAGATCCTGGGGGAGATCTCGACCTTCAAGACTTGGACGGAGAATGGGGATTGCTCCTCGTCCTCCACAGTAGAGGTCTTCTGTAGAGCGCGGAGGGCGTGCTCTTGTTCTGCGAAATGCCTCTTGAAGTCTCACCGTTGGAGGGACAACCCCGGTTGTCGTTGGGCCGGGGGGCTGTGCTGGCGCTCCTACAGGCTGCCCCGGTGCCCCTCGGGGGCCTTGATCTCCAAGAACAGCCGATGGGCTCCAGACTTCTCCCTCCTCGAGGTGGAGTAGGCTTCCTACTCCAGGGGAGGGGCATGCGATGGTCCTCCTGACCGATTGCGAATGAGCCGCCACCCCTGGAGGGTGAAACGTCACCCGACGGTTTGCAGGGAGGCATCCCCCCGGGGGGGGCTCTCCTGAGGTAGTCGCGACTACTCTTCCTTGGCTGCCTAGGTCCTCATTAGATCTATGAGGCTATCCAGTTTGGCGTTGAGTGTTTAAAGAGCGTCCGCGCTCCCGGTTGGAGGTTGCCCTTCCACCGCGGGTGGGGGTAGTCCACCGCCTGGGTCGCTAGCGTGAGAGGGGGTTATCCCCCATCGAATGGGAAGGTGTGCCTTCTTCTGTCGCCATGGCCTTTCCCTTATCGTCAGCGGTCCTCCTACTGGAGCTTCTTCGCACCATGCTGGCTCTTTGCTCATTTCCCACAGACGGCGCCAGATGAAGAGGGGTTATCTCGCGTTGTCCCTGAGCTGAGGTTGACGACCACGATTGTGAGAACTGCAAGAAGGGAAATAGATCAGGGGTGCCCAGGGGAAAACCCTCTGATGCTTAAGTTAGCAAATCAGGTAGAGCTCTGGTGCTATGGAGAAAGGTAGGAGGAGGTAGGGGCATGAGATTCCTCTCCACCAAGTGCGAAGGATGGGGGATGGACCACCTCAACTTATTTTGCCATCTGTCTGCCAAGAAGCATGCAGACTTAGCCACCCTTGCCAATCTCTGCCAGATGATCGAGGATGTGTGCTGGCTGGTCCAAGAGGCCGCCCGTCGTGACAAGGAGCCGTCCCTCAGTTACTGGCCGATATGACCATGGCTCTACACTAGTCCACACCGTATTTGACATTTCTCTTCCTTTGCGTTCATGGTCACCTCTTTCAGGGTGCTGGATGTTAATCAATTCTTGACTTTTCCTGTCCTTCCTCTTCACAGACCATCCGGACAGCACATAGATGGCAACTTATCGCAACCTCCTCCGACAGGCAGAGAAGTCAGCGCATTTCGAGGCGACGCCACCGGCCCCGACTACAACTCCCTTGCCTCCACCCGCAAAGAGGTCCCGGGCAAGATCGCCCGTGAAGAAGTCCATGGATGGGGTAAAGGTTGCAGGGCAGCGAGAGGCTAAGCGTCGGAAGACGGAGGCCGCCAAGGCTGCAAAGACCGTTCCCCCGCCACCTCTGGTCTCATCATTCAAGGAATTCGAGGTCAGTAGGATTGAACTGAGCCAACCCATAGGTGAGACTCCTCTGTCAAAAGCGTCTTCCAGGTGGAGTTTTATTTCTGTTTCAGAACGGGTTGCTTACACCTAGATGCTTTTGCTTTTTGTCCATCAGCTAGGGAGGAACCAATCCCCTCGCCGACCCCCGACGTAGGTGAGGCCCGGGTCAGGTCGGAGCCACCGTCCACTCCAACTCCCTCACCCAAGGCCACCGAAGGACCTAAAAAAGGGTTGCCCGTAGAGAAGGCATTGGCCGCCGCCAAAATAGCTGGATGGAGAGAGGTTGAGTGGAGGAGGGTGGATGCTATTCGGACTGCTTTAGCTTCCCCTCCGCCTTCAGTCCCTTCTTTCGCGCAATTTGCCATGGCCCAGACTGAACCAAGCCATCCCGCAGGTAAGGTTTTCGGGGCACCGATATTCTTCAGGATTTAGTCACCTCCCAGGGTGAGATCTCTATTCATGCATAACACGCGCGTTTCTTCCTTTCAGCCGGTGCGGAGGAGACCACAATTCCCAAGGCCACAGCTCTTGCTGAGGAGGCCAGCCACGATCCGCCTCCTGCCGTAGACGTCGGGGAGGGTAACCATCTCTGCCACCCTAGATACCTTCCTTGATCTTTTGGAGACTCTCTGGCTCCAACTCGGTCTGAATCTTGTTTTGTTTGGCAGGCCCTGGCGCAGTCACTGAATCGAAGGTACGCCTGGGAGTTTGCCCAGAGGGGCGCATCTACGTGAGGAGGAGGCTAAGGTCCGGGACCTCCCCATTGCCAAGCCCGCGTGAGGAAGCGCCGGCTATCGACCACACGAGGGAGATTCCCACGCAGGTGAGGGAAGTGCTCGCTCGGACCGCGTCCTCATCGGGTGAGAAGGTGGATTATGATTATACCTCTGACGAGGTAGTTTCGGGGGAAGGCGTACCCGAGGAGTCCGGACCTCCTGAGTCGCCCCCTGCAAGTGTGAGTTCATTCGCTTAGGGCTTCCCCCCGTGACCATCCACTGATCTTGTGTCTGCTGCTTGTTAACTTTCAGGAGCTGCCCCCACCGAAGGTTGCAGAGGTCACCGCCTCGGGCCTATCGGTCGGCGGACCAGATTCGAGTTTGTACACTCCCAAATAAGTAATAAACAGGAACACATGAAACATATCAGGATGATGAGAGAAATGGGTTCAGACACAAGCTACATTTGCCTTGTAATTTACAAAAGTTCTTATAGGGTAAAAAATTACAACAAACATCAATATATCCACGACATTTGAAGCAGAAGATACTAACAAATACCTAATAAAAGACAAGATAATACATAGGCAATTCACCTGATGTATGCACACATCTTTGTCTTCTGCTAATATGCCAACCTGTTTTGGCATATTGGCTGGGTGGGCATACCAAAAAAATCAGCTGATGTATGTGTTGGAGCCAAACGTGCACAGACCTTGCATGTACACAGACCTAAGTACGCTGAAACCCAATCGTGCACTGACCTTGTGCCCAACCGTGCAGAGACCAAAACCTACATCGACCTTGACTAATCACTCAACATTAGTTGCACCAACCTTAGTTAACAATATCCCTGGATGTGCACCGACTTTACCCTTGACAACTAGATGTGCACCGACCTTGGTTTGAGTAGACTGAATGTGCACCGACCTTATTCTTACCATATGCACAGACCTATATGCAGGTGACACAGACATGCACAGACTTGAAAATGAACTAGATGCAAGGAAGGTCAGACTAGCACTGGCATTAACTAACACCGACATTACATGCGTGAAATACCACCCCCCAAACCGGACACACCCCACGGCAGCCCTACGGCACCCTCCTTGCCACCGGCCACTCGCCACGTCCTCCACCTTCGCGAACACCACCGGCGTCACCTCCGAAACCCCACTCCTCCACCGCGGCCACTCCACCGCACCGTCCGTCATCCTCGCCTCCTCACGCCCACCGTCGTCACTGCCGGATGCCCCTCCACTCTCTCTTCTACTCGACTCGCAGCATCACCCTCCTACCGTCTCCGCGAACTCGACGCTGCTATCGGCCTCCTCACCCTCCTCACCACTCTCTCACTGCCTCCACCTCTCCCGGCAGCACCTCCCGCGACACCTCCCTCTCTCTCTCCCTTTCTTCATCACTCTCTCCCATGCAAACCCATCCCCCACTCCTTTTGCCTCCATCACCTTCACTCCATTTCTCACTCTCTCCATTGCAACCCCAACCCTCACTCACCTTACAACCACCGTCGTCCTCTCACAGTAGACCCCTCTTTCCCCCCACCATTGACGCTGTCGCGAGCCACCCCACCCAGCCGTTCCACCTTGCCCACCTTCCACTCCACCGCCGCCACCGCCCTCAAAGCAACAGGCGGACCTCCCCCTCTCACCTCTGTTGCCACCACCGCTCTCACAGCCACCAGTGCACCTCCACCCAGCCCCAGCTTCCACGCCACTGTCGTCCTCCCACCGCGACGCCACCACCCCTGTCGCAGACCACTCTCTGTCTCTTTTCCCTCTCTCTTCTCTCCCCCTCTCTCGATCCCTCTCTCCGTCTCTCCCTCCGTCTCTCTCTCTCTCTTTTCTCCCTCTCTCTCACCCACCGTCTCTCTCATCGTCTCTCTCTTTCTCTCTCTCACAACCACGCCCACCGTCTCTCTCTTTCTCCCTCTCTCTCATGCCCATCGTCTCCCCCTCCATCCCCCCTTCGTTTCTCTCTACGTCTCTCTCTCCCCCCTGCATCTCTCTCTGCATCTCTCTCTCTCGGCCATCGCCTAGGCCTTTGAGGCGTGAGGCGCCCCCCTGGTCGCCTCGCTCGTCTCACGCCTCAGACTACATAGCATTGGCATCTCCTTCTTGTGGTAGACATGTTTCTCCGCCGGTTGTTCCTGCTTGCAGTCACCTTCACCATGGCCGAAAGACGCACAGACATTGCATCAACGAGGCTTCCAAGGATAAATCACCCGGAGTATGCGTAATCTGCCATCAAGATTGCGATAACATGCCTCATCAGGCAGGTCTCCTTCCGACGAGACCATGACACAAGCGCGTGCAAATGTGCGCCTCCGGCGTTCAGCAGTCATCTTGTCGAGGTAAAGCGGTTCGCCGAGCATGCTATACAGCTTCGCGATGAACCGCCTCCTCCATAGGTGTCGCAGCAGGCCATGGATGGACACCCAGAGTGGGATAGTCTGAAGACTATCCAGTTCCATTCGGACCTCTGGGGGCCAATGTCGACGAATCATTGGGTGCCCCCAAATCGTCCAAAAGCCCTCCAAGATCCTACGTAGATCTTCTTCCATGTTGAACTTGCACACAATGAAATTATTCTCGAGCATGTGCAAATCAAATGCCATGGTTTTCCATGTAGACTTGATAAAGGCAGATAGTGGAGTGTAGGAGGTTTTGAGTCCGACCACATACCCAACTAGCGCCAATGAGTAGGTCACTTCGAGCTCCTCTGAGTCTTCTTTCTCGTAGATAGCCACTTTCTTGTCGTCAGCGACCTCCAGGTTGAAGAAATCCAGGCTGAGGTCAGGTTGAGCCGTCGGTGCCCTGAAGAGACTGCTCCAAGTGTGTAGGGCTCTTGAGATAGGTGTTGCAGCTCTCGACCTGGATCTTGAACGACCACGCAGACGTGACCTTTCACACCTTGGAGGAGCCTCGTTGTGTCTAGTATTCGCAGAGGGAGAAGCAAGATGGGAGGCACCGCTGCTGGGTGGACCTCACACCGCCGTCGTCGAGCTGCTCGCCGCCAAGGTGGGGAGACCCACCTCCGCCCTCTCACAAACGCTAGAGCTTCTCTCTCCTCCTTGTGCCATTGTCTAAAATTCAACTTGGTTACCCATCCTGTCGCACATATCATCCCTTTGGAATGAGTGGGTTACTCATGATTTTTCTTATACCATTTTCCAACAAAAAATCTGCATTTGGGGTGGGTTCTAGAATCTTTAATTTGGTGTCAGCACAACCAGTTTATCTCATTTGCACTCCATTCAACTGATTCAAAAGATAATATTGCTATCTGCTGGCTAACTTCCAGTCGTGTAGCATTTTCCTTATTCTTTTTCTTTTCAAGTCTGTTTTAGATTTCCTTATATTATTAAATAGTGGATTTTAGATCAGCTTCCCCCTTCCCCAAAATTTGTCATTCCCCATTTCTATAGCCATTCTCTCTTCTTCTGCTCTTACCAACCTGGAACCCTTGACCTACTAAAAGTGAGCATCCTTCACCAACTAGGCTACAAGGAAGTTGGTATTCCCCATTTCTATAGCCATTCTCTTAGTTTCATCGGTATTAGAGTTGTTTCGCCTATCTGCATCGCCCAAGTCCAAGAGCTGCTTCGTCTAAGTCTCAATATTAGGCGATGCAACGCCCATGTTCCAGCAGTAGGCGATGCTCCGCCCATAGATGTCAGTATTGGCCGAAACCAATTTGGGTACAGTCACCTCTCTTTCAACGACGTGGAAGCGCTCTCAAAATTATCACTGCATGTCCGGCCAATCTTTGATAGCTTTAGTCGGTAAGTTCGAATACCATTCAAAAGCGAATCCTGTCAGGGAGGACCCGAAGAACTTGAGTAGGTAGGATTCGTCAGTCGCCAGATCACCTATCATGTTGATATAATAGGTTATATGTTCTTTCAGCGAACCTTGTTCGTTAAACTTATCGAACTTCAGTGGTTTGTTGACGCCTAGCGGCAATCTCTTAGCAGTGTGATGAACAAGGTATGGCAGCTTGTACGCATCAAAAGCGGCGTACTCACCATTGCCTCTATCGGCCAGCATCCTTTCAATCATTTATTTTATCATTATTCTGTTCATTATGGCCGGATTGACTGGGCTTGAGCAAGGTTGAGGTTGTTGCATCTGCGGCATCGCCACAACTGTTGCTTGAGGTAAGATAGCAGGCCCCTAGGGCTGAAGAGCATGTTGCGGGGTCATGCCCCCAGTGTAGTTGAGTGCTGGCTGAGCAGCCATCATCTGTGGTGAAGTTTCTAATTCAGTTGTGCATTGTGGCGAGGCTTCAAGAAGGACCTCGGTCTACCTTGAGGTTGAATCTTGGATATTCATCTCTCTAATCTCTCTTCTTAGCGCTTCAACTTATTGCTTATATTCTTGGAGTAGCACCATCATGATAGCCGGATCAGGAGTGGTCAGGTTAGGACCTTGGCTTCCCCCTTCCAGTGGAGCATCCAGAGAAGGTAGTGGTCTCTCGCCATCATCTTCAACAGTGATTACGTTTGCGGTCATCGTGACCAGATTTACATTTATATTTTCAGCGCGGGCTTGCGCTGCCCCATTATGATCTGCAGGCAAAGGCCCATAGCAGCCGGTTACCGCAGCCATGTTGCAAGCGAATATCTGGAGATGTCGACTTCTTTGGATGACCCTCCCGGCATCATATGTGTGAGTGCTAACTCGCCGACCATAGGCTCAGAAGGTTGATTTGTGAGACGCCCGGGCAAGCATCTCGGTCTTCTCTTCCTTGTCTTCTTTTCTCAGAGCTGGGGCCCCTGCCTTCGGCACCCATATCTGTTTGAAGCAGATTAGTTTACGGGTCAATCTCCCCATTGATTTGGACTCGAAGCGGTCCGCCTTGCTTTAGGCCAGTGTTTGGAAGGAGTTGTGCACGGGTACTGTGAAAACACCCTATCGGGTGTGACCTTGGCCTGTTGGCCGTCCAGAAAGACTCAGACACCTCCAATGAGCATGGACTTGCCCGAGGTTGAAAGTTGACTCCGTAATGTGCTGGTGTCCTTCTTGGCCGCCCTCCTGGCGATCGGGGTGTGCCTCTTGCTTGAGGCAGAGTGGTGAGTAGGGTGGACGTGGTTGCCCACCGTTTCGGTCTTCTTTGGGGCCGCCGTTGCAGCGACGACGGAGTCGTCCTCCTGGACGTCCAAGAGTTTGACGAAAGTTACCCCCAAGAAGTTAGGTAAGCCCACAACCGGAGGGAAGCTGCCGAACCGGGTCGGCACAGCGAGGTAGCCATACTCGGCATGGCTGGCAATCACGAGTAGTCCGAATTGTTGAGTAGTGGATGGCGGATCTAGAGGGGAGGGGTGAATAGATCTGCCCCTCTTTTCGCAATGAAGCCCTCTCATTTCTCACGCTCACCCTCTCTCTCTTCTCTCACACTCTCCTCTCACTCTCACCTCTCTGGCGGCCGACGGACTGGGGCAGGGGTGAGGTTGGGTGGAGTGGGCGACGAGGACGGTGAGGATGGGTCGAGGATCGAGGCTCGAGGGCACGGTGAAGCCGGTCCGTGAGCGTGGAGGCACTGATAGGGTTTCGTGACATTTTCTTTGTGGATTGGCATCCACGACGCGTCAAATCTTCAATGGAGGTAGGGGGATGGAACCTTGACTCGTGCACTTCCTTTCCCACAAGTTTCATAGGCCGTGGTGAGCCGAGTGGGCTAATCAAGGCATTTTGGGAAAAAAATCATGTTTTAGGGCTTGTGCGTCGATCCACTGATTCGTCGAGTTTTTGACCGATCTAAGGGCATAGCTGCATGCTAGGGGTGTCGGGGGAGCTTCCCCCGTGTTTTCCCCATCATCTGTGGATGATCAGGGCGTGGAACGGGTTTTTCAGAATGTTCCCGTCATCTTGTTCTCGGGTGAGTGTAGCGGTCCTTCTAGAGACAGCCACACTCACTGGCGGCCCAGGGTAGGTGCACCAGAGCCTGTGGCGGCCCAAGGAGGGTGCACCGCAGGGTACTATTTTGTCGACAGGGCATCCGTCGACCTGGCGGCCACATGATAAACCGCCAGAGTGTGTAACACTCCATGGTTCGACCGCCAGAGGGGTGAGTTGACTGTTGACTTCTGACCATTAGCTTTTTGACCGTTGGGGTCTTGTGCCTTTAGCGGCCGTAGGTATGGGCGCTAGAGCACTGTGGCGGCCTGAGAGTGGGGTGCCACTGTTGACGTGATCTGTCTTCTAGTGCACCAGGGTTGGTCCGCTAGAGAGCTGTGGCGGCCTGAGTCAAGTGCGCCAGAGCCAGTGTGACCTTCTCTTCTAGCGCTCTGAGGTTGGACCGCTAGAGTCCTGTGGAGGACCAGAGTTGGACTGCCAGAGCCTGTGGCGCTCCAAGGTTGGACCGCAAGAGTCTGGGTTGCACCGGGTGGTTTGCAGTCCCGTTTGCTTCGATCCGTGGTTACCATGTTGTTGCGCGTTGTGTTGGTCTCTGGTCGACCCGGTTGTGACCCAATGGTTGACCTTCAGCCTCGTGAATGTCCCACACACCGTGAGACCTGTGCTTGTATTTTGGGGGTGTCCAGAGGTGCCGTGTTGTGTCGATTGGCGTGCTCATGAGTTTTGGGGTCCGGGTAACCCCATCGTGTGCTCCGAGTATCCGTGCGGGCCGTGTGTATGGCCTTGGACTGTGAGTCCAGTTGACCAACCTGGGACTGGGGATTTTTCGCGTGTCACCATGGTTTTGGAACTAGGGATTAGGCCAGATTGACGGCTCAGTGCTATTGCGTGCGACGGTCTTGACTTGAGTCTTGTGACTCAAGGACCGTTGAGTTTAATCGGTCTAGTAGACTGTCCAGAGTCAAGTGGCTACGAGCCACTTCTTCCTTCGTGTTACTCGCGATGGGTGAGTGCGTGATTTTCTGTGTTCACATTTGTGAGCCATCCACTAGTTGTAGCTTCCACGGCATGCATGTGTCGGCCCACTGGGGGCAGTGGTGTTGCATACCCGAGAGAGACTGTGAGTAGGCTACTTACCGTAGGGCCCCCCTGCACAGTCGAGTCCGGGCTGGGGTCAAGAAACTTGTAAATTTTAGCACCTACGGAGTTGAGGACTCACTCAACATAAAGTTCATATTGTGTCTCCTCAGGATTTGATATGTGGTTGTCTAGTTTTAATGATGACAATGATGTGTTGACCTCATTTTGATGTGTTGTTACATACCAAGGTCAGGTGCACATTTATTCTTCATGCATATCAAGTCCGTGCATATTTTGTATGTCTTCACATAAGGTCAGTGTAGTTGATGAAGCATGCATTTGAAGTCTGTGCATATCTTGTATGACTCCATATAAGATCGGTGCTAGTTTCTGTAGAAGTGCGTAAAAGGTCAGTGCAGTTTTTGAAGAATGCATTTGAAGTCTGTGCACATCTTGTATGACTCCATACAAGGTCGATGCATGTTTTGCATTGTGCATATAAGGGTTGGTGCACATTCTCCAGTATGCATGACAAGGTCGGTGCGTGTTTTGCATTGCGCATATAAGGGCCGGTGCACATTCTCCAGTATGCATGACAAGGTCAGTGCATGTTTTGCATTGCACATATAAGGGTCGGTGCACATTCTGCAGTGTGCATGATAAGGTCAATGTACATCTGCCATGTGCCTATACCTAGTCGATACGCAGTTGCACATAGCTTATCAAGTCTGTGCACTTGTACTTTTTCCAGGTCAATGCACTTTTACCCTTTACTCTATCAAGTCTATGCATGTACTGTGACGAGCATATTTAGAGTCTGAGCACATGCACATTTCATTCAGTTAAGCCTGTGCATCTTTCATTACAGATTACAAGAATCACACATATCATGCTAACTTTACTTTTCACATCATGAATCAACTTTGATAAGGTCTATGCCTACTGAATATCTACTCATGCTTACCATGTATTTGATAAAATGATTTTCTACTTTAACAGGGACTTAAGTGACTGGAAGTCCCAGGATCGTTCACTTAAAAGGCATCACCCATTTTTCCTTAAAGAGAGTCGATCCAACAAGCTACCATGTGGAAAGCGCATCCTCATCCTTTGACATGTGGAGCTCCTGCAGAAAAGTTCGTGGGCAGGAACATGTTTTCCATGCGCCATCTCTCCCGAACCTCTATATAATGGCCCGATTGCTTAAATAAGAAAATGATGGAAGATGAAGAAGAGTAGAAGCAATTGCATTGAGGCAGAAGAAGAGTGAGAGCATCTGGAGAGCGGAGAGCCAGAGAGAGAGAGAAGAGTTCGAGAGAGAGAGAAGAGTCCAAGAGAAGAATAGAGGAAAGAGTCTGCGCCAGGAAAACAGAGTGTCGTAAGTTGCTAGGGCAGTCTGAGTGAGATAAGAGATTGTGAGAGTTGGTGTCTATAAGCGACTCCTGGATCAGATCCAGAGTCGATTTGCTCCTAGAGAGCTATACTGTTTCTTCGATTGTTCTTCTTTTTGTTTGAATTTTGATGTCATTTTTAAGCTGTGTATCAGCGAACGCAGTTGAATCCTCAGACAGCAAGCTATGAGGCTCAGCAGAGTAAGCTGTAAGGCTCAGCGGTTTAGGATCTATTCCCCGAAGCTGTGGATCAGTGGTCTGTAGGGATTTAGTCCTCGAAGCTGTGGAACAGCAGATTGAAGCTGTGTATCAGCAGTAATCCACACTCTGGTCTGAGTGTGGGGTGGATGTAGGTGAAAGCTGAACCACCTAGGAGCCTCCCAATATACTTGGTGGGAGAAGCCCGCGAATGGAAGCCCGTGCTGGGGCTCGAGGCCGTGTTACCGGTGGAAGACAAGCTGGTGCGGACTCCTGACTTCGTTCTGGCCAAGTGGGACATGGCCGCCGGGCGAGTTCAAGGCGAGCAGCACCGCTCTGGTCTGTTCTTGGCTCCCCTGAAATGGGGCTACAAGGAGGAGCCGTTCATCCTGGACTGTCTAGCCGTCAAGTTCCAGCATGAGCTGGCGCTGGGCTAGTTCGGGGAATTGAAGCTTCAAGATGCATGCAGCTTCAGGGAAGGGGCCGTAGAGTTCACAGAGTACGTGCTATTCAACTACGCCCCGATCCTCGTCTAGGTTGGCATCTATCACAGCATCTACACCTCCCGCTATGGCTATCCCATCTCCAAGGGTCTCTGTTGTGGCATGATAGAGGTATTCAGCGCAGAGACCAACACGTTCTACACAGCAGAGGGCGAGACTTCATTGGACTTATGGAGTCCCAGCCAGCTCAGCGGCTTGCCCCTCGACAGGGAGCCTTACAAAGAAGTTTGCCTCCCTGACATGATTAAAGATGAAACCAACGGGGACAGCTATTATTCTCTGGGCTATTCATACCGGTATCTCATGAAGGCGTACCAGGTGCTGTACCAGTTGGCCCATGGTGAGAAGCAGCCTCGCCATGGAGATCAGAAGAGGGTCTGGATGACCTTATGGCTGCAGTATTTTTACGACGGGCTGAAGCAGTGTAAGGATTTTCCATGCGTTGGCACCATCGTTGCTCATAAGAAGCGTGCCAAGCCCAAGACGGATGTGAAGATCCCCTCCAAGGGGCACCGAAGCGGGCCCAACCCAATGGCAGTCGATCCACTGACTCACTATGCAACCTATTTGACATACTGGCTGTGCTCGTTTGCCGTGCCATATGGGGACGAAACAGTCATTTGGCCAGACACAATCTACCCGGCGTGTCAGATGGCATGGGAGATCAAGCTGTCCCTGTGCCCAGCTGTTCTTTGTTTAATTTACAAGATGCTCGAAGACGTGAGCGTTCATCAATTCCCACGGCAGGCCCGATATGTGTTCCCGCTTCATTTCTTCAATGAGTGGGTTTGCTCACTATTCCCAGAGTTCGTCCCACGCACTCTTCAGGGCTGGGGGCTGGTGCCGCGGATGCTAGAATTTGCAAGCGCGGAGTCGGGAGCGATGTCCCTGCAGTTGTACAACATCTAGGGTCGGTTGACAACAGTCCCTCAGATTGCGGCGGGCACTATCCACTTCTGGACATTGGCTACCCATTTGAGCCCCCTGGTGAGCAGCAAGCGGGAATGCAAGGATGACCAGGTGGAGAAGTATGTACACCCCATCAGCCAGGAGAATGTCATCCGTCCGCTGCTGGAACCGAAGCTTAGAGACTGGGCGTTGTCAATCCGCCTGAGCATGCTGGTCTATAGAAAGGGGGACACCGCATGGCTGAAGCCGTATTACCCCTTCCGCTTTGGTCAAAATTTTGGGTATGACC
Source organism: Amorphophallus titanum (assembly GCA_024336825.1). NCBI lineage: Eukaryota > Viridiplantae > Streptophyta > Magnoliopsida > Alismatales > Araceae > Amorphophallus > Amorphophallus titanum. Next base: position 177,379 of record JANBPO010003090.1, on the reverse strand, counting down.
AGCATATCCCGATTTACAGTGCACAATTCGGCCTACCCCAACGAAGCCTCCGGGGAAGTCTAACTGCTGAAAATACCCGAGCTTGGTGGGACTTCTTCCATCGGGCAGACACTGCCACTTTCAGGGTGCCAGCCCCTGGTCGACCTCAACAAGGCCACTCCAAAGGACTGTTACCCACTACCGAGCATCGACCAACTAGTCGACTCGACCTCCGGTAATGAAATGCTCAATTTTCTGGATGCTTACTCTGGCTACCGTCAGATCCGGATGGATCCCAAAGACATCGAGAAGATAACCTTCATCACCGACTTCGACATATACTGCTACACCCGAATGCCTTTCGGGTTGAAGAACGTCGGCGCGACATGCCAGAGGCTGATCAACCACATTTTTGAAGGGCAAATCGGTCGGAACGTGGAAGCCTACATTGACCACATGCTCGTCAAGACACCCAGGGCTGAAGACCACTTTGTCGACCTAGTCGAAACCTTCAACACCCTCTTGAGGTACAACATGAAGCTCAATCCAGCAAAATGTGCCTTTGGAGTTCGATCCGAAAAGTTCCTGGGCTTCCTGGTGACACAGTGTGGGATTGAGGCCAACCCCGACAAGGTTCAGGCCATCCTGAACATGAAGCCTCCCACTTGCGTCAAAGATGTCCAACGCCTGACAGGGCGCATCACTGCCCTCAACCGTTTCTTGTCCCAAACGGTCAAACGATGCCTGCCCTTCTTCAAATTGTTGAGGGGACCCAAATTGGCATCTGCTACGTTCACCTGGGAAGAAGAATGCCAGAAGGCTTTTTCAGAGTTAAAGGAGTTCCTGGCTTCGCCCCCGATGCTATCAAAGCCAATCCCGGGTGAAACACTGTACCTTTACCTCTCATCAACTCCTTCTAGAGTGAGCTCGGTCCTAGTCCGAGATGATGCAGGAGTGCAGAGACCAGTATACTACACCAACAAGGTGCTCAACGAGGCCGAAAGAAGGTACCTCACAACCGAGAAACTCGTGATAGCGTTGGTGACCTTGGTCAAGTGCCTCCGGCCTTACTTTCAAGGGCACTCCATCGTCGTGCTGACCAACGAGCCCCTAAAGAAGATTCTTGCTCACCATAAGGCTATGGGTTGCCTCGTCAAGCAGGCCATAATGCTCAGGGCGTACGATATCTCTTATTGCCCCCGTTCGGCCATCAAGGGACAGGCACTCATGGACTTAATCCCGGAGAGCACCGTTCCAATTGGGGAGGCCCTTCAGTTGACGCTTGGGCCCACCTGGAACCTTTTTGTTGATGGGTCCTCCGACTCAGCCGGTAGTGGCGCCGGTGTCCTCCTCAAGTCTCCAGAAGGACCAAAGTTGCAGTACGCCTTGAAGTTCAACTCCAGGCACCCAACAACGTCTCCGAGTATGAGGCCCTCATCTCGGGGGCCAGGATGGCACGACGATTGGGGACCGAATGAGTTAGGATCCACACTGACTCCCAGCTGGTCGCCGGCCAAGTCAACAGTGACTATAAAGCTCAGGAAGCACCGATGATCAAATACCTTCAACAGGTAAGAGGAATAGCCCCACTTTTTGAGAGTTTTCAGGTCGTCTGGATAGCTCGGGAGGAGAACTCTCGAATAGACGCCCTCTCTCGACTGGCCTCTTCCATTGGCCCGGAAGGTACCCGATTAGTCTTCCTCGAAGTGCTAGAACAACCGAGCATAGAAGCAGAGCTCAAGACCATCGACCAGGCACTACCGAACGACTGGAGGACCCCTTATGTATCCTGGCTCCGAGACTCTCAGGAGACCCCCGACCCTCTAGAAGCTCGGAGACTGAAGTATCAAGCTCGACGTTTCATCATGTTGGATGGAGCCTTGTACCAGAGGTCTTTTTTCGGTCCCCTCCTCAAATGCCTCGATACCGATGAAGACAGCCGAGCAATTTAGGAGGTCCACGAAGGTATCTACAGCGCACATCAAGGAGGAAGATCGCTCGCCAGGATCTTGCTGCGGTAAGGCTACTGGTGGCTCACTCTCTAGTGCAACTACTCAGCCTACGTTCAAAAGTGTGACCGATGCCAACGTTTCAACTATCTGGTCCATCAGCCTGTCTCGGAGCTCATCACCCTTACTGAGCCATACCCTTTCGCCCGGTGGGACATCGACATCCTAGGGCCATTCCCTACGACTCAGGCCCAAAAGAAGTTCATCATCGTCGCCACTGACTACTTTACCAAGTGGATCGAAGCCAAAGCCACCGCCAAGATCACTGAGTCGGTCATTTGGAGTTTCGTTTGGAAGTCGATCATTTGTCATTTTGGTATCCCCCGAGTGATCGTGAGCGATAACGGTCAGCAATTTGATTCCCATTACTTTAAGAGCAAATGTGTCGACCTACATATTCGCAACCACTTCACTTCGATAGCCCACGCCCAGGCTAACGGGCTAGTCAAAAATGCCAACAAAACTATTTTGAAAGGTATTAAGGCTAGGCTCGGGAAAGCCAAGGGCAGTTGGCTCGAGGAATTGTCAAGCGTGTTATGATCGCACCGAACCACTCCAAGAATATCCACCGGTGAGACCCCCTTCCAGTTGGTATACAGCACTGACACCATGATTCCGTTGGAGGTCGACAACCCATCTCTCCGAGTTATCAACTTCTTGCCCGAGGCGAACAGAAACTACTTGAAAATCACGATATGGTGAGTGAGATCCGAGAGATCGTAGGCATCCGAGCCACGGAATATCAGCGACGCCTCACTCAATATTATAACTCCAAAGTCTGAGATAGACACTTCCAAGCGGGAGATTTCATCCTAAGAAAAGTCACAGCCTCTCGACCACTGGAGGTAGGAGGAAAGCTAGCCCCTAACTGGGAAGGCCCCTACCGAGTGGTCGAGACGCTCGGGAAAGGAGCATATCGACTATCCACCATGGAAGGAGCGCTTATCCCTCGGACATGGAACACAACAACATTACGAAAGTTCTATTTCTGAACTTTCCTAAAAAATGTAAGTAACGTATGGCAATAGTAATTTTCCTTTTCTTTCATTAATGTTTCTTCGTACATCAGATAGGCCGTAGCCAATACAACACATATCAAAAATAAAAGTATTACATCCGTTGGTACTATGGCACTAGCTGATTACTCGGTTGACTCGGCTAGCACCCCTAAGCCAAGCCACTGACTCTACCCAGTCTAGAAATTGGCTCGAATAACGTAATGGCTGACCCTATTGGCTCAGGAAGCTCGGAAGAAAGATATCAGAAGAAGAAAAGGAAGGAATACCCAGATGCCGCTTAAACAAGAGAGGGCCCCCTCTACCAACTCTTTGGAAGGCACAGAGTCAGAAGCCGAATAGAAAGCAAGCACCAGTGGGCGGCGAGCAGGGGTCAAGCTACAAGCATCCTCCAAAGAGTCAAAGAAAAGAGGAGAAGTTGGTTGAAGAACAAAAGAGGGAGAAAGATCGAGCACTCCCTCGAAGAGATGAGAGAGATGGTGGGGATGGAAAGAAAGGAAGAGCAACAACATTGCATCATCCCCCCTGGAAAAGAGGAAGAAGGGAGGAGTGGGTAAAGGTGAGGAAGGAGCAGGACGAGGCTGCTGTGCCGAATGACCTAGCCCTCGAGGCCCCTTCTGCTTCTACCTTCCTCCGAAGATAGTGGTAGCAGTCCAGAAGTTGGGAAAAGGCGCGATGCCACGCGTCGTTCCTTCTTCTACACTGGCCACCCATCACCATTCCTTCTTCCACGCCAAAGTAGCAAGAACACCTCGACGGCTGCCAGGATCATATTCTTCCAAGTCGCCCTCCATGTTCCACTGATAATCCCCTAGCATGAAAGACAGACGCTTCGCGAGAAGGGAGAAGGAGGAGAGACTGCAAGGGAAGCCTAAGCGGTGAAGAGAGGTGGAGACGCCCTTTGGGACCTTTTATAGGCCGAAGGGGGGAACCCCCACCTTAATTGAATCTCTCCTCGAAAAAATGCAAAGGGCAAACACCTTTCACCAGGAGCAGTTACTCCATTCCCCTCAGCAACTGCTCTCACAGAAATACATGAAAGGATAAATCAGTCAAAGCATGGAAAGTGAAAACGCGAAAAGGTGCCAGTGCCACGTCAGTCGCCTGGCCAATCAGCACACGAGAAGCCTGCAAAACGTATGAAATCTCCATTTTTCTGGCAACTACGGATACAGTAGTTAAATCATGCTAAATGCGGTAAGGAATTGACAATTCAGATCATGAAAATCACTACCATTGTATTAAAAAAAAGTTTTTACGGAAGGGGAGTGTTGGGGAGCGTAGGCTTCCCTAAGTTTGGCCTTCATTTCTTCCCAAGTGGCAATTGGGGCTTGCCCATGGAGCCTCCTTACACATTCAACATTTGACCAATGATCTCTTGCTCGCTTTGATAGGTGCATTTTGTCTAGGTTCAATTTCGCCACTTCGGTCATGGGGTACCCTCGAAAGAATTAGCCTATGGAAGCTTCCCACTCTAGGCAATGGCTTGGACCATGGGTTCCATCAAAGGTGGGGGTTTTGAGTTTTAAGAGTCTCAGATCTAGCTCTTCCTAGAGGTTAGGACTTATGTTGAAGGTGGATGGGTATGGTTGGTAAGAAGTGGCCATGGTAGGGGACATGAGTGATGCACCCGAGGACTCTAAGTGTAAGCCTGCCCTAGGACTTGACTTGTAGAGACAAGTCAATGACTTGCTCTGATACCAATTGGATGTGAAACGACCTAGGATGGAGGTGGTGACACACTAAAGAAATGCAGCAACTAGATCGAAGACCCCTCGGACCTAGCAAGTAAACACAATTTGCCGGACCTGTGGCTTCACTCGAGCGGACTCACCTGCTAAGCGCACTCTTGTGCCCGTATATGACTTGGCGATGGTGGGGAGGGTCTAAAGTGGGACCTTGACATTCCGGGGTAAGGCTAGCTTAGGATGGACCCCTAAGGGCCTAGGATGCCCACTCTCAGGGGCGGCCAGTACGCCGAGGGCGTCGGATGTAATGGCTATCTCATAACTCACCCGCAGTAGTCACTCACACAATAGTAATTTAGGATTGGGCACTCACTTACCATCCGACGGCACTAGCGGCAATACTAAACCAGCAATGGAAAGAAACCAGCAAGGGAGATAACCGAAGCTCACCTAACCGGTGTGAAGACACCGATCCCAGCTAGAGACGAGGGCGAGCGAGGAAGCGTGGGCCTACCCGCACGCCGCGCCGATGAAGCTTCAACCTGAAATTTTAATTAATATGCACTACGCCCCTTGCAAGGGGGCTGGACTAGGGGTGGGGGTTAACTTGAATTACACCCAAAACTACCTCCACATAGGGAGGGGCTGTAAGCTGGCCAGGCGAGGTGGGGAACGGAGGTGGTCGGAAGCCGACCGATCTCACTCGGGCAAGCTGGCTTGCTGTCCTTGCTGTCTACTACCAGTGACTTGTTGAGGATAGAGCTCCTGGCTGGAATGTCCGATGGGGATGGGAATGGAGGCGTTGGAAAGCTTGACGCTTTAGCTTGCGCCAGGAAGAAACGTTGTCTCGTTCTGATCTCAGATGCACCGAGTACGATAGATTCGGTTGAACTGTGCCGGGCTTTTCTACTACAGGCCAGAGAGGGATTGGACGAGGTCGTACTCCCAGCTGGAGTATCAGATCGAGGCGGGACCAGGGCTGACTGAAAGAGGACTTAATATAGTGTGCTTACACCAAAATACTCTGCCTGAATCAGCCAATCATGCCAGTGGTGGCTCCTGGATGTTGACTGGGTCGAGTTGGTTGCAGGGACAGAATTATGGACTCTATTCTCCAGTGGTGTAGCTGTCTGATCCGAGGCCAAAACATGGCGGGGCTGGAGTCGTCGTGAAGAGGGCCGTCCTAGGGACACCACCAAAAAAACTGATACTTCAGACGGGCGGCATCCGTCTGAAATCCGCCACCTCGGCTGCCTCGGCCCGAGTCACCGTCAGTCTGAACTCTACCTCCCGCTCTACTCGGTCGGTAGGGGTCTCAGAGGAGGAAGAAGGAGCGTCGGTCCCTTGTCTCTGGGACCCCTCAACTCACTACATTTAGAAACTCTAGGGTCAGTCATTACATAGCATAAATCATAATCAAGTGCATAATTAAGTTTAAGGGTTAGGAAACTCACCAGTAGGGCTAGGGCCTATCGGGCCTCGTCGTACTCCCAGATCGTCGAGTGGAGGAGCCCCTGTAGCTCCGCGATCCTACCCTCACGGTCAATCTGCATTTAGAAAGTCCAAGAGTCAGTGCAGAATCATATAGAAATCATGAGCATAATTAAAGAAGTACTAGGGTTAGAAGTCGTACCGGTCGGCGGGCACCCCGGAACACCTGGTCTCAATAGTGCTGGGCGTACGCTACGTAGTACGCCGTGTCGCTCTCTGCTCGGGTAGACACGACCCACCCGAGTATTGTCCAGTCTGTGATCTGCTCCGCAGCTTGCGTCGTCCAGTCTAGGACCGTCGCCAGGCCCTGTGGGTGTCGCCTAACATGCTCCCTCGGCTTCTCTGGCACGGGAACTCTACTGCTGGCTGGTGGATGCCGATCGTCCTCATCACCAGCCTGAAGTGGAGTGGCTCCACTACATTCATGCAGTGAAGCCACACGTCGCGCCCAGAGAAGGTGAGGGCCCCCACTACCCAGGGTTGGCCCTCATGCCCCTCATCTGCATAAGGTGTCCACCGAACCTGTCAAAATAGGGAAGTCACGTTAGCATCATAAGCATATAGGTTGCATTTAATTAAAGAGTCTGAGTTTAGAGTCACACTGAGGTGTACGGTAGGGTGTCCAGGTCATCCTGAATCCCTCAGACCTGACTCCGAAGTTCTCCAGTCTCTCGAGGTGTGGTCCACCTCCTAGCAATCAGCAACAGCTCGGGGTAGGTCTTGTCCCCTCTCCCCAGCCCACGCAACCTCACGTAGGCCCACACCTGCATCGCACATTAGTATGTAACACATATAGGAAGCAAATAGAAATTGCATAACTAGCCTAGGGGTAGGGTTGTACCTGGAGTAGAGGCGAGAAGCCCCTGAGCATCGTACGCCGGCTGGTGGAGCTCAGCGTGTCGAATAGGAAGGTGAGAACTACTGCTCCCCATTCATAGTCACCGATGTGGTCCAGGTCCTCTAGCAGCAGTAGGAAGCGACAGCTAATGACGTCTGCCCACATCGCAAAAAGTAGTCGTCCAAAGAACAGTGTCAGAAATTGCCTTAGCACTCGATCTACCTCTGGCCCCGGTTCTGCTGCTACTCTCGGTCTGACTCAGTCTACGAGCCTCTGTAGATGCTACTCGGGCAGCTCCCCTATCGCAATCCCAGCACGCCTCAGCCCTAGGCTGTCCAGGAGGGCTGCCCTCGTCAAGGTAGTCGACTACCGCTCTAGGTGCAGCAGCTCTAGTCTTAGTAGCTCCTGGGCCATCTCCCGGTAGTTAGAGTAAGTCCTCCTGCTGACCGGGGACCCATGCACGCATAGGCCAGTAATCCGAGCTATGTCCTCTAGTGTGGGGGCCATGTGGCCCCACGGGAAGAGGAACGTATGACTCACTGGGTCCCAGTGGTCGTGCAGAGCATAGAGGAGTGGTGTGCCTCCACCTTTCCCAGGTGGGTAGACACTGAAGGTCCTGGGCTACGACTAGTGGCTCCATCACGAGGGACGAGGAGGTAAATCTATCGATGAACTAAAGTAGTATTATACAATACCGTACACCAGAACACAAGTGCCGAAGTACATACAGACAAGAATGCCCTGCAACACGTACTTCGAAGCACCAAAGGCAGGACAGGAGACTACCACCAGACTCAGGACAAAGTAACTAGACCTACAACTACAACGGTCCCTGAGTCCTACAACTCTGAGTCAGGATCATCACACATAGCGAGACAAGCTGTCAATTGGTCTAATCCTAAGCCAGGGAAAATGACACTCCGAGAAAATGACACACGGAGACCTGGGGGGACATCGAGAACCCTCAGCAGACCTGGACACACAAGTCGAGGTAAAATAGTACCTCGAGACATCCAGAAACACTGTCTCGAATTGGACAAAGCCGTCGAGACACAGCAAGGCTACCTGTCAACTGCTGGGTGACCCCGAGTTGACTGGAACCCGACAATGACGACACATACAGATACACACACTGCATGCACAAGCACTCCTGGCTGTCCCATCATGGTCACTGCCCTCATAGGATGTCAACAGACACCTACGGGTCACGGGAAAATCACGAGATCATGCCAAGACAAACAGAAATCGGAGCAGTGGACAACGACAACGACACTCTGGGCAAAGCGAACCATCACTCAACTGCTAGGCGAACCCTGCAGTTAAGGCACAGCCGCCATGCAACCAGAGACAAGGACACTGGCAGTTCTAGATTGAGTCGTTAGGGTACTATCGTAGTCAAGGAAAAGACCACTCCCAGTCACCTAAATCGACCGATCCAGACAACCACCAATAGACAAACACCGCCCTAGAACACGACCTAAGACTGACCAACACACAAAATAGACGCAGAAACGAACGACGGCCATCACTGCCACAACAGGACTATAACGCACCAACATAGGGGCGTTACCTGCTATAACGAACCACAGAAGGGGCGTTATGGCAGATAGACCCAAAACTCAAACACAAATAATATAACGCACCAAGATAGGGGCGCTATATCAACATAATGCACCAGGACAGGTGCATTATGGCCAACATACCAAAACTCAAACCAAGGGTAATATAACGGACCTCCGTAGGCGAGTTATACAAGCTTAACGCACCACAACAGGCACGTTAAAGCCAACAGACCCAAAACACTAATAGAGACCAGAAGCATATAATGGACCAAGCTGCGTCCGTCATATCCACATGACACACAGGGTGAGGGGAGTTATATCAACTGCTATACCCAAACAAAACGTCAGTCAAACACACCATAATGGACGTGCACCGGGGCGTTATATGACCATAACGGACAAGGAGGCATCCGTTAAATGAACCGACTGACATGATCTTCGAGGAAGCAGGTCATCGAGGGACTGATAGCAACAGACGTCCTCGAAAACAACCCGAATATAATGCGCCTAGACAGGGGCGTTAAACTCAAATAATAGACCAGGTCTGGACTGTTACGCTCCATGACCTCGAAAGATGAAAATGATGAATTATAATGGTCGATCGTGGGACCGTTATAGACTATAACGGATTTTGGTAGGACCGCTAAATCAATCCGACGATTAAAATAGTAGAACAGCCGAATCGGCAAACATGGTTTGTTTATCGACATTGGTTAAATGTCGAAGCAAAGGTATGCTTGTTCATTAACGAGGATGAAAGGTCCAAGTTAAGGGAAAAGTTGACTGATCTTGCAGATGATGACAAGGGTCAAACATGGTTTGTTCATCGACATCGGTTAAATACCGAAGCAAAGGTATGTTTGTTCATTAACGAGGATGAAAGGTCCAAGTTAAGGAAAAAGTTGACCGATCTTGTCGATGATGATAAGGGTTAAACATGGTTTGTTCATTAACATTGGTTCAATGTCGTAGCAAAGGTATGTTTGTTCATTAACGAGGATGAAAGGTCCAAGTTAAGGGAAAAGTTGACCGATCTTATCGATGATAACAAGGGTCAAACTTGGTTTGTTCATCAACATTAGTTAAATGCCAAAGCAAAGGTATGTTTATTCATTAACAAGAATGAAAGGTCTAAGTTAAGAAAAAAGTTGACCAATCTTGCCGATGATGACAAGGGTCAAACATGGTTTGTTCATCGACATTGGTAAAATGTCGAAGCAAAGGTATGTTTGTTCATTAACGAGGATGAAAGGTCCAAGTTAAGGAAAAAGTTGACTGATCTTGTAGATGATGACAAGGGTCAAACCTAGTTTGTTCATCGACATTGGTTAAATGCCGAAGCAAAGGTATGTTTGTTCATTAATGAGGACGAAAGGTCCAAGTTAAGGGAAAATTGACCGATCTTGTCGATGGTGACAAGGGTCAATACTGGCTTGTTCGTCGACATTGGTTAAGTGTCGAAGCAAAGGTATGTTTTGTTCATTAACGAGGACGAAAGGTCCAAGTTAAGGGAAAATTGGCCGATCTTGCCGATGGTGACAAGGGTCAATACTGATTTGTTCGTCGACATTGGTTAAGTGTCGAAGCAAAGGTATGTTTGTTCATTAACGAGGAAGTTAAGGAAAAATTGACCGATCTTGCCGATGGTGACGAGGGTCAATCATGATTTATTCATCGACATTGGTTAAATGCCGAAGCAAATGTATTGTTTGTTCATTAACGAGGACGAAAGGTCCAAGCTAAGGGAAAATTGACCGATCTTGCCGATGGTGACAAGGGTCAAACATGGTTTGTTCATCGACATTGGTTAAATGCCGAAGTGAAGGTATGCTTGTTCATTAATGAGGAAGGTCCAAGTTAAGGGAAATGTTGACCGATGTTGCCGATGATGACAAGGGTCAATTATGATTTATTCATCGACTTGGTTAAATGCCGAAGCAAAGGTATTGTTTATTCATTAACGAGGACAGAAGGTCCAAGTTAAGGAAAAATTGACCGATCTTGCCGATGATGACAAGGGTCAAACTGGTTTGTTCATCGACATTGGTTAAATGCCGAAGCGAAAGCATTGTTTGTTCATTAACGAGGACGAAAGGTCCAAGTTAAGGGAAAATTGACCGATCTTGCCGATGGTGACAATAGTCAATCATGATTTATTCATCGACATTGGTTAAATGCTGAAGCAAATGTATTGTTTGTTCATTAACGAGGATGAAAGGTCCAAGCTAAGGGAAAATTGGCCCATCTCGCCGATGATGATATGAGTAATTATTGGTTTGTTCATCGACATTGATTAATTGTCGAAACATAGGAGGTTTTTTCATTAACGAGGATGAAAGGTCCTAGTTTATGTAATCATTTCACTCACCCCAATGATCCTCATCTGGGGTCTGCCTCCATAAACCTCCCGGTAGCGCCGGAAGTACTCCACGCTGTCCGCCGCCGCCGAGGTCACCCTCGTGCCGCCTCGCTGCCAGTCGGCGTACTGGTCAGCAAACCTGATCCTCCAGTCTGTGGCCTTTGTGCGGCCACGGGACTTTCTCCCGATCCTCTGCGGCTCTGCAACCTCCACCCACTCCTGAGGTAGACCAAGGGTCCTCATGACCAGCCTCAGGCGAAGGGGCTCGATCTCGTTCAGGCAATGAAGCCAAATCTCATGCCCAAAACGAGGCCGACCCGCTGTAACCCAGGGCTGGCCCTCCTCGGTCATCCCAAGATAGGGTCTCCATACCACCTGCATGTCATAAAAGAAAAGCATTATCAGTCATAATCATTCATAAATCATTTCATTCATTCATTTAGATTCACATAAGTCATAGGGCGTACCAGAGAAGGAGGGAAGTCTCGGAACTCCCTCCGGATCACGTACAACTCAAAAGCATGCGGTGCCCCACTCACATAGGGCAACCACCTCCGGGCCAAGGGAAAGGCCCCCGCACCCCCTGGGCGAGCATCCATGCGCCTCATCGGCATATAGATGTGACTCCAGATCTGCATATAAGACAGCATTAGTCATACAGTCAAAACCCATCAGTTGCATTTCATAAATCACAAAGGAAGAACATGCATACCTGCAAAAATGGTGAGAAACCACTGACAGTCGTCTCTCTTCCTGTCCCGGCGGACAGGTCAGCAAAAAGGTGGGCCAGCATCGCAGCTCCCCAGGCGTATCGGCCTACGCCATCCAGATCCTCCAGCACACTCAGAAAGCGACAGTTCATACTGTCACCCTTCGTGCCCATCAGTAGCCTCCCCAGCAAGAAAAATAGAAAACGCCTCAGGTCCATCTCCACACGCTCCCTCTGGTCCCGGTCATGGCAGTACGAATCGGATGCACTCTCCTCCAGCCTCGTCAGCCACTGCGGCAGGGTCTCGCCAGACCTCTGCCGACAAGCCTCCAGCCCCATGGCCCCGGTCAGATCTGTCCTGGAAATAAGCCTACAAGGCCCGGCCCCTCTAGTCTCTAGGCCCAGTAGACGCTCGGCCTGCTCGCTATAGTCCGGGAAGGTGATACCACTCACAGGCTCACCGTCTACCCTCAGTCCGGTGATCCTAGCCACATCCTCTAGGCTAGGAAGCATATGCCCCCAGGGCATCAGGAAGGCACGGCTAGACCTATCCCATCTCTCTCTAAGGACCTGGATAAGGGCTAGGTCAGGTCTAATAGGCTCTATGGATAGAAAAGCACCAAACCCCATAGCATCTACTCTCTCCCTCTGGAAATCTGGGAGGCCCCTATATGCTGCCAGGACCTGGTTCCAGGAGATGCGGGTCCTCATCAAGCCCTGTCAAAACATTAAACAAAAGAAGGTAAGCTGAGAGCGGGACAGAAGACGAGAAGATAAGCTGAGAGAAGGACAGAAGACGAGAAGATGAGCTGAGAGAAGAACAGAAGTTGAGAAGATGAGAAGATAAGAGAAGGAGGAGCTGTAGACACACTAAAGTTGACCCTCAAATTAGTCTTGTTTGAGTGGTTCTTCCACCTTTTGGAATTTTCTCACCTTCTTGGGATTTCTCACCTATTTGGCCGAAATCGATATGTTTCGGCCGAAACGTATCGGTTTCGGCCGAAACTGTCAACAATGCGCGTTGGAAGAACTCCGGTGCAAAAATCAAGAACTCAAGAATCTCCTGCAAGCACTTTTGTGCGAAAGGGAGATTTGCATCCAACCTCAAGCAGCGCCTACTGGTGCAGAAAATCAGTGCTTCCCATCCCAGTCATGGCCAATGCATCAGTTACCGTAGTTACAGGTAGCGGCGGAGTTCGAAGCGCCGCAACATGAGGCCAATATGTGATCATCTGCCACTCCTATTGCCGAAAGTCTAATGGCTCAGAGATAGATGATCGAACAGATTGTGGAGGCGAAGTTTACTCAACATGATGAAGGCGTGGTCACCGTTGATCTGTACAGCGTGTCATATCCCCTTCACCATCAGCTTAAGAAACTTCCTCTGGATTGCCTGAAAGCCCTAAAACTTCAAAAGTTCAATGGGCATGGCTCACCGCATGAGCATCTAGCATATTATATAACAGCCATGGGTGAGTTGGCATTGGAGGAGTCATATCTTCTCCGTTACTTCACCACGTCCTTGACGGGCACTGCTTTCCAGTGATATTCCTGACTGAAGCCCAACTCAGTGGTTGATTGGGTTGATATGCAGAAGAAGTTTGTCGACCGCTTCCAAAAGGCCGAACGCAAGGTATCTCTTGCGGAACTCTATGCCCTCAGATAGCGAAAGGGTGAAACCGCGTTAGATTTCATCAAGCGATCGAGAGTCATCAGCATGCGCTGCGATAATCCTCTAAAGTCCGAAGATGCGATCACCAAATGTCGCAGAGACTTAGCGTGGGAGGTCAGTAAGAAGCTTCTAGGGTCAAATATCAGAAGCTTCGACCAATTGAACATGGTGGCAACGGAGATTGAAATGTTCTTCGCCGATCACCAGGCACATACATCTGCGAAAGACAAATCCTCCAAGGATTGCCCGACTAGCAGCAAGGAAGTGAATTCAGTGGGCTTCTCCCCGACGAATGGAGGCAAGGGAGAAGGAAAATCAAAGAGTAATGACAAAAAGCTTGACGCCGAGACTGTAGCAGTTGCACTAGCAGAGCGTACGAAGGCGCCTTACTCTTTCAGAAAAGAGCATACGAAGATGTTCTTTGATCTGCACATGAAGGAAAAGCTCATCACCATACCCAATCTGTGAATGCCTGCAGAGGTGGATAAAACGGACGACCCTACTTATTGTGTATATCACCGAAGGTTGGGTCATACCGTTGGGGATTGTTACGTTTTCAAGAACATAGCAGAAGAGCTTATCCAGAAGGGTCTGATAAATATGTTGGGCCATGCGGCTGACCCGCCCACCACAACCTCATGCCTGGAGCCGATCGAATCGGTCGGTCAACGTGGTCTACATGGCAGCGACTGTCTCGAGTTCGAGTGTACTAGTGGCCAGGTCATCAAATCGGCGGCCCGGAGCCAATGTCGGATCCTTCCCCCTTCTGATGCTTGAATGCTTGGCAGTGCGAAGGATCATGCAAAAAATCAGAAGAGAGATATGACAACTACAACGAGAACTGTTACAGTTTCTGAAGAACGTCGACGACCAGTTGACCACTTTCCTCTTTGGACCGTTCCCCAGAGAACCCGCTCCCATACACATGCAGGGGTGTTGGCCACAGAATTTATTGGTTTAAATGTGATGTAAACGCAGTTGTTCAATAAAATCTATACTCATATTTGAATTCAAGACTTAATAAAAGTGAACCAAGCATTCATATCAACATTTTGATTAACCTCCCTTCATCTTACGCAATCAATTTCAGTGACTTCTTTAGGAAAAACAGTCATGAGTATTAAGGGTGTGGAATTTCATTCTTATTCACTGAGATATGAAATGAATGTAGGGGAAGCGGCGGACCCAGATTTCATGGCTGTAGGTCCGGGCAGTGTATCTGGCACTGTCGGACTTCCAGCGAGAGAGGCTGGCGGTGATGAGATTCGCCAAACTCCTGAGCATTGAGGTGTGTCGCTTTGACACACCTCTACTTTATGCTTTGCACGACCGCTGGGACCCGGTGGGTCGGTGCTTCCTCTTCCTGTGGGGGCATATGGTACCCACGTTGGAGGACGTAGCCCAGATCACGGGCCTGCGCGTGCTTGGGTCTCCGGTGACCGGGAGTACTTATCCTGATTACCACGACATGGCTCGGGAGTTGCTGGAGTTGGACCTGCTGCATCCTGAGCGGCAGTCCACCACGGTGACGAGAGCAGCACTCCAGGACAGCCTGGGGCTCAAAGGTGCGGGGATAGCGACTGGCGAGCTGCCCGAGCAGCACCTTCAGCGGCTCGTGGTCTGGGCCAGGCTGAGAGTTGCAGCGGCAGCGGGTGCAGAGGCGGACAGAGTCCTCCGACAGTTTCTGATGCTACTTTTCAGGCGGCTCCTTTTCGCGACGCGGGCAGACGTGATCAGCTGTCGATTCCTTCTGCTCCTCGAGGACCTCTCTCACGTAGGCGACTATGCATGGGGAGCGGCGGTCCTCACCTTCCTGTTCGATACCTTGGGCTCGACGACCCGGCGGACGATGCTCGGGGGCTTCTCTCCCCTACTCCAGGTACTACTCTGAACTTAGCTTGGTTCCTATGACTTCTAGATGTTTTCTAAATGCTGACTCGCTATTGTGATGCAGGGCTGGGCCTACGTCCGGCTACCCAGGCTTGGGCGAGGGGAGATGGCCTTTCCTAGCGTGATTCTGATCGCGAGACGTTGGATTGCACCCCAGGAGATGGGAGGGCTTAGGAGGCAGGTCCGTGCCCTTCAGGACGACCTAGACACCCTACCGTACGCCTCGGTACACTTCTAAACTTAGACTTCTAGCTAAAAACTCTCCATGCTTATGATGCTGACTTGACCTTACTTTTTGACAGGTGCGGTGGACTCCCTACGCCGAGGAGGGACACGAGGGATAGCCCTGGGTGGTTGGGGCCCTTGCCTACTCTAGCTGGGACGTGTGGCTTCACTGCTTGAACGTGGTGGAGCCACTCCACTCTCGATTGGTGCTGAGGACGATCGGCGTCCATCAGCCTGCCGTTGAGTTCTCGATGGCAGAGAAGCCAGGGGAGCGCGTGGGTCGACACCCACGGGGAGTAGCTGCGGTGAAAGACTGGACGGTACGGGCTGCTGACCAGTTAGCTGACTGGGCGGCACACGGGCAGCTGGTGACTGCTCGTGCGGAGAGCGACAGTGTGTACTACACAGCGTATGCCCAGCACTATCGGGACCAGGTGTTCTGGGGTGCTCGCCGACCAGTACGACTCCTAAATCCTAAAACTCTTCTAATTATAACCTATATGTGACCGTTGCGAGCTAGAGTCCCAGGTTCACATCCGAATTGCTCTCGAGTCACATACCATCCCGCCTCAGTCAGGTACATAGATCAGAAAGGTAAAAGATAGTGTATATGCTTTGATTCAACTATGCAATGCATTGACCTGTGTAAGACACGGGTAGACCTTAATTCCAAAATGTGCACAGACCTTAGACATGCTTAGACCTGAATGTGCATGCACTTCTATATATGCATAGACCTTGACAGTAGGTAGGAAAAAGTTACATAGACCCTTCCTCTGAAATGGCTAAGGTGCATTGACCTTGCTAGTAGTTAGAAGAGTTGCACAGACCTTTCATACAGTGAAATCAAACATGCACTGACTTCATGGAGTTATATGCAAGCATGCTCAGACTTTATATGCTATCTAACATGATGTGCACTAACCTTGTGTGCATTCTGTAAAATGTGCACCGACCTTGTATGCAGACTAATAAAATGTGCACCGACCTTATATGCATTCTATAACATGTGCACCGACCTTGCATGCGGACTGACAAAATGTGTACCGACCTGACCTTGCTAAATGCAAATGTGCACAGACCTTCTATGTAGTCAAGCAAAATGTGCACCGACCTTACATGCAGTCAAGCAAAATGTGCATCGACCTAATGTGCAGTTTAACAAGAATGTGCACAGACCTCAGATGTTGTCTAACAAAATTTGCACCGACATTCATGATGTAAACAGTGAAATGCGTCGACCTTATGTGCACTCAAGCAAAATGTGCATCGACCTTTGTGAAGGTGATCAAGGATATGCATCGACATTGTATGATATGAACAGTGATGTGCATCGACCTTATGTGTATATGCATGAATGTATGCTTCGACCTTAAGAGCAAGCAACCAACGTATGCATCGAGTTGAGAGAACTTTATGAGGCATGAAGTGCAGCAACCTAGTGCAATAATTAAAATTTTATTTTTTTATTCTAAAATAATAATTCAATTCTCACTCAAAGGTATGACATCATCAAAACAACAGGGACACAACAAGGTCCTCTGTGTTATCACCTAGGTGACGTTCATTATCCACCTTGAGAGGAGGGTGCTCAAGAGACTGTGCCATTGGAGGACACACCCCTGAGAGTCAAGGTGATTTGAAACCTCGAACGGAAACAGACAGACTAGGAATGTATCCCCTCTCTGATGGAAGACAGACAAACTCAGTTACAGATGATTGATACATCAGGCAAGTAATAACTCTTGTTCTGAATGGGAGAGGGTCCAGGACATGCTATCGGAGGTAGTAGACCTGTGGCCCTCCCATGAACTGAGATGCATAAACCACCGATGCGACGGACAGCTTTAAAAACTCTATTCATATAAAAGCGGCCAGGGCGAGGAGGTTACGATGAACTGCATATACAACTATCCCCGGTGGGTCGTCAACCCTCTAAAGGAGGAGGTGAACACACCTCAACAATCACCTAGGGGGACAGAGTTCCTCCGAGGCAATTTGGCGAACACCAGGTAGCCCTTACATAATGGCTTTCGGAGATGAAATAGAATAGACAAAAAAAAGATGCAGGCAGTGAGGTGGACTTCAGAGTACACCACTGCCCTTACAACCTAGGGGTGGAGGTGAAAGGGGCAGATGGCCATCTCCTTCATCACTTAAAGAAAAAAAAAGGTTCGTCGATCAAATGGTAGCATATAATACGCCTACTCATACATCGAGCGAAGAAGATTCACGAACGCCATACAATCCCAGGGAGGGGACTTTGTTGTTGCCCACTGGGCATGGCTAGTGGCCATTTGGGATGTCAGGCCTGGAGCAGGGGACTACGGGCATCGAATGATCAAAGGATTATGAATGGGATATAGCCCTCGCAGGGCCTCCTCACATTCGGACCATGAACCCCATTGTACCAGCGGGCAAACGTAATCTACCGAAAAGTAATTAAAGGAAAGTGATAGATAGGAGAAGTGACCAAAACATTCAATAACTCAAGCATCGGGACATTCAAACGTGTGGCCATAGCAATGCCTATTTCATTCAATGAGATAAGAGAGAGTACAGGAGAGCTTCAGAAATAGAATGAAAGACAAAAATGAGAACAAAAGAAGAGGGCCTCTTGGCTCTTCCGGGACCTCTCCGTAGTAGAGACCTACCTAGGGGATTGCTTCCACTCTTCCCTTCTTCTCTGTGTTTCTCTCCATCTGCCTATCTATTCTCTCTTCTCCTCTTGTTTCTTCTCTACTGTTGTCTGTGTGTTTCTTGCGCTCGAAGGTAAGAGCTTCTTATAGGGAAACAGGGGATCGGATGGGCGACAAGATGGGAAACCCTCCGCCGACCCGCTGCTCCACCTTTTGCGGAGCCCTTGCACTGACTTGCCAGGAGAAGGAAGGCATCGATCTAAGAGGAGCGGCGCCGATTCATGAAGAGGGTGCGCCGAACCACACAGGCGAGAGGAGGGGCGTCCACTCGCTTGGGGGGCATCGACTCACCCAGGGGCATTTTTGTAATTTTTTTTGCTACCTCGAAGCTGACCCTGAAAGAAGCCTGACGTCCAGTGTAGCCTAAGGTTTGATGTGGCAGCCTTGGAGTGTAGATTTCTTGGTTTCCAACCCCGATTTGTGATTCCAAGTGATTCCCGACACGTACCGAACTCGTATCGGATTGATCGGGTTTTCTGATTCGACCTTCGGCACTGCGACTTGTGATACCAGGCCTTCTTTGATGACATGAGGAGCTTCTTCATCGAGTGGGCTATCCCTTGAAGTATTTTTGCCCTGATTGGATAGCTTTTTGGCCACTTACGGACCTTTTCTGGCATTCCGAGTGTGCCGATCGGACTATCCAGGTTTTCTGTTGATTCGACCATCGACATTGTGATTTGTACTGCCAGGCCTACTCTGCGCATACGCGAGGCGTCCTCAGTGAGTGACCCACCACTCAGAGTACTTTCGCCCTAGCTGGATACTTTCTCGGTCACCTACGGACCTTTCTGACAATAGGATGCACCCGAATTGGGTTACTCGGGTATTCTGCTGACACGGCCTTTGGCACCTTGTTTTGAGGAGCCAGGGATGTCTCTTCACCTAGAAAGGGTTTCTTATTAGGTGGTGGACCACCAGGTACATTCTCACCCTAACCAGATGACGGATGGGGTTTGTTCGGGACGACCCAATCAATATCGATTCATTGGGCAGGCTGAAAGGCACTACCGATTTGTTGCGGATTTCTTCCTACCATCCTGAGGCAAAGTCTCTGACGCTCTCATCAGATGACCTGAAGATTCAACTGTATGAGAGGACCCTTGTGTATTGATTTTCTTTGGCTTTTGCACTAAGGCGGGCTGCATTCTTTTGTCATTGAGGCGTGATTGCCATTGATCATATTTCGGGTGCCAACAAATGCCCCCCAACCGCGGGTGTCGCGAGCGAGGGACAAGTAGCGCGGGCCCCACGGATGTGTTCCTTTCCTTAAGTTCATCTAAAAGTGGGGGCCATGTAGTGAGCCGGTGCTGTGAGGCTGAGTCGGCATCGAGCCGTGAGTCGACATTGGGCCACTGTTTGGGTGAGTCGACGCTGGGCTCGTGCGGGTTGACCAAGATCATTCGGTGCTGTGTTTTGACTGTGATCTAGTCTGTGTTACTTGAGTCGGTGCCGTGGGATGCATGGGTGAGTCGATGTCATGGGCGAGTCAGTGCTGCTTCCCACTTTGCGGGCAGGTGGGTCAGTGATGCCTCGCAAAGGCAGGGTAGTGGATCGACGCGGGCGGGCACTGATCCACCTCTTTTAAACCTATCTAGGCGGTTTTTGAAAACCCTACCTTTCTTTCTACTTCTTTCTCTTGCGATCGGCCAAAGCAGCAACTGCGGTGGGCCTTTCCCTTCTTTCTTCTTCCCCCTTTGCACGCGGTGAGGATGACGGCGATGAAGCTCTTCTCCTCTGTTGTTCTTCGGTCGTGGTAGCCCGTCGGTGAGGACGCAACGACACACTTTCTTCTTCTAATTTCTTGGCTCCAGGGAGGTTCTTTGTAGGCCAGTCCTCGAAACTACCATCCCCTGGTGTCCACTTGGCCTAGGTGTATCACCTATGGCTTATTTTTAGGGACCATCCCACCCTGGTGTGTGGATGTGTTCCTCTTCCGATCTCCACCCCTCTCCCCTGGCCGCCCAACCCCCCTTCCCTCACATTGTCCCCCCTCTCTCTCTCACCCCATCCATGCAGGGCCACAACAACTCTCCGGTCCCCCTCTCTCCAGTTGCTTCCTGACCTCCCAACCCCCCTCCTCTGCAACACTGTCCACCTCTACAGCCCACTGCAAGAGAACTCCTACACCAACAAGCTCCTCGCTGGCCCGGCCCCCATTACATGAGGGTCATCAACTTCTGCCATGGCCACTTTGTCATGCAGCATGGCCCCGATGACCTACAAGAAGCATGACGTCAAGCTCCGCCTCGCCTACCCCATGGACAGAGCTGCGTCAGCTGCCATCCCAGAGTTCCGAGTGTACCAACTCTCCTAGGTCGTCCTCACAGTGCCGCATGTCTTCCCGGATTGGGAGGTCATGGCCTGCCGCCAGACCCTACACGGGACCATCGTCCACTGCCAGTTTCTCGTCCTCCTCTCCCATGACTCCTCCCATGAGCACACCCCACCCCCAGTGCACTACATGGGGTCGACGAGCTGCGAGATCCTACTGGCCCTAGAGTACCTTCACTTGATGGGAGTAGTGTACAGGGATTTCAAGCCTGAGAACGTTCTGGTCCACGCCGACGGCCACATCATGCTTTCCGATTTTGACATCTCCTTCAAGTGCGACATTGTCCCCCAACTCCACCACCAACGCCAGCAGACACCCCCGGCCGACAGCAGCGGCTCATCCAAGGGTGGCTCTTGCAACGCCAACTCCTATGTCTCGCAGCTCGTGCTCTCCTACTTCTACGGCGGTAGGAGCGGGAGCACCAAGAACACATCGGGCCGGGAGGAAGCACCGGCCAGAGACAGGGGGAGAGCACTACTCTGGAGGAACCTGAGTCAGAGCTCGTGGCGGAGCCGGTGATGGCGCGGTCGAGGTCCTTCGTGGGCACCAACCAGTACCTAGCGCCGAAGGTAATCTTCGGGACCAGCCATGACAGCACCGTCAACTAACCGATGTTGGGTGTGTTCCTTTATGAGCACCTCTTCGAGCAAACCCCCTTTAAGGGCAACGACAACGAGAAGACCCTTATCAACATCCTCAAGCAGCCATTGAGGTTTCCCCGTATGACGGTCAACGACAAGGACTGGGAAGACATGGCCAGGGCACAGGACCTCATTAGCAAGCTCCTCGTGAAAAACCCTAGGAAGAGGATCAGGATCACCGAAGGGCCCATGGAAATCAAGAGGCACGACTTCTTCAAGGGTAGGAACTGCGCACTGATCAGGTCTGCCACCAGGAGTCCTCAGAATACCAACAAGTCTCCAGGAGTTCCTCCTCCATGGCCACGTAACAGAGACCACTGGAGTTGCAACGCCCAGAGTACAAGCAACTATCGCAGCTCTCCCTCCACCATGCGTGCACACCCCGATGCTCAATGATGGAGCAAAGCGAGGAGGGGGAGGCGGCCCCTCTCTCTCTCTGTAGCAACCCTGATAAATTAAAGGACTGGAAGGTCTAAATACATTTAAAGCCAACAATTAGTCAAGGCCCAGATCCTGTACACAACCCCATGATGTCCTAATAAGCTTTACAAAAAGAACTCATAGGCCCTACCCTTAAATTTTAAGGGATTATGAATATAACATCATTTTAAGTAGTCCCCCTCAGGGATGGTGACTGGGCACTGGGAAAGGGTGGTGGGGTTCAGCAGGATGAAGGCAAAGAAGCCTTCCGCCCAAGATGAAGGGGCTGATGGCGAGGAGGATGAGGACGAAGACACTACCGGGAGCGGGCAGGCCATCAAACACCAACATGAATCCGGTGCAAGGAAACAACAAAGGCCGTGTAAGGACCACAGTTCTTATTCACGCAAAACTGTGATGTGGGGGCTACAACAAAAGAGGAAAGAGGGAGACAAGAACGGAAGAGAGGGGAAGAATGGGGCTGGAGTTGAGCAGGGGTAACCGAGCCCTGCTCTTCCCCACTCCGTCTGCTACATACTCTCTCTAGCTCTCTCTCTCTTACTCTTCCTTTGGCGGTCGTCGGAGGGGGATCCCACGGCGGAGTTCTACTTCCTCTTCTTCTTCTCTTCTTTCCTTCTTGTCCCCTCTTCTCCCTGCGTGTGTTTTTTTCTCTTCCTCTGGTTCCTCTCCCCCCTTTTGTTCACCGGTGCAGGGTAGTTCTTATACCCAGTGGCGCATGACCCCTTTGAAGACGGGGTGACGATGGCGGGAAAACGGTGCACTTATGGGGATTTGACCCGGGCGTGCTTGACGACATGGAGAGTAGGCAGCGTGGCTAGCTCTTCGTCTGCCACCTCGGACGGGCCACTGCGCGCCAAGGATCCCGTAGGGCAGCGTGAGATCTCCCGTGCCGTCAGTCAGATCGTGCCGCTGAAGGATGGGGCTGTGCCGCTGAAGTGGCCCAGGTAGCCGTGCCGTTGAATGGCATTAGAAGCGTGCCACTGAAGGGGCCTTCACAGCATGTCATTGAAAGGGTTGTTGGGCTGTGCCGTTGGAGGGCACAGGAAGCGTGCCGTTGAAAGGGGGCACAAGGGTGTGTCGTTGAAGGCTATTAGGGGGCGTGCCGTTGAAGGCACTTTGTAGCGTGCCATTGAAGGCACATGGTGTGCCGGCGAAGGTGCACCAGGAGTGTGCCGGCCAAGCCCAGGCTAGGCGTGCCGTCGAAGGCCTGTTGGGGTGTGCCGCTGGAGGGCACGTTGGAGCGCGCCGTTGAAGGCCTATGGAGCGTGCCGCTAAAGGCCCTTGAAGTGTGCCGCTGGAGGGCACGTTGGGGCGTGCCGTTGAAGGCCACGCCAGGCTTTCTTAAAGGGGCTTGTGGGTGTGCCGTTGAAGGGCACAGGAGCGTGCCGTTGAAGGCTGTTAGTGAGCGTGCCGTTGAAGGGCACTTGGGCATTTGTTGAGGTGGATTTCATGCCTTATTTCGGACTCGATTGCCGATCCGTTTGATTCTCTTCGGGAGCCCACGGGCAGTGAGCTTCCCCAGGGGTCGGCTTCTCTTCGCTGTCGTGATTCCGGAGACGGCTCCACGGCAGCATGTTGTCTGTTCGGAGAGTCTGGACGGGACTTGTTCTCCAAGGTCTCTTTGGTTGAAACTATTGTCACTGTTGGATTGGCGGAGACACAGGGGCGTGCGATGTTTGCACGTCCACAAATGCCCCCCACCCACGGGTAGCGCGGGTGAAGAATGAGCCGAGCGGTACCCATGGGTGCATCGGTTCCCGGGTAAAGCCACAGATCCCGACGTCCGGGGGCAATGACGGATCAAACCCAGTGTGGGCCATCCTTGGGCATGTGGCCGGGTATTAACAAATATGTTTTGGGTGAGTGTCGGGTGAGCCGGTCGCCAATTACGGCCCGTTTACGTTGCAAATTGTGCTTGCTAGTAGGTCCGAGGTCGTGTCACCTCTATTGTTCTCTCTCATTCTCTGGCCTCTTCACCTCTGGCTACAGATGGAGGGGATCTTGGGCAAGGTGATGATGCCGGGAGGTTGCTGAGACGCGTGGCGGAACGAGAATCGGTGTGATTTTGGCGCGATCTTGAACGGTGGATTCAAAGCCGACAGTTTGATTTATGTGGTGGTTTTTGATGCCGTTTCGTCACCTCGATGCTCAGTTTCATCGGTGGAGGTAGGGAGATGGACCGCCACTTCATCCTCTACGTTTTTCCTGTAATTTTGCATAGATTGGTGCTTGATCAGGGGAGATCAGGCTAGTTTAGTGAAAGTCGTAATTTTGGGGGTTTGTAGGGTTCACCAGAAAATGACAACCATTCGTAGTAAAATTAGTGTCAAATTGACCGCTGGGATGTCAAGATCCCAACCCCACCAGTTTTGTGTCGATTGCTTGTCATTTGGGGCCGGTAGGAGTCTGGGAATTCCGGTGACTCGATTTGGGTCGATTCGTTAAAATCGTCCCGATCTTGCGTTTTAATGCGTTTCGATGGATGCATGTGAAATTTTTGATCTTCTATAGTCATTTTCCATTGATTGGATGTGTTTCCCCTGCGCTACGACGTACATGGGGCGTGGAACGGGCCGATTTGGCTGTTCTACCATTTTACCCGTCGGACTGATTTAGCAGTCCTACCAGAGACCGTTATAGGCATAACAGTCCCTCGACTGACCGTTATGGTTCGCTCGTTATTTTTCATCTTTTGAGGTCATGGAGCATAACGGATCAGGCCTGGTCCATTATTTGGATATAATGCCCTAGGCTAGGCACGTTATATTCAGGTTGTTTTCGAGGCCGTCTGCCATTGTCAGATCCCTCGACGATCATGCTTCCTCGAAGACCGTGTCAGTCAATTCATTTAACGGATCATTCCTCGTGCATTATGGTTCAGGTGACGCACTTGTGTGGATCCATTATGGTGTGTTTGACTGGGTATGGTAGTTGATATAACGTGCCTAACCCTATGCGTCATGTGGCTATGGCGGACTCATTGTGGTCCATTATATGCTTCTTGTCCGTATTAGTGTTTTGGGTCTGTTGGCCATAACGCGCCCGTCCTGATGCGTTATGCTGATATAACACCCCTGTCTTGGTGCGTTATAGTTTTGGATCAGTCTGTCTGTGGTCTATTATAGCAGGTAACGCCCCTATGCTGGTGCGTTATAGTCTTGTTGTTGGCCGTGATGGTCCTTGTTTTGTCTTATGTGTTGGTCAGTCTTAGGTCGTGTTCTAGTTCGGTGTCTGTCTATTGGTGGTTGTCTAGATCGGTCGATTTAGGTGACTGGGTGTGGTCTTTTCCTTGACCACGACAGTACCCTAATGACTTAATGTAGAACTGCCAGTGTCCTTGTCTCTGGTTGCGTAGCAATTGTGCCTTGACTACCGGGTTCGCCTAGCGGTTGAGTGATAGTTCGCTTTGCCCAGAGTGTTGTTGTCATCTACCGCTCTAGTTTCTATTTGTCTTGGCTTGATCTTGTAGTTTGCCCATGACCTGTGGGTGTCTATTGACATCCTATGAGGGCTGTGACCATTCGCGACGGTTCACGTACTTCAGCAGCAACAATACGCGTCGCGACCATTCCTCTAGAGGGCAGCCTAGCACTTGCAATGCCCCGGTCAGCTGCGTTGCTATTGCGTGCGCCCTTCGGTACGTGAGAGAGGGGTCGGCAAATATCATCGAACGTAGTGCTACCAGCATAGGGCGGACCGGCGCGTCTGAGGCAGTGTGACCGATGGAAGGTACCTCCGACGGGTTGAGCTCGACCGCGCCGTCCACGACAGCCCACATCTCCGCATCCACCGCAGTCGACGAGGAAGGGAGCGCCACGGACAGGCCGCTGGGGCCTCCTGCCTCGGCGTGTAGTCCCCGACCAGCTATGACCAAGGGAGCTATCGGAGCCACGGCCGCCCCACTTGGCCCCACGATCGCGAGGGGCTGCTCCTCCTTACTCTCGGTCGAGGGAAGTGCCTGAGGCGGAGCAGATTCTGCTGCCATCACTGAAGACCCGGCCGCTTCGTCCACTGGTTTCCCCTCTTCGTCGCGAACCGTGAGCTCGGCCAGCGTCCTCGCCAAAAGCTGACTTTCTTCGGGCGTTACGAGCGGCCGGAGAGGGGGAAGGGGAACCATGAGCTTCAACCCACTCTCCGACCACAGGAACGATATGATCTGCTCCACTTCCGCTGCCGAGAGTAGCTTCGACTTATCCATCTTCGCCGGGGCCGCTATCCCTCTCCGCTTGGTGACAACTCTGCGGGTTTTCGTAGAGCGTGCCTCAGGGAAGCTCTCCTCTTCCTGGAACACAAAGAAGAGGATTAGCCTTGCATCAAGCGAAGCAGGCCGCCCGAGTTCCAAAAAGAGTGGAAAAAGTCCCAGGGGTGTCATTTTACCTCGATCACGGGGATGATCCGGCTTTCCGGTGCTATCTCCCCTTCCTCCAAGGCCTCCTCGGCAGCGCATGCAGTCCCTGCAGCTGCTTCCTGCTGCAGGACCTCGACGAGAGCCGCCAGCTTCCCCAGGCCGGCGCCACCACCCTCGGGTCGCTCGACCGATACGGCGGGGCGAGGTACCTCTGCGGCCTCTAGATGAGCCACCTCCTGCAGACAAACCAGAAGATAAGAGACGGAGGACTGGAACTAATTGCAAAAGGAGGGCCCCGTATGAACGGGTCCGCACTTACGACATCTTCTTCGGGAGCTGCCTCGTCAGAAGAGTAGTTGTAGTCTACCTTCTCGCTGGAAGAAGACTCTGTCGAGGCAGGTTTCTCCCTGGTCGGAGAAGGAGCGCCGGCTCGAGCACCCTTGGCCTCTTCCTCGCGTGGGCTCGCGGATGGCGAGGCCCCGGACCTCAACCTCCTCCTCGTATACTTTAGCTTCGGCTCAGGGATCGCCCGGGCCTCTATATGCGCGGGAAGGGGCGCGAGGGGAGCTGCCAAACGAAGAAACACCCGGGTCAGGCGAAGGCTCACGAGCTCCCAACATAAAGCAAAAAGGGGGAATATGTCATGCCCTGCCGATAGAAGGAATTACCCCGTGCGATCTCCGCGGACGGGAGCGGACTGGGAACCATCCCCTCTGCGAAAGGGGCGACCCCGGGAGCAGCGGGTCCTACCATGTCTGAAGCAGAAGCGGGCACCGGTTCTTCCGTAGGAACTAAAAGGAAGGAGGCCAGCATTAGTAAATAAGTAAACATATAGAGAAGAGATACTTAAATAGTGCCTTCATGTTGATGCGAAGATACCTACTGGGCAAGTGTGCTCATAACCTATTTCTAATCTTTTTCCAGGAGATGGAAGTGATTCGAATTCGGATTCGGGTTATACAAGTGGCGGGTCCGAGAGCGAATGAAAGTCACATTAAAATGAGAGTGAAGACTTAGGAGTCATTATTGTCTAGATCGAGTCTATGTAATTTTCTACTTTATTGAGTCTAGCGAATTTGATAAGAGATGAATTAGTGATTGTAATTTGAATATTTTGATTATCAATGGAATAGAAGTTGAATTTGAACAAATACTAGTGCAATTACATCTTATGTGTGATTGTCTCACGCTCTGATCATGCTTGCTTGCAAAAGACTTACCATGTCAGCTGTTCGCGTTCCCCCGAGCGAGTCTTCCGCTGTAAATATGGGCTCAGGACATGACAAGCCAGATAGTCAAACCATGACTATCGATCCACATAATACTAACCCAAGCATAGGATGGAACCACAAGAACCCCAGTCCACGACTCCTACCAAGATGCCCAGCCGCGATCACAACCCTCACGCGGAAACACCCTCCGCAGTCATTGGACTCTCACAGGGATAGTCGACAAGCGCAGCCCAACACAAGGACTGTCCACACTTCACAGTAGACAAGGGTGGCCCACACCACTAATCCAGAATCAGCAGGACACACAGAATCACGCGGACACACATTCCGCAAGGCCACCCCTCCTACGGACAACCCGGACCACCAAAATGCGGAACACCACATGATTGGGCTGAAAGGGACAAGGAGGGCAAGGTGGTGGCCGCCCAAGGGATTGGACAGCCTTGGCCGCCTAATCGGCTGGGCGGCCAGGGCACTAGTCGCCCACCCCTGGGCTCCCCATGCACTGGGCGGCCACCCCCATGGCCGTCGAGAGGGCTAGGCGGCTAGACCTGTGGCCACCCACCATGGGCATTGCAGGGAGCCTGGGCGGCCAACCCTATGGCCGCCTAGACAATGGGCTTCAGGAAATGAGAGAATGGCCAGACGGCCACCCCGATGGCCACTTGGGACCTTGGGCCGCCAAACCCCAGGCCGCCTAGCAGACCTGGGTGGCCAGACCCATGGCCGCCCAGCCCTAGATGCGATGACCAACTGTGTGGCAGTCTCCAACAGTCTCCATGGAAAACACACACTCGAGCTCGCCCGGAGCTTGTTCCAAGCCCCATTCATCGCCGGACGAAGGGGAAAACACGGGGAGTCATCCCCCGACCAATCTACCACTGGAAACTCACCACCAAACCACAAATTAAGGCCCCAAAGGCCAAATCCATCGCTCAACCCCCAGCATACTTAAACCCCCAAAAATAAGAGAAACACCATCTCTTACCTCACCAAGGCTGGATTCACAGGAAACGCAAGGGGAAGAGTAGGGAACCATCCCCCTACCTGAACGACACTTTAAACCTAACCCAAAGCTCAGTCCGACGAGTGCCCCTCGGCCGGCTCCTCACGAACGCCACTGCCTCCACCTCCGGCTCTACATGTCACGCCTCCTATGTTCATCCTCGCCGCATGCCACCACCGTCTCACCACCACGTGCCTCCTCGTTATCTCCGTCGGCCGCCGGAGTGAGAAGGGAGAGTGAGAGGGAGATGGGAGAGGGTGAGGAAGAAGAAGGCTCGGTGAAGCCTTTGTCCTGTGTCTACTTATGTGTGGACTGTGTTAATTCTGAACCTGATCTGCTCTTGTTTCGACAGTGGCCTAGCTTTGGACCTAGTTTGTGTGTTAAGGGCCATTGTGCATCGTGTTCGGTGTGCCGTGTTAGGCGGCTGTTGTGTTGTGAAGGCTCAGTAATCATTTCAGGACATGAGGATAAGGTGAGATTGGTGTTCTTTGTGGCTTGTGTTGTGGCTCTTGGCACGATGGTTTGCACTATGGCGACTTGTGATCAGCTGTTAGCAGGATCGGTACTCGAGGCGTGGTACATTACAGTTCGTGAGTTGCGATGGCGCCGAGAGGTGTGCTGAGATGCGGATGTCGAGTTGTCTCTTTTGCCTTTGTGCATTGTGTAGAGTGCGCATCGGAAGTGTGTGGGCTTATAGCCCATTGGTCGAGGATCGTTGGTTGGAAGATTTTGGCCAGCTGATAGGATTGTTTCCTTGGTGTGTCTTCGTCTTGGCTATATATTCCTTGATGTTGTTTGTTGTCGTGCCGTTGCTTCTGGCATTGTGGTTGTTCGCACTAACAGGTTTGAGAATTGGGGAAATCTATTGGCAGATATGCTGATTGCGTACCCTTTCTTTCTCTGCATTTCTTGAAAATTGTGCTGTTAGGATTTGATCGTGGTCCTAGACATGCATTTTTTCAAGTGTTGTTGTGGGTCCATGTTGGTAAGCTGTGCGTGGCTAGTCTCTTTTAGCCAGGTGTTCAGCTGTAATTGTGCCCTGATGTGACCTAGCTTGCAGTTGTGCCTCGTGGTTCTGTGTTGAGAACGGAGCCGAGATTCTATAGTTGTTGTTGAGGTTGTTTGTTGGTTTGTTGCTATGTTCAACTTGGGAGGAGTTCCCCGTGAGTCTGAGTTTGGCATGATGTGGATAGTGATCTTGTCAGTTGGTTGTGCTGTACTCTTCTGTTGTGGTAGAGTTGGCATGCAACTCAAATCAGATGTAATGTCTAAGTGAGGACTGACTCGTTTTTGTTTGTGGTCCAGTGCTATCATTGGCGTTCTACGTGCTAGTTTCGCTTGTCGTTATGGCACCGAAGCTGATGGTTTGAGCAATCGGCTGAGATGATTGTGTCCCTCGAGGGAGCTGCTTCTTGTGTCATCTATCATGTGTAGGTTTTCATTGGTGGCTTTTCGTGGCATGGGTCGTGTCTCCATGTGATGTGAGACGATAGCGATGATGCCTTGTTTCGGAGGAGCCGGACTTGTGTTCCTTGGTGTGTCGTGCACATTCTGCAGATCGATTTACCTTGAGATCTGAAGCATGATGATATTGTTTGTATCATGGTCTGGCAGTGTTCCTATGAATTATGTTTTTCGAGAATCATGATTTTGTGTTATCGTGTTGTTGTGGTTGGTGTTCGACGTTTGGTTAGTACTTGGAGAGTGTAGCTAGGATTTTGGTTGTTCTTCCCACTTCCCTTGTTGGCTCCATAAATTTCGAGGATGAAATCCGAGGCGATCCCATTTCTACCGTTACACTTAGTAGAGACAAGTCTAAAACCTGACTCTGATACCAACTGATGTGACACCACTATGGGGGGTGACAGCCACAAGACCAATGACCTTGGACCTATAGTTGCAAGCAAGAAATTGTGAGCGGCGGACTTACTCAAGCGAACTCGTTTTGATATGATGAACTTGAACCTCTCAATCAACTAAATATAAAGACATGGGAGCTCAACCATCAATCACTTTCTTGAATCAACCAAATCTTCAACATCAAAATGCTTCATTACCCAAGTGTCAACAGTTATGCCAAATGCATAGCATGCACAATAGCATGGAAACTCATTCATTCAAATGTCATTCTTGTTGATGAAAATTAACATATATGAAGCATTATTTTCACGAGGAGCATTGTTATGAACATAGCATCTTCAACTCACATGCATCACACACATATGTAAATATCCAATCTTGTAAATATGTTTTCTCATTAATTCTCATTAAGTACAAGACATATGTATTCTCTCCAGCATGTTTCACAAATTCATTCCCATTCAATACAAAGTATTCTCAATCAAGTTTTTACACACACAAACATGAAGTTTGTTGCCACACACAAATAATATTTTGTTGCCATCAAAATCACACACATAGCACAACAGGTCTGACCTAGACTCCAAATTGATCTGCTCTGCTGAAGAAGCCCAGACACTCAGCACTGAAAAATTGACATTGCCTCTAGTAATCTCTAGAGAAGCTCAGAAAGTTGTGGAAAGTGACCCCATGCAGGCTGTCCCTACCTACCACGATCGCCCACTCAAGCCGGCGACATGCTCCAATAACCTGCGAATCTCCCTCCTCCATGTCGGGAGGGACGTAGCTCCTGATGAACTCATACAAGTGGCAGTCCAAGGGGAACTTTACTAGGTATCCTCCACTACGATCATAGGTGTATAATCCACCTGCTCCTGAAATCCAGGCCACCTCCACGGCCCCAACTCCGCTCGCCCTCTCACCGACTGGGCCCTCGGCTACCGTCGTGTGTCCTAGATCAAGCTGATCTGCACCGACTACAGTAATGACTGGCGGGCCCAAGGGAGGCATGGGCCAGTCAGTCCTTTGTACCCAGTGGTCATCCTCCCGAGCCACACGTCTCGAGACCCGCTCATCTCTGCCAAATAGGGCCATAGCTCCTAGAAGAAGCACAAAAATGGTCAGCACATCAGAAAGTTGATATATGCAATGCAATAAAATAAAGGCACATGAAGTGTCAAAATACAACTACAACAACCCATAATGAGGGGCTTATGGGCCGTACGCCCTCGTATCCGCCTCTGAGGCACGCCCCGTGGGGGCATTTGTTGTGCCCGAATAATTTCCCAGCGAAATGCTGTGGAATAAGCGTTCGGGAATTTCCTCGAACACCTTTAAGGCATGGGCAACCCAACCCTTCCTACAACCCAGTGAGCCTGACCCAGGGCCCTAACCAGTTAGCCGTGACATATGGCTACACTAGTAACTAATTGGGACCACTCCCGACCGCTCAGTTGCAGGCTTTGCCCGCACTCCACACGACCTCCCGGGCCAACCCAGGGGCGCCTCGACTACAAGACATGTCACGTGGCACCCAGCAATAAGGTCGGGATCTACCCCAAGACGCCTTCTTCTAATCCCCCCAAAGTTCCCCAAGGTCAAAGGAAGACTTAATGGAGTTAGCCATGTTGTCCTCCTAGTTTTGATGATGACCACCATGATGTGACAGACTGACTTTGATAATGTCCACCATGATGTAACAGATTGATCTGTTATTTGACAGATTGCTATGTGGCTAGTACTTGTCTACAAAAAGGCTCCTCCCTCTCTCTTTCTCATGTTGGCCTCTTCTCTCTCTTTTCTCCCTTCGTCAAGCTTTCATATGACCTCTTGCAGGGCGGACTTCGAAGGGGGACGGAGCACTGCTGAGTCCGTCGGTCGCCTTCCTCTACCACATCTCGCACGTGGGTCAGCCCCATGGTGATAGGTGGGCGACGTCTTCCTGGATACCACAAATGTCGCCTCCGTTGTCTCCATCCTTCACTACGCGCCATTGGAGCAGTCAATGGTCTCCCATTGTCAAGAATGCCCAGTGGTTAATGGCCAGGTCTGGGCTCCCACCGTTGCCACCGGGTGAGCAACTGGGATATATATTACCAGATGAAGGCTTTAACGGTGGAGTGGAGTTGCACCAGATGAAGAGTAAAAACTCATCACTGGATGAAGAGCAATTGGGAGGTCACAGCTCCAACGGCTTGACGAGGTGTACTGGTTCACAGGGCAGCGGGGTGCACCGGGTGTAGAGTGTACCGGGTAAGGGATTAAAGAATTTGAGGGTTTTAGGGTGCACTGGCTTGGGTGAGGCCAAGGCTAGTGCACCGGTTGGAGAGGTGGCAGGGTCTTCTTCCGAAGGCGTTGCGGCAGGCTACGGTACCCGAGGGTGGCGTGATGGCTGGGATGACAGTCGATGTCACTGATGTCAGAGCTGTAGGATCTTCTACGGATGGCGTAGCGACGTCCTGCTCTGCTGAGGGTGGCGTGACTGCCTGCGGTGCTGAGGGGGTGAAGGCGTCTTCTTCTCTAAAGGGCATGATGCCCTACGACGTCGCCTGCAGAAGGAGGATGGCCGACAGCGCGAGGCAGAGAACAATGAAGGCTGGGAAGGACCACCCGTTGAGGGCCACCATCTATGGCGAGAATGTGCCAACAACTCAAGTAGTGCTTTCTTCAGTCTGATCTCCATGGAGCCTTGCCAACCTAAAGTCTGAAATGTTCAGGTTCATGTCTTCATTCCCAATCTAACTGTCGTGACGTTGTGGGATCATCACCATCGGCTGCTGCTTGTTGTTGGTTGCTGCTTGCCGCCGAGCTGTTGCTGCTGCCACCATTACTGCCTCCCGCCACAGCACGCCCGCCAACCTTATACCCCATCACCTGCTCGCTCGCTCTCCGCCACAGACTGTTGCCACCGGCATCATCCACTTACCTCGCCTGTCGCGGAGCTACCGATGCCACCCTCCTCGTCCCCGTCCACACCCGCGCCGTCGTCACCCTCCACTATGGCCGCTGCCTCATCCTGTCGCCGTCGTCGTTGCACCTGTGACGAGAGGGGAGGAGGAGGAAAAGGTGAGGAAGAGGGAGAGATGAAGGAGAGGGTGAGTGGGCAGAGAATGAAGAAGAAGAATAGGGGGATGTTCTTGCGTGTCAGGTAAGGGGTGTGTGCCGCTGTAGTTGGTGTGGCACGGGAGTGTGCAACTGGAGTTGGCGCACAGGTGTGCTGCTTGAGTTGGCACGGTGGTATGCAGTGGGAGTGTGCCACAGGAGGGGGTGGCCCGGCACGATGGGACAGTGTCGGTCATGGAACAAAAGAGAGAGTGAAATAATGGAAGAGAAAGGGAGAGAAAGAGAGAGAGGCCCACCCTTTTTATTCAATTGTATATATATCATTACTTTTTATTATTATTGTAATATTTATTTTATATCGGATCGATTTGGCCCAAAACCGATCGGATCGGCCGATCCGATCCGATCCCAGCCGATTCCGCCTACCATGATTATTATAATGTTCATCATCCGCCTTAATAACAGCTGAGTGGTCGCTCAATTACAGCACAAGTGCACCGACATTAAGGAAGATTGCAATGATAGTTCTATCACAAACATCCTCCTGGAGTGGGTGCGAGCGGAATTGGTCGACATTCTCCTTCTTACATACCAAGCTCAGGAAGAGGCTAACACACAGAAGGCATCACAAAATGATTTATGTTCATTACAACATGAAGCTAAAGGTTAAGCATTTGCAGATATATGCAAGGAGAGGAGCGGGAGCATTTGCAGATAGATGCAAGGAGAGGAGAGGGAGACTACGACCCAACAGATGTTGTGTAATTGCGAGACGATGATGACCTTATGGTTTCATGGGTTGTAAGAACAGCAACCGAGCGTGATGAGGCGAAACTTGACGAGGAGGGTGAAGAACCAAAGGAGACACCACTACCTAATACTTTTCTCACAGCAGCTGTGCAGCAAGCAGTGGGGGAGGGAGATGACACCGACGTGCAGACGATTGGAGACGAGTCAGCGGCGAGACGTGATGAGAAAGTTAATTTGGATGAAGACCTCATCATTGGGGGCGGAGACACATCATATGCGTACGATGATGCAGCATGGGAGCGATTGATGCAGCCTCCAGCAAATCTACGTCCACCAATCGCTCAGGTGAAAATAATATATACATACTGAATCGCATATTTGATTAGAGAGCGTAGACATATATCTATGTACCATGATGTAAGAAATAAATTACAGGCCGATCCATTAAGTCTGAATCGTGCAACTCGCCCTCTTCCTCGGTCGCCTCCATTTCCAGGGATGTGGTCTCATCCACAGGAGGGAGATTCCTCACCCTGTCAATAGCTGGAGATCTTGAAAACCAAACAAGGCAAAAACATCATTCAACAAATTGATCTAGCAAGGCAAACAAGAATGTACAGAAATTACCCTGTTGATACCCATGTGAGGTAGTCCATCAGGTGCGAGGACAAGGAGCCCTAGTGCTAGAACCCTCACCCTCATTTGATCTCTATCTTTTCAAGAAACTAGGGGCTTTCCTTCCTTTGTTCGAGATACTTTTGTGACAAAACTCGCTGGAAAAAAAAGAAAGAAGAAAAGGAAGAGAGAGAGCAAAATTAAGGATCATCAAAGGCAAAATAAATTCAGTGAGTGAAGAAGAAAAAGAAAACATGAAATAATATGAAAGAAAATTGTTGGCTATATACCGTCTGGAGCAGGCGAGAAGATCAACTGCAACACCACTTGCTCTGGCTGAAGGACAACAATCTTTTCCGCTTTTGCAACAGCATCCCAAATGTCTTGGAAGGTTATGTCGTTCTTAACAAGTGAAACATACTCGAATGAACCAACGCGAACAATGGAGCTTATTAAATGTCTCTCCCACTGTAGCCATAAATCATTGGTAAACCACTGTGGACGTGCAAAATCGCACGCCCATATATCCCCACCAGTCCAACAGCAACAACAAATCTTCAACAGAAGAGACCCTGGAGGACACGTCCCGTCCGGACCCTCCGAAGAGACACCACGCCAACGTGAAGCCACCCCCGGAATCACAATGGCGAAGAGAAGTCAACCTCGAGCCAGGAGTGCTCCGATCAAGGCGTTGCTGCAAGCTTGGAGAAGACTCGTTGCTGCCCTGCACACCCAGCCCTGGGAGCCTGTCTACAAAATTGGGCCAGAAAGATCATTGGAACCCCTCCGTCTCGTCCTCATATCCCATCTGTCTCTTCTTGACTTTTCTTTCACTCCCAGTCGCCAAGACCCCCCCGAAGGTCCCATGCCAAAATTCACCCATTAGAGAAAATTCCCTTTGTAAGCCCTTTACCTGCGGTGGCTGCCCCTGTGCAGACTTGCAGGAAACCAGAACCCAGAAGATCAGCCTGGAACGCCCTCTTCCCGACCCCTCACCACTTAAACCTCTTCACAAGTTTTATTCCCCCACATGTCCCCCATCGTTCCTGAAAATCCCATCTCAAAAATCGTTGTGTGACAAAACTTCCCTTCAGAGCCCTTTTGACTGCGCAAACTATCCCTGTGCAGCCCTGGCGGGACAGTGCTCAAGCACCTCCAAAGGGACGACCCCCAAACTTCCTCCAAGTGGCCTGAAATTTTGAGAAGTGTTCATTCATACCCAAACCCTTTACCCAGAATTTCCTCACCACTTAGGGAGCCTCTCATTCCTACTTTAACGCCCATACTTCCTACCGCCATTTCTGACTGCACTGGGCATCAGAACTGGGCCCTAACTGTTTACACCTCCCACGCCCAAAATCCCCACTGCACACCACTATGCCACTGCTATCCAACCACCCCACGACTTTCACCTGTCCACCAGAGAAAACCCCACCCCATTTGCCATCCGGAAGCCCTGGTTCCAACCCAATCTTCGACTCACTATCCTGCTGCCCGAGGACAGGCCAGATTGCATAGGGGCTGCTGCAAAATTCACCTCGACTTCCTCGGTGCTCAGTTGCAGTTGCCATTCAACTGGAGTCCATGGGACATCCCCAGCAGCGTCCCCAGCAAGTTTTGTGACCAGCAGATGAGTGGAAGGTGGCATGCCGGCCTCGTCATCCTGCTGCTTCCCAGCACAGTGTAGATTGGCCAGCAGTCTGCCCACCCATTCGAGAGCACACCGGAGCTTCCCTCCCAGGCTGTCGGCGTCCAGTGTCTTCCCGAGTAGTCTCCGTCCCTTGCTGCCCTCCTCCAAGGGCCATACTCCCTTCGAGGTGACGAGGCTTGCCTTCCTTGCTGCCGGACCCTGGTTAGTTCGTTAGCGCGGCGCAGTTTGCTTCGGTTGCGGCCACATGTGGGCAACGAGCACCACTGACCCGGCGCTTGTTACCCCACCTCGCACGATCCTTGGAATTCGCTGTGTAGCCTTTTAACTCCCTGCGAGGAGTGGGCATGTGTTTGGATTGTACTCTCTTAGACTTGTCCTGAGGATCGTATGATTGGGCTGGACTTCTTCACCACGCCCTGAGCGTGGAGGTACGCGTTACTTGCTCATTTAGTATAGCTCTTGATGCCGCTGCATGTGAGATATTAGGTGCCGAGCTCTACATTGTTACATCACTACCACGGTGAGAGAGCGTGACCGTCCCATACTCGAACCGAGCACGAGTGTGTGAATTGTCTACCCTAGACTCTGCCAGTTCCTCAACTGTGCGGATCGACACGCTTCCCTCTCTTGGGGACAATTGCGAGCTTGAGTTACTTGTTTAGGCGTGACCCCTCTCTTGCTAGAGTGTAACGGCTCATCCTTAGACCGTCACCTCCGTGTAGCGGTCTAAAGGTAGACCGTCATAGTGCTAGAGTCTTGCTTTCTGTCATTTTGGTTTCTGATTATCTTGGCTTATCCTTGTGGTCTACCCGCTTTCCCATGGACGTCTCTTGACATCCTATGAGGGCTAATACTATGTCATAAGGTAGCCAAGAGTCTTCTTACTTGTGGTAGGATTCTCTTTCCTACTGTGGAGTCATCATTGTCTAGTTCCGGTCGACCCCTGGTCACCCAGTGGTTGACAGGTAGCCTTGTGTGTGTCTCGACAATTCTGTCCAGTTCGAGACAGTGTTTTGGATGTCGTGAGGTATCGTCTTACCTCTGCGTGCATGTCCAGCTGTGTTGAGGGTCCTCGGTGTTCCCTCGGGTCTCCGCATGTCGTTTCCTCCGATAGTGTAATTTTCCCTGGCTTAGGATTGGGCCGATTAGCGACTTGTTCCGCTGTCTGTGATGATCTTGCCTCTGAGTCATCTGACTCAAGGGTCATTGTGTGAGTAGGTCTAGTCGCCTTGTCCTGAGTTTGTCGGCAGTGACTCTGCTGCCATGTGTGCTTTGTAGTACGGGTGATAGTGCATGATTAGTCTGTCTGTACTTCAGCACTCTTGCTTTGATCCTCTACTAGTCGTAGCCTTATGGCACGTTTTGGCGTGACGGCCTTTACAGCTGGGCAGTTCCCAGTTTACGATTTTTAAGCTAGTTCTGAGGGCCTCCGGCTCTATACTGCAGCATCTGCAGGGGGGAATACTAGCTAGAGGCCTAGCTCTAGGCACGAGCTGGTGTGTGCACACGTGGTCAGGGACTTGGACTGATGTCGATATGCGTTACCCTGTCTAGTCACTCACGATTGTAGTTCTGTTCTGGTTCTGACAGTGCCTTAGTCTCGATCGTACCTCTTGGGCGACAGCACGTCTCCCTCGGTCCAACCTGTTTGGCAGCGTCTGTTGCAGACTGAGTCTGCTGTTCTTGCTTTTGCAAGGGAAGCCTCACTCCGGTTTGGAGTGAGGGGTGGATGTAGGCAGACTGAAGGTCTGGCCGAACCACCTTAAAACTCCTGGTGCTTTGTGGTTTGATTGTCAATTTCGATTTCGGTAGATGAATGATTAGGCTCGGGTCTACTGCACAGACATATTGTGTTTGCTGGAACATTTGTTCAGCACAAGCCGTCTATATTGTGTTTCTACCTTCTTCCGATTGACTCCGTCTAAGTGTAGAACTAAGTTGTCTATTGAGCACATTGAGTGTTCGAGTGTGATTCTTAGAAGATTAACTGAATTAGTGTTTGGGTGTGGATCCTATTGGAACGAATGCATTACAGAACCATTGTGTTCAAATTCCTCAAGATTTTATTAGTTCAGTTTTTAATTGAGTCTTAAGTTTCAAATCAACACAAATTTTAGAAGGCGATTCATTCACCCCCCCTCTGAATCTGCACCTAGCGTCCCAACATGAAGATAATGTACGCTGGATACACAGGGGAGCGGGGGATCAAGGCAAGCAATGTGAACCTATCCAAGGGCATTGGGGATGGGACTGTGAGATTAATGTTGCCCAAGAGGGTGTGGATCTACTAAAAGGATAGAGGGAAGCACTGGGAACAGCCTCAAAACAATCAGATTGGAGGGGGATAGAACCTAAACCCAATCCATTATGATCGGATGGGCTGGGCTTGTGCCTCCTTCCTAATACAACACTCTCCTCCAAGCAACGAAACAAAGAAGAACAGAAGTAAACATGATAGCAAGCTTACCGCGAACTGGGGTTTGGGATTGAAGAGAAATCCACCATAGTGAACAAAGAATATCCAAATAGCACAGCATTTATTTCGTTTGCATGGAAACATACATCATCCCAGCACCAACTCATCTGGGAAACATATAAACCCCAAAGGGAAACATACTGTGGAGAGGAGAAAAGAAAACAAGTAACAAAGGGGGGAGGGCAGAGCATTGACTCCTCTCCCTCCCCAAGCAGCAACACCTTCTATCTCTCTCCCTTTATTCTCTTCACTTCATGCACAGGAGTGGTAGCAGAACAACTCTGAGATTGCTCTAAGGGAGCCTTCGAACAGCACCAGCTGGGGAAGCAAGAATAGTAGGAGAGCCTCTTGCTCAGGGCCTTGGGTCCTTTTTAAAGTAGAAAAGGCTCCTTTCTTCTTTCCCAAGGAAAAGGGGGCCAGGGATAATCTACAATGATTGGAGAATATCGATCCACGTGCCTTGTATGGCCTCCACATGCTCTCTAGAAGTCGGCACCACCGTATAGAAGCTAATCCACATGTCGGGGTCGAGTTCATGCCAGTACGGTCTTTTCGCGTGTTGAGAGTGCGTCGACGTAGCTTGCAGGCTGCATTGACGCAACCTTCTACTGCCAGGAGCCTTTTCTTCACTTCCTCTTTATGTGTGTCAACATTTTTGGCACTATGCTTCAACGTAGCCCACCATCCAGAGCCCAATCCATTTCCTATCTTCAGCTACGTCGACACAACTATTATAGGGTGTCGACATAAGAGGTGAGCCAGAGTGGCTTTTTCAGTCCATTCTTTAGGGGCGTCGATGTAACAACAATCTGCGTTGACGTAGTCTATTGTCTAGGGATCTTTTCCTTCTTCCCTTTAGTTGATTTTGCTTGGCTATCCATACCATCATATTTTTAGTGTCCACAAATGCCCCCTACCCGCGGGTGGCATAGATGAGGGACGAGCGTGTGGGGCACACGGGTGTAAATTTCTTCATCATCTCACTAGGGTAACTTTCAGTGGGACTGATGGCACTATCGTTAGCATTGGGCGCCGATATTTGAATCATCTTGCATATGTCGGCTTGGTCACTAATAGTTGAACATCTTTCATCTGTCAGCTTGATTGCCGATGATTGAGCATCTTTCATCTGTCGGCATGACCGCCGATGGTTTGACATCAAGCATCTATCAGCTTGGTTGCTGATGACTGAATATCTGACATCTATTGGCTTGTTCATTGATGGGTGAACATCTGTTGGCTTGATTGCCAATGGTGAGACATCCGACATCTGTCGGCTTGACCACCAATGAGTGAACATATGACATCTATCGGCTTGATTGTTGATGGTTGAATATCTGACATCTGTCAGCTTGTTCATCGATGCGTGAACATCTGACATCTGTTGGCTTGGATAGCGGATGGTTGAATATCTAACATCTATAGGCTTAGGCGCTGATGTCTGAACATCTGACATCTGTCGGCTTGGTTGCCGATGATTGAATATTTGGCATCGGTTGGCTTGATCACTGATACTTGAACATCTTGACATC
Source organism: Amorphophallus titanum (assembly GCA_024336825.1). Classification (NCBI taxonomy): domain Eukaryota; kingdom Viridiplantae; phylum Streptophyta; class Magnoliopsida; order Alismatales; family Araceae; genus Amorphophallus; species Amorphophallus titanum. The sequence goes on along the minus strand of JANBPO010003090.1, from coordinate 137,292 downwards.
TGTCAACTTGGGCGTCGATGACTGAGCATCTAACATCTATCAGCTTGGTTGCCACTGGTCATCTATTAGCTTGGTCACCAATGCTGAAACATCTGGCATCTATCGACTTGGTCGCTGATGCTTGAGCATCTGACATCTATCGGCTGGGTCCCCGATGGCTAAACATCTGACATCTGTCGTCTTGACCACCGATGGTTTGACATTTAGCATTTGTCAGCTCAATCTTCGATGACTGAAGATCAGACATCTATTGGTTTGGTCGCCGATGGGTGAACATCTAATGGCTTGATTGCCAATGGTGAAACATCTGACATCTTTCGGCTTGATAGCCGATGGGTGAACATCTTGCATCTGTCAGCTTGACCGTCGATGGTCACACATCTTACATCTGCCGGCTTGGCCGTTGATGGTCGAACATCATACATCTGTCAGCTTGACCGCCAATGTGTGAACATCTTACATCTGTCATTTGTCAGCTTGGTTGCCAAAGGTTTAATATCTGACATCTATTGGCTTCATCGCCGATGGGTGAACATCTTGCATCTGTTGGCTTGGTCACCGATGGGTGAACATTTGACATCTGTTAGCTTGACTGCCGATGGTTTAATATCTATCATCTGTCAGCTTGAGCGCCGATGGCTGAATATCTTGACATCTATCGGTTTGATAACATATGGTTAGACATAATCATCATTTCATTCATTTTATTTCATTCTTTTTTATTGCATTTTACCATCATCCATTTTATTCATTTCATCATTTTATATATATATTGCTTTATCATCATCATCTTAAGGTTTAATAGTAATTTGAGGTAATTTTTTAAAAAAATAAGAAAAATCAAAAATTTTAACAAATATCTCTCGCCACTCTCTCTCTCTCCTCACTCTCTCGACGTCTCTCTCTCTCCTCTCTCTCACCCTCACACGTTCTCTCTCCTCCACCCCCTATTCACTCGGCTCGCGGTCCAAACGGACCCCGGCCGACGCGTGGGAGGTACCGATGGGATGGGCTCGACGTGAGGATCGTGCTGGTTCCCTCCATCCCTTGGATCGTGGAGAGTGGAGACACGAGCGAGCGGAAGGACGGCGTGGCCCCCGTCGCCCGATCTGTACCGATTCTCAGTCTTCGCCGCGCAAAAGGTAGGAGAACAGACTCCTCATCTCGCCAGGAATCCGTTGATGCCTCCTGCGTCACCATCTGTCGCCATCTTCCTTATTTTCTGTGTAATTCCTTTTTTGGGAGATTTTGGGGTTAATTTCTCAATTTACGTTTCTCTCTCGATTTCTGGTCCAGACGGCTGCTGATCGAAGCTGGGGAGGTACCATTGGATTGGTCACATCGCGAGGATCGCGTTGACGCCCACCTTTCCCCGATTCACGGCGCATGGAGTCGAGCTAGGCCAAGAGGCGCCATGTCACCCTCTCGCCAGATCGACATCGAATCGTCATTTTCGTCGTAATCCGGGTAGGGGGATGGATTCCTTACCTCATTAGGACACCGCCGCTACCACTTGCGCCGTGGTCTGACGCCCTTTGCATCATTTTTTGTGCATGTTCCTGTTTAGTTCATTTTTAATCCTTAAATATTTGAAATTGTCTCCATGGGCATCGTCTTTTAATTCTAGTGGCATGTGTAGGCTTGGAATGTCAATATGGTATGGTAGGAAGGTTTGGTTTAGTGTTTTTCCACGTCTCCCATCAATTTTGATCGAACGGGAGGGGGCTTCGGTTCTGACCTCTGGAGTTCCAAAACCTAGGTGACATAACGCGCCTGCCCCGATGCATTATAGTCATTTGGCACACCCCTACTGGTGCGTTATATCGTTAGTGAACTGTGAGTTTCCTATGGATTTTTGAGTTCTGGTGGTTTTAACGTGCCTCGTCTACTGCGTTATAGCCCTGCTTATTGAGTTGAAGGCTTGTTGCCTTTAACACCCCTGTCCCTACACGTTACATTCATATAACGCCCCTAGTTAGGTGCATTATATCCAGTGTTTAACTGTGGATTCTGATTGTTCTGGTGGGCATAATGGCCCATGGGAGGTGCGTTAGGTTCTTATAACACCCCACCCTTGGTGCATTATATCCCTTATCAATCGTGTTATGTGCTTGTTGACTTTAACGCCCTTGCTCCCATGCGTTATAGTCCTATAGCGTGCCTACCCTGGTGCGTTATAGCCTCATTTAACTGTGGATTTATATGAGTTCTATTAAGCATAGCGGTCCAGTCTTAGTCTGTTATGGTATGTAACGGGGTGGTCTTCGTCTGTTATATACCTGGAGATTTCAAAAGCATGCATATATAATTTCTAATGCATTTCATGTTCCATGTGCGCCATGTTTAAAATATTTTGTACACTGTGGCATTATTTTACATCCCAAGAGAGCAGCTTTCTCTTTCCTTGTGATGGAACCACTAGTCGTAGCCCGACGACGTCCGTGTCGGCCCACCCGGGAGAGCATGGTGGATTGGCCTAGAGGCTGATAAGGGGCACCACTACGGGTGGCCATAAAGGGGAGTGGGATGGCGGGTGAAATAGACTCACAAGCAAGGATGGCCAAGGCCTAGGACTCGACTAGCTAGGGCAAGTCGAAAAACTTGCTCTGATTCCAAATCTGACGCGGGATGTGCCCGGTCGAGACGCGGGACCCTAAGCCAGCAATCAACAAGCACTAGTCGTCTAGCGACAAAGCTAACAATCGTGCACGTCGAGAACTCCACTAGGGGCACGTAGTGACGGTTCGGTGAGCTGTGGCTCGCGACGGGGTCAGACACGGTCCGAGTAGCGCGGAGGGTGGTAGTGAGCCACCCGGGGACAAGTGGTGGCGCCGGTTTCAACCGGGCGGACCGATACCAAGGGGGATCGGTTCTGGTGTGCACTCGCTCACCGGCAGTAACATCTCTCGTATCGTGGAATTTTGGGCCGGGCACTCCTCACGCGGCGCTACAGTCGGAGCTAATACTAAGCAAGCAGGTGGAGTGGCAAATGCACGTACCTAGCCGTCCGAAGGATCGGCTCCGGTCGGAGACGATGGCGAGCTGAGGAGCGTGTGCACCCGGCGGACACGCTACGTCGGGGAGGCTTGATGTCGTTCTTGCTATTACATGCACTACGCTCCACGTAGGGAGGGGGGGTTCACGGGGAGGGGAAGCAATTGTTACATTCACTACCCTCGTGTAGGAGGGGGGATTGTGGGGAGGGGTAAGCAACAGTTGCCCGTACGTCGGGCTTGGGCATCCACTCAAGATGCTGCCGACTCCTGGACGAAGACCGAAGGATGCTGACGGACGCTTGGCAGTCTGGTGTCGAGGTGACGGCACTGGGTGGGGGTGGCGGATGCAACAGCAGGCTGTCGCAGTTCTACTCGGCTGGGCTGGTCGGAGCAGAAGTTGTGCGACGGCCGGTACGGGCGCTGCAGAACTCCAAACGCAGCGGGGCCAGGTTGAGGACATTGCTGACTGGGATATCTACGAGCCCTCAGAAGGGGGTGGCCGTCTGATCACCTCGCTGGGCGTGGTTGCAGGGACAACCGGCATTGGATTTTTGGGTGAATAGCAGGACAGGGCATCGAAGAACGGGGCAGAACTCCCAGTGCTAATGTCGGAATGCGATGAAACAACATGCGTTGGTTTTGTTTCATTGAGTGCTGCAACTTTGATGCAGACAGAATGACCTGAAACTGACATGAAGAAGGGGTGTCGGGGCTGACTTGACAGCAGCTCATCCTGGGCGAACAGGGGCTCTGGGTCTGGCATGACTGTGGGAGATTGGACACCACGGATAGAGACGATGTCAAAAGCAGGTGGTAACACCTCTGGTGCGTCGGTGCTTGGGAGAAGCAGAACTCTCATGAAGGGAGCGCTGGCTGAATCACGCAGGGGCGGGCTGTGGAGCTGCTACTAGATGGGGCTCAAGTTTAGACCCCAGCTTGGCGTAGTTTCACGAGAGCGGGCGGTGCGAACGGTGCTGAGGTCGGATCGCCACGGGATCACTTCTGGAACGAAGCTGACTCGATGACGTACCACTCCACAGAAGGAGGCTTTGATTGGTTTGCACTGTGGATGCCCGGGTAGTCTCTGCAATCTCAACCTCTGTTGCAGGCTAGTTGCAGGGACAACAGCGAGGTCTCCACTGCATAGCAAGTCCGTGCATATGAGTCCATGCATGTTCTGGCCTTGGCCAAGAACATAAGTCCGTGCACATTCTCTTAAGAAGGAAAGCAGAGTCCGAGCATGAACAGTCACATCTTCACCAAGTCCTTGCAAGTCTTCACGAAGTCCGTGCATGTCAAATCCCATGCATGTTTCCTTATTGAAGTCAAGTCCTTGCACGTCTTCACAAAGTCCGTGCATGTCAAACCCCATGCATGTTTTCTTAGTGAAGCCAAGTCCTTGCACGTCTTCACAAAGTCTGTGCATGTCAAACCCCATGCATGTTTTCTCAATGAAGTCAAGTCCTTGCACGTCTTCACAAAGTCCGTGCACGTCAAACCCCGTGCATATTTTTCCTATGTGCAACTTTTGTTAAAGTCCATATATCTTCATTTGAAACATGCATCCGTGCATGTTTTGACTCTGCTTCACGGAACTTGCATCCGTGCATGTTTCTTTGAAACATGCATCCGTGCATGTTCATTTGAAACATGCATCCATGCACGTTTTGACTGCTTCACAGAACATGCATCCGTGCATGTTTTGCTTTGCTTCACAAAGCTCACGACTTGGCAATCAAGTCCGTGCATATATCATATCCCGTGCATTTTCCTCAGAACAAACTCCTTGCATGCTCTACCTACTATCAAGTCCGTGCATGACCTTGCTCGTTTAGTATTATAGTCGGTGTATGCACTGTAGCCAAGTCATTGTATGTCCGAGCATACACTGTAACAAAAGTAGTGCATGTCCGAGCATATGCATTATGTCTTACTCCAGCAAGTCCAAGCACACATTAACACCCATGCATGTTTTGCTCACCGTTTATCAAAGTCAAAGCATACACTGTAGCAGAGATAGTGTATGTCCTTTTAGAGTCCGAGCACATACACCAGCAAGTCTAAGCACATAATAACATTCGTGCACATTTTTTCTTGTTGCTTGTTAAAGTCGAAGCATACACTGTAGCAAAGATCGTGTATGCCCTTAGAAGGTCCGAGCACATTGGAGCTAGTCCATGCATGTTTACTAGACCAACCCCATGCATCTTTTGCTCACGGTATATCATAGTCAGAGCAAACACTATAGCTAAGTTAGTGTAAATCTGAGCAGGTCTGTGCTATGACTGCCTTAGCTACAGCAAGTCTGAGCAGATACTGTAGCAGTCAGTCTACAAGTACTAAACATACTCCATGCATCTTTCTTATATCTAGTACATTTTCAACTGAACTAATGATTGTTTCTGTGTTGACAAATAATATTTCGTGGAAGATAAAGATGGCACATGATCTAAGGTTGGATGTTGTGCCAGGTTCGTGACACGTGTAAAGCGGCATGGTAAGATGCTGCCACGTGATGAGGCTCTAGGGTAGGAATTTGTGGAAGACACACGCCCTTTCTACTGCTGGTATAAAAGGAAGATTTCTCCTTTTGGAGAAAACAATCGTGGATGATGGTGGATAATTTCCAGACAAGCAGAAGCTGATCTATGCGATCCAGAGAAGAGCAAAGAGAGAAGAAAAAGAGGAGAAGAGAAGAGGTGTTTTGAAAGTGGAGTGTTAGAGAGCTTGTGAGAGAGAAGGGTCACTCAGTCTCCTGGTTCAGAACCGGAGCTGAGATTGCTCAAGTGTTGAGCTACATTTCCGGGCGGCGGGGGGGGGGGGGGGGGGGGGGGGGGGGGCGCGGGGGGCGGCCCCCCCGTGCATTAGGGTTAGGGTATGGGGGGTGCACACTTGGATGGGGAAGGGATGGAGGCCGCGGCTAGGAGTTTGGTAGAGGGAAGAAAATTGAATTTTGGTAATTTTTTTCCTAAAGAGGAGGAGGGATTTTAGGAGGGAGAGGATAATAGGAAAGAATTGGGTGGCTGAGATTTAATTAGATTAGATATTTGGAGGGGGATAAGGAAGGTGGAGCTTGATTAGGGAAGTGGAGGAGGGAAAGTAGGAGATTTAGTAGGAGAGGAAGAAGGGGATGATGTGGCAAGGTGGGAGAAAGAGGGAAGGAGGCTGGCTGTGACCTAGAGAGAGGATGGAGGGAGGAAAGAGAGGGGAGGTCGATCCAAAGAGAGAGAGAGGAGATAGAGAGAGAAAGATGCACATAAGGGTGAGAGGGAGGAGCTTCCAAGAGAAAATTCTCAACTTCTTTTAATAATTCTTCAAAAACTGAACTCACAAATGATCCCTTGGCCCTATTTATAGGGAGAGCCAGGGGGAACAAAGACTCAAGATACCCCTACTAAAAAAGACATTCCCTCCTTATTCTGGAGGTGACAATAAGCAACCTATGACCTAGAACCGAAGCAAAAGCTAGATTGGCCCTTTGGGCTTATTAATTGGCCCAATAGTGATTACAAACTCAATAAAAGAAAAATACATCATACTAAGAAGAAATAAATATCCAAATCATTGCTGAATCTGTCTCGAGGGGCCAACGTCAAAGTCGGGGCATGGAGGGTCACTGATGTCCCCATCAATTCTCCCGGGATGATGAGAACTCGACTCCGTTGAGTGGTGATCTGGTGGAACCAGTCGGCATGGATCGGGGTGCTGTATCTCTGTCCGGCTATCCCATATGTGGTCCAATCTGGGCCGTGCTTTCCATCTGGTAAGGTAGTAGTAGACTGCCATGCTCCAATAAGTGGTGATTTGCCCACCCCGTATGTCCTCTATTGGCCCGCACCGGGCACTCCATATGGCTAGTGTTCTCACGGGGTGTGGGTCACTCATGAAGGAAGGTGGAGGCCCAAAAGACTCACTAGGTTTTGCTGTCAAGCCCTCGTATTGCGTTTGGTCTACCCAGGTGAATAACGGGCTCACTCTATTCTCTTCAAGTTGGCCTAACCTAGTAGAGCCTACCCTCCTCATGCTCTGAAGTAGATTGATGCTGCGGGCCCTTAGTTTGTGAGGCTCCATTGGCATTCTCTCCATCCTCACCATCGCAAGTTCACAACTCCAGGACTCCTGTTGATGCCAATGACTATCCGCCAACTCATAATATGAACCATAGCTTAGACGGACTCGCTTGCTGTCATAATGCTTAATGATGTGGTGAGTCCTAGATAGGTTGCGATGCTGAGTGATATGCATAGACCATCTACATTGCATGGTTGGCCCGGGACATCCAAAAGTAGACCTATCATGCATGTGACTCATATCAAATGGGATAAGCACGGGTGGACTTGTGCAACCAAAACTATGACCTTCTCTATATGATGCTAGACTCCCTGATGAATGCATTACCTCCCATGAAATGTGCCTTTTACCAGTCAAACACATGTCACTAGAGAAACAATGATGTGGGGTCTGGCTCGAACATCAGGGCAGTGCTATTTTGGAACAAAACAGCAACAGCACACAGAGCAAGAAGTGTCGACCCCATGAGTCGACCTTTCTTGCTTGCGTTATAAAACTTAACGCACAGTAGAAACTGTCCAAATAAGTGTCAACCCCATGGGTCGACACTTTTCCTGACAGAGGAAAAGTTTAATAAAATCCATGAAATCTCCACACTATATGGATTCAAGGTTCAAAGTTTAATCGTTTGAGCACAAAGACATTCTTAGCCATAGACAAAACCTTATATCAACATAAATTCAATCACACATATATTCTCACCATGGCCTTGAGTATTGAGTGTATAACTCCATAAGAAACCTGTAATTCCAGATTTCCAAATACAAATCGGATTTGAACCATTGACGTTCCATCCACTTGAAATTCAAGCTACACATGTGTTCTCACCATCATCTCCAAGATTTGAAAGTTAGTTCCACATTGAACCTGCATAGTACGCAATTGAAGTTCTTAGATCGATTCATATCAAAGGAATCACTCGATGCATTCTTCCAACCCAAAGTATAAAGTCTATACAATGTAGCTATACATCAAAATCAACTAGACTTGTCATCATTCCTCAAGGCTCTTGAAAGACACATACACACTAGACTTTTCATCATTAAAACTAATCTTCCAAAATCAACTAGGGGATCTAACAATTTGATCGCGAAGGGTGCTGTCGATTTGGAGACAGCTTCTCGTGTAGCAGCATCGCTGGAGCTAGACATGCAGAGGACTCGAGGACCGATTGGCCAGGGCCAGTCTTAGTCAGGCCGCAGCCAGTAGATAGCTACCCAGCAACAGAGCGTTGTGCAGCATTCTATGAGTAGTTCGGGAGCGTCGGCACGAGTAGCATCGGCGGCAGGGTCTGCATCTTTTGGCTCCAAGATCAAGAAAATCTTTAGGAAGGGTTTCGATAAGAAGCGCATGGAGGGCAGAGATCAGAGGTAGGCGTCGGTGGGTAGTGTTCAGTAGCCAATGCACTATCAGCCTTAGGGTTCAGTTGGGGGTTCGCGGGGGGCATGTCCCCAATGTGGTGACTCGCATCCAGGTAGACAGTGCACGGCGCCAGTGATTTGTTTCAGATGTGATCAGCCAGGGCATATGACACGTGACTGTCCTCAGAGGCCATGTTAGCCACCCCAGTACCCTCCTCAGTAGTAGTTTTAGCCCCAGTAGTAGCGTCAGCAGCAGTAATTTTAGTAACAGGGACAATATCTGCCACTACCTCGGTCAGCGAGTGTGGGCAGGCAGAGGTCTCGAGGCTAGATTACGCACATGACCAGGGTGGAGGCAGAGTCGTCGCAGCTCGTAGAAGGTACTATCGTGATTTTGGATTGTGCAGCTCAAGTTTTGTTTGATTCCAGCGTGTCACATTCATTCATTTCGGAGGATTTCACGCTGAGTGTCGAGGACCCGGTATCCCAGATGTCGTGCAATTTAGCCGTGGAGTTGCCTTCCGGCAATTATATGGTTATCCCGTATTATTTTGAGAAGGTCCCAGTGTGGATTGAGGGGCAAAACATGCCAGGTAGGCTTTATGTGTTGCACCTTCGGGATTATGATGTGATTCTAGGCATGGATTAGCTTGAGGCTCATGGAGCGATGGTAGACTGCGGATCTAAGAGGGTCTATTTTCAGCCTTCTCCACCATTGCAGCCCCCATGACTAAATTAACCAAGAAAGGAGTGAAGTTTATTTGGTCAGAGGAGTGTGAAGATAGTTTTTGGAGGCTCAAGGAGAAGTTGACGTCAGCCCTAGTGTTGGCACTCCCCCAAGGGAACGATGGCATCATGGTATATACAGATGCCACCAGGATCGGCCTTGGTTGTGTACTAATGTAGAATGGGCGCATAATCGCCTATGCTTCAAGGCAGTTAAAGGACCATGAGAAGAACTACTCCACTCATGATCTTGAAATGGCGACAGTTGACCGTGCCTTGCGCATTTGGAGACACTACTTATATGGGGTTCGATTTGAGGTCTTCATCTACCATCAAAGTCTCAAATACATATTCACTCTAAAGGAACTCAACCTGAGGCAAAGGAGATGGGTTGAACTGCTGAAAGACTACGACTTTTCCCCACAGTACCATCCAGGCAAGGCGAATGTGGTGGCAGATGCCCTCAGTTGTAAATTGATGCCGTTAAGCTTGCATCGAGAGTGGGATATGATGGAGGGTGTGATTGACTCATGAACTGAGAAATGGGGGCAGTTCGGCCTCCTAGCTGTGTCGTCGGCAAGACCTGCATACTTAGATAGAATTACTGAGGCACAAAGGTAGGACATGGTGTTGCAGAAGCAACTGAACAATGAGGACATCCAAACTGGAATCGATGCATTGATAGTGTTCCGAGGATGGAGTTGTGGACTAAACGATGTGGAGTTGAAAAGGTACTTGATGCTGGAAGTGCATAAGTCAAAATTCTCCATCCACTCCGAAAGCACCAAGATGTTCCAAGATATGAAGAGGATGTACTGGTGGCCAGGAATGAAGTGAGACATCGTTGAGTTCGTGCCCAAATGTCTCACATGTCAGCAGGTGAGGATAGAGCACCAAAGACCAGGCGGTCCTCTCCAGACCATTGAGATGGCACAATGGAAATGGGAACAGATCACCATGGACTTTGTGTCAGGTCTACCCACGACCAGGAGAAGGCATGACATGATCTGGGTAATTGTAGATAGGTTCACAAAGACTGTACACTTCTTGCCCGTCAACAAGCAAACACCAATCGAATCCTTAGCGAAACTATTCATCACTGAGATTATTCGGTTGCATGGTGCACCCTTGTCCATCATTTCTGACCGGGACCCTCGATTCACTGCAAGGTTCTGGAAGAGTTTGCAGCAGGCTATGGGGACAGAGTTGCGGCTCAGCTCGGCCTTTCACCCTCAGACCGATGGGCAATCCGAGCATACCATCCAAACTCTAGAAGATATGTTGAGGGCGTGCAACATCGAATGGAGAGGGAACTGGGATGATCACTTACCCCTGATAGAGTTTGCATACAATAATAGCTACCATTCCGCCATCGGAATGGCACCTTATGAGGCACTTTATGGGCGGCCATGTAGGTCACCAGTGTGCTGGTGTGAAACTGGCGAGAAGCAGCTGTTCGGGCCACAATTGGTACAGGACTGCTCGGAGAAGATATCCATGATCCGATAGTGACTCATCATAGCCCAGAGTCGTCAGAAAAATTATGCAGACCAGTGGCGGAGAGAGTTGACATTTGCAGAAGGAGACCATGTGTTCCTAAAAGTGTCTCCTACCAAGGGAGTCATGCGATTTGGAAAGAAGGGCAAGCTCAGTATGAACAAAGCATCACGTATGTCAGTCATATGAGAGTGGAAAATAACAATGACTTATAGTGTTAGCCATTATCAAAATCATGAGATACAAATGACCACAGGGGCACAACAGAAGTCGTACCAGACGAGCACGACTGCCGAACTAACCTTGGCCCCCGAAACTACTCTGAGCAGACACTACACCAAGCAAGGATAGAAGGGTGAACTCTGAACTGGGAAAAGTCAGAAGCTTACCGAACTGTCGACACGACACTAGGCTCCAAACGAAGACCTGCAAGAACAACAACAAAGCCTAGGGAAAATCTAGACAGATGCTAGACAACAGGCAATACGACTAAAACGTCGTGTACATGGCCCCATACACGATCGAAACGTCGTGCAGGCGACAGACACTGACCTCGACTACAACTACGAGAGGGCTAACCCAGGAGGCCACGACGCACAATAAATGCAAAGAGAACCATGAAGGGTCACGTGTCACATGACTGGAGTGCCCCACACTAGAAGAATAGCCAGTCGCGTCCGCAGACGTCTTATGCTGCGCCTACAAGCATCTCGTCTACGATGCCACAGTCAGGCAGAGACCGAGACACTGTCAAAACCAAAATAGTAACCAAGTCACGAGTGACTAGACAGGGGAATGCCCGTCGATTTCAGTCCAAAGTCCCTGACCACGTGTGCACACACTAGCTTTCATCTAAGCTAGGCCTCTAGTTAGTATTCCCCCTCCGAAGGACGCTACGGTTGACGAGGGGCCCACGGAACTAGCCTAAGAATTGTAAACCAAGAAAGTGCCCCGCTACAAGAGTCATCACGCCGAAGCGTGCTATAAGGCTACGACTAGTGAAGGCTCACAAGACACAGACTCTAAAACGCAAGTGCTGAATTACCTACAGGCAAAAGTGCCCTGTAACACGTACTTCGAAGCACCAAAGGTAGCACAGGAGACTGCTAATAGACTCTGGACAAGGCAACTAGACCTACAACTACTACGATCCCTGAGTCCTACGACTCTGAGTCAGGGTCATCGCACATAGTGGGACAAGCCGCCAATCGGTCTAAACCTAAGCCAGGGAAAATGACGCTCCGAGAAAATGACACACAGAGACCTGAGGGGACACCGAGAACCCTCAACACACCTGGACACGTAAATCGAGGTAGAATGGTACCTCGAGGTATCCAAAAACACGATCTCCAATTGGACAAAGTTGTCAAGACACAACAAGGCTAACGGTCTTGAATTGGACAAGGCCGTCGAGACATAACAAGGCTACCTATCAACTGCTGGGTGACCATGAGTTGACTGGAAGCTTACAATGACGACACATATAGACACACACACACACTACATGCACAAACACTCCTGGCCATCCCATCATGGTTACTGCCCTTATAGGATGTCAACAGACACCGACGGGTCATGGGCAAGCCACGAGATCAAGCCAAGACAAATAGAAACTGGAGCGGTGGATGACGACAACACTCTAGGCAAAGCGAACCATCACCCAACCACTAGGCGAACCCGGCAGTCAAGGCACAGCCACTACGCAACCAGAGGCTAGGACATTGGTAGTTTTAGATTGAGTCGTTAGGGTACTGTCGTAGTCAAGGAAAAGACCACACCCAGTCACCTAAATCGACTGATCCAGATAAGCACCAACAGACAGACATAGTGGTCCACTAGTCCACAGCAATGATGTACAGTTGACGCTGGCATCGGGCACCGTGTGTTTTTGTTGACCTTGCCGTTTCTGTGTTTTCTGTCTTTTGCTTCAGGAGCGAGCATGGCGCCGAGGCGGAGGACTCGCTCTCAGCAGGGACAGTCGGCAGAGGTTCAGGAGATCCAGCAGGAGGATCAGCAGGAGCAGGAGGAGCAGAGCAGAGTGCCACCAGCGGCCACCGAGGCAATCGATACTACGAGGATTTTGGGGGCCGAGGATTTCTTTCGTGGCATGTACGAGCTTATGTCGCAGCAGTTCAACGGAGAGGCTGGTGAGGCCTCGTCGACCAGGGGTGGGCCACGCCGAGTAGTGAGGGATTTCATGCAGTTCCATCCACTTTACTATGACGGCCAGCCAGACCTTGATTTGGCTCAGAGATGGCTCGATGAGATGGAGCGGGTGTTCAGTTCCATGCGGTGTACTATGGAGGGTAGGGTGATGTTGGCTTGCAACCAGTTGCAGGACACGGCTCGAGAGTGGTGGACTTCCAAGTGAAAGACGTCCTTTCAGTCTCGCCCCCTTTAGCAGATCTTGTGGAGCGACTTCGTCAGTGCTTTCGAGCGTGCTTACTGTCCGAAGTATGTTGCTACGCAGAGGATGCGTCAGTTTCTGGAGCTGGTACAGGGAGAAATGTCTGTATTGCAGTACAGGGCCCGATTTGTTGCACTGGGTCATTATACACCTCACATCATGGAGCATGAGAGGGTGAAGATCGAGCAGTTCGTCCAGGGCTTGAGGCAGGAGCTGAGGCACCATTTGATCACGAACGCTGCCTCTGATTTGGAGACGGCTTCTCGTATAGCGACATCTTTGGAGCTGGATATGCAGAGGACACGAGGACTGATTAGCCAGGGGCAGTCCTTATCAGGCCGCAGCCACCAGACGACTACCCAGCCGCAGAGCACGCTCCAGCTTCCCTCTGGTAGTTCGGGAGCTTTGACTTCGGCATCTTCAGTGGTGGGTTCTGCATCTTTTGGCGCCAAGATCAAGAGATTCTTCAGAAAGGGTTTCCGGAAGAAGAAGAAGGAGGGCCGAGAGCAGCGACAGGCTTCTTCGGGCAGTGATCAGCAGCCGGCACCTTTGCAGCGGAAGGGGTCGGTCGGTGGTTCTCGTGCGGGGTGTCCCCATTGTGGCGAGTCGCATCCAGGTAGGCAGTGTTCAGCACCGGTGATCTGTTTCAGATGTGACCAGTCGGGTCACATGGCGCGTGACTATCCGCAGCGGCCGCGTCAGCCACCCCAGTTTCCTCAGTAGCAGCAGCAGTTTCAGCAGTAGGGACAATATCTGCCACTACCACGGTCAGCGAGTGTGGGCAGGCAGAGAGCTCAAGGCTAGGTTTCCCACATGACCAGGGCAGAGGCAGAGTCGTCGCAACTTGTGGAAGGTACTGTTATGATTTTGGGTTGTGCAGCGTGAGTTTTATTTGATTCTGGTGCGTCGCACTCATTTATTTTGGAGGATTTCGCGTGGAGTGTTGAGGACCCGGTCTCCCAGATGTCTTGCGATTTGATGGTGGAGTTACCGTCTGGTGACCTCATGGTCACTCCGTTTTGCTTCGAGAAGGTTCCGATCTGGATCGAAGGTCGAAGTTTGCTAAGCAGGCTGTATGCGTTGCAGCGGCCAAGTTCGGGTCTGCATCGAGTTCAGGGATTTGAGTAAGGCATGCCCAACGGATGACTTCCCTGTCCCAATCACTGAGACAATAGTTGATATGACCACTGGCCACGAAGCCTTGTCATTTATGGACGGGTCGTTGGGCTACAATCAGATCCGCATGGCCATCAAAGACAAATACCATAGGCCTTCCGATCTCCTAAGGGGATCTTCAACTACAAAAGGATGCCGTTCGGTTTGAAGAATGCCGACGCAACCTACCAAAGGGCAATGACCAAGATCTTCGACGAAATGCTTCATGACCTCGTCGAATGCTACGTCGATGACCTGGTTGTCAAGACAAAAAGGAGGGAGGACCATCTAGTCGACTTATGTCGAGTCTTCGAAAGGCTTCGACAGTACCAGCTCAAAATGAACCCCATGAAGTGTGCCTTTGGCGTCTCCAGCGACAAATTCCTTGGCTTTATCGTCAGATATCGAGGCATAGAAATTGACCCCGACAAAATCAACGCCATAAGGGGACTGCCTTCGCCTAAGAATTTGACAGAGCTCAGATCTCTTCAAGGAAGACTCGCCTATATTAGGCGGTTCATTTCTAACCTCTCCGGAAGATGCTTGCCTTTCGATAAGCTGATGAAGAAAGGAGCACCTTTCATATGGGACGAAGACTGTCAGAAAGTCTTCGAGCAAATTAAGGAGTACTTGTTGACTCCTCCAGTCCTAGGGGCACCCGTTAGAGGGAAGCCCCTTATCCTTTACATTGCTGTCATGGATGCTTCTTTGGGGGCACTCTTAGCCCAGATCAATGAAGAAGGCAAGGAGCAGCCGTTGTACTACCTCAGTCGGAAGCTGATCGGGCCTGAGCACCGGTATGCGCCCATGGAAAAGGTGTGCCTAGCTTTGGTATTCGCCGTCAAGAAGCTAAGGCACTATCTTCTAGCTCACTGGGTGGAGCTTATCTCCAAATGTGACCCACTCAAATTCTTGCTCAGCCAGCCCATCCTCTCTGGTAGGCTTGGCAAATGGGCACTTATCCTCATGGAGTTCAACATCATATTCGTCCCGCGTAAGGCGATCAAGGGTCAAGGAATGGCGGAGTTCTTAGCAGCGCACCCTGTGCCAGAAGATTCGCCCCTCAACTTCGAGTTGCCCGATGAAAAGGTGCTCGTACGTTCTCAAGAAACAGGGGCGCATTCTGAAAACATCCCACCACAGATGGAGCCGGGCATCCTCACCCTCGACCTCCCACACTGGGAGCTGTATCTTGATGGTGCTTCCCGGACAATCAAAAGGGCTGGCGGCCTCACAGACTTCGTCTCGGGCGTGGGGATAGTCCTCGTATCTCCGCAAGGCGGCATTCTTTACAATTCTTGCGCTCTCATGAAGTCCCTGACTAATAATGAGGCAGAGTATGAAGCACTAATCATTGGGCTTCAGCTGGCACTGGAGATGGACATCAAGTGCATCAAAGTGTACGAGGATTCTCAGCTCGTCATTCGACAGGTCTTGGGCGTCTACGACGTCTGAAAAAAGGAGCTCGTCCCCTACCATGTAGCCGCCACGAGGCTCAAGAAAAAGTTTTACCTATTTGAAATAGGTCATGTCCCCAGAGGCAGCAACTCCCAAGCTGACGCTCTGGCCAAATTGGCAGCAGCCCTAAAACTCCCACCTAAGGGAGAGTTGAACATTACCGTCAGACATCGAAGGCTCATGCCAAGTGTGCTTGACGAAGAATCTGGCCTCATTGCCTATGAGTTCGACAACATTCAAGAGGAGAATGCTCCCGCAGAAGAAGATTGGCGGGAGCCGATCATAAAGATAAAGAACGGCTGGCTTCCCCCTAGTCGGGCTCAGATGGTGCAACTGCTACGCAGGGCGACATCCTACCAGCTGATTGACGGCCTGCTCTTCAGACTTGTCCATGAAAAGGACCAGTCGGTCCTCCTACGCTGCCTTTCCTCCAAGGAGGCAAAGACTGTCATGCACGAGGTCCACTCTGGGCTGTGCAAGGCTCACCAAGCAGGAGCTAAGATGAAAAATAACATCAAGCTCAAAGGGTTTTATTGGCCCACCATGTACGAAGATTGCAATCAATACGCTCGTACATGTCACCAATGCCAAGCATTTGGCCCAGTGTCTTGGAGGTCGCCTAACCCATTCCACCCAACTGCGTCTACTTGACCATTTGCGGAATGGGGCATGGATATTGTGGGACCATTCCCACCATCATCCCAAGGTCACAAGTTCATATTGGCCGCCACAGATTACTTCTCTAGATGGGCAGAAGCCATCCCGCTACGGAAAGTGACGGGAGAAATAGTTGCCTGCTTTGTGAGGCACTATATCATATACAGATTCGGCACCCCCAGTCGGATTATATCTAATAATGGCACGCCATTCAAGAGCAAGACTGTTTATGCTTTGGTAGCTAAATTTCATATTGACTGGAGGACATCGTCGGTCTACAACCCCTAAGCAAATGGTTTGGTCGAGACCTTCAACAAGACCCTTTGCAAGCTGCTATCCAAGATAGTAGGCGGCCGCAAACGAGATTGGGGAGAAAAAGTCCACGAAACTCTATGGGCCTACCGGACCATCTATAAAACCCCCACGGGTTGCTCCCCATTCTCCTTAGTCTACGGAGCTCAAGCGGTGATCCCTGTAGAGATCGAGCTGGCATCCTATCGCGTTGTTGTGCACGCTGGATTACCAGGCCAAGACCAATCTGAGATAGAAAGAAGGCTTGAGGAGCTATCTAACCTCGAAGGTGAAAGACTCAAAGTCTATCAGCAATTACAAGTGTACCAAGCTCGCATGACACGTGCCTATGACAAGCTGGTCAAACAACGGGCGTTCAAGAAAGGCGACCTCGTCATGATCAAGGAAAAGGAGGTTCTAGCAGGAAGATCCAGCGGCAAGCTCCAGCCCAATTGGCGAGGACCTTATGTCATTCAAAAGGTCTACGAAGGAGGGGCCTACATGGTCGTCGACCACAAGGGAGATAATCCCTTCCCTTCTCTCAACGGCAAGCATATGAAACTCTACCATGCGCCATCACAAGAGTTTCCCCAGCAGTCCTCACAGGACAACACCTCTCCTCAGTGAAGGTTCAAAAAAAAAATGGGGTTAAAAATACTGATATCCTGGCAGACTCAGTCGACCTTCAAAGGTTGGCTGAGGGCAAAAAGGCCATAGACCTGACTGAGGTGAAAACCCGAAAGGGCGCCTCAGGCAAAAATGGGCAACCCCTTGGTGTGAAAATCCGCAAGGGCGCACCGAAAAAAGCGAAAGGGGGCCAGCCTCGACGAAAACCCGAAAGGGCGGTGAAGTTGGTAATGTGAAAAAAAAATCCTCTCTCAGCTTCCTTTCTAGGTGGCCCCATCATATTGATGTCATGACCATGCCCTCCCATGTCGTTCTATAGCACTCAGCCCCACTGGGGCATCCCGACGATGTTACACTTCGTCCCGCCGGGACCACCAACTTCATCATTTGCAATGGACTTGGTTCTTCTACCCCTCAGGTGGTCAAGTCTGCTCATTTCTTTTCAAGAGTTGACCCATGTGCCCCTTGGCATGTCAGCTCCACTCATCCTTCGGGTCTCCTGGGGGTTTGGGTAGTATGCCTTTTCGGGCTATCCAAATCGACCCCCTTTTTTGTCCCATTGGGTTCGGCCTCAGTATGCTCTCTCAGGCGGCCAATCCATCATGCCTTTCGGCTCATTTCATCTCCTTCGGGATTAGTCTCAGTATGCTCTCTCGGGCTGCCAACCCCATCATGCCTTTCGACTCATTTTACCCTCCTGGGTTCGGCCTTAGTACGCCCTCTCGGGCTGCCAACCTATTATGCCTTTCGGCACGTTATATCTCCTTCGGGATTGGTCTCAGTATGCTCTCTCGGGCTGCCAACCACATCATGCCTTTCGGCTCATTTTACCCTCCTGGGTTCGGCCTCAGTACGCCCTCTCGGGCTGCCAACCTATTATGCTTTTCGGCACGATAATCTCGGGCTGCCAACCCCATCATGCCTTTCGGCTCATTTTACCCTCCTGGGTTTGGCCTCAGTACGCCCTCTCGGGCTGCCAACCTATTATGCCTTTCGGCACGATAATCTCGGGCTGCCAACCAATGGACCATTACTTCAAGTGGTATCCCATGTCTGAGGATAGGAAGGTCTGGTTTGCCAAAATACAACTTACCAAAAGAGCTCAAACCCATTGGTGGAAAATTAAAGGCTTAAAGATAATTAGAAGGGAAGCCCCCATCACCACATGGGGAGACATGAAGGATCAACTTAGGGCTAGATATGTTTCTCCCTCCTACCCGGAATGCCCTAGCCCAAAGAGCACTTCAACTCCTCCATCCCCACCCGGCCAACCCAAGACCCCAATCACCCAATCCCCACCGCTTCCCACCTCTCCTACCCCGGCCACTACATCTACACCCTACCTAAAAGTCCTCACCACAACCATAGCACCACAAGCCCAAGTGGACTCCGTGTCCACCCGTCTACCTAGGCCCATGATGGCCACCACCCCCCAACCCAAAATCCCTCACCAAACCCGTACCATACAAGCCCCCTTGGCCCCCACCACTACCCCTCCATCGCCCCGTAAAAGGAACATACCTCCCAAAACCAATCAACCTAAGCCTCCTCACCCAACCCACCTTCCACTTCCAACCCCAATCCTACCCCAACCTAGGCCACCACTAGTTCCACTCCCAATCCCAACCCAAGTCCGACCTTGCTCACCACCCCGGGTGCAACATGCACTGGCTATCGCCAACCCACCCACCATAAACCATCCGACCCCATTGGCCTTATAAGTAGTGGCTCCCGCACCAAACCAAGTAGGAATGGATGCCAATCCGGACCCCCTTCCCACCTTAGAGGAAGCCATGATCCATATGCTCGACCCCTTGGAAAAAGAGGCTGACCCGGAGCCCCGACCCACCCTTGAGGAGATCAAAGTTCACACCAATAAGGACGAAGAGCCACAAATCTTCCCCACCCCACTTAGCCTGACTCCTCAAAAGCCACATGGCACCCTCACCATCAATCAGCCCATACTCCAACGGCTCAAGTAGGGACCCACCCTTTCTAGCTCACCACCCCACCACTCATCCCTTGACCGCCGGTCCCAAATAGTGCCCATCTGACCTCCCCATGTCACCTATCAAACCTCCTATCTTGTGGAGAATTTGGGAGACTTAGTGGATTGCCTACACTGGCAAGTCCACTTGACCGGTCTGCTAGCCAGGGAGCCATCAAGGTCTAGCACCATTAGCTTTACTTGCCCCGCCATTGGCTCCATCACTGCTATCTGCACGAGAGGCCACTACACTAGTGAGATCATCCTCCTACTCCCCATGGAGGAAGAACCCATCCTGGTCCACTCCCCTCCCATTGAGATCCCAAGTACTTTAATCGGCCAACCCACTAGAGACCTTGGCCTAACTATTTTGGAGGAGGATGACTCACCACCTTTTGAGGACCTTGATGACATAGAGTACCTCTCTCTAGGTGACCTATATCATGATCCCTTTGACCCCTTCCTATGGGAGCCTAGATACCCATGTGACCCACCCGCCTTACCCACCACCCACTATTCCCTACCCTCGCCCACCAGGTTGGATCAAGCCCACCTCTTTCAAGACCCAGGCCATGTATGGGAAGACATAACCATGGACGACCTACACCTTGGGAATGAGGAAGTGTCCCACTCCATGATACACACCTTCTTTGACCCCTTTGATCCTTATGAGTGGGAGCTCAAGGACCACCCCATACCCACATCCCCTCGGCATCGCCGAGTCATCCACGGGTTCGGGTGAGTGCCGTGTGAGTTGGCCGCCATCTTCGGCCCATTCGGGTTGCGTGAGTGCTTGCTTGCTTACGTCCTAGGTTGTGTCACATCACCCCATCTTCCCCCCCCCTTGGGTGCGACGCCCAAACTCCTCTCCCCCTCCATCTCTTCTTCTCTTCCTCCACCTAGGGTGCAATGCCCTGGTCTCCTTCCTGCTGGTTAGTGGTCATCATCAGCTGCTGGAGGCGCCCCTTCATCCCCCCTCTCAAGCTCGGAGCATTGGCCAAAGGGTGGACGTCAAGCAAGGCAAGAAGGACAAGCCGCCCCCTTGTGCTCGGATCTGCCCGTCTGTTCACAGTTTTGAGGTCTGAAATATCTGAATGGTATGACCCCTTCCTGGCCTCAAATCCCTGTGGTGTCTTCTGGACTTTTCTTCCTCGTCGAGTCCCTGAACCAGGCGTGAAAACCTACCCCCACAATTCGTCCGGGAGCGAAAGTTCCTTTGTAGGCCTTTTCGCTGTGCAGACTGACCACTGGGCAGTCCTGTCTGTGACCAGAGCCTCAAATATCCCCTCGGACCGCCCCCTTCCCGTCCTCAAACCACCATGATCCCTTCACGACAATTCTTCCCCTCCCTGTCCCCAAGCCAGTCGCACAGGTCTCGTCCAGAAATCCGCTCAGGGTGAAAAGTTCCCTTTGGAACAACTTCCGTTGCGCGGACTGCTGCTACAGTGTGTATCCGGGACAAAGCCGCGAACCCCACAAAGGGACGATCCCCAACCCTTGCTACTTCGACCCGGGCCTTTGGGGACATCTCATACACATCCCAAACCTCCACCAATAATTTTCCCACACCCAAACTTCTCCACTTTTCCTTTGTGGTCCACGCCCACTTACCCATGTCTCAGTTCTGACTGCACTGAATTACAGAACTGAGCACTCACTCCCACCGCTCCTCACGCCTGGAACTCCCACCATACACCCCACCGCCACTTGGCCTGAGCCTAGCCCCATCAGTCACCCTTCCACCAGAGAAAACCCCACCTCTAAATCAGTCCAGAAGCCCTCGTACCAGCCGTTCTACCGGCCACTATCACTATGACAGGCAGATTGCACATGAGGTGTTCGAAAATTTGCCACGGTCGCCACCGACCACGTTTGTGGCCCTCCTTCCACGGGTGTTCCTGGGATACCCCAGCCGACGCCCGTGCCAGGTTTCATGGACATTGGGCGCTGTGATAGTCGACTTCCCCACGCCCCATCTTGCTGCTCACCGGCGCCGAGCAGAGTGGACAGCAGCTCGCGGCAGTACCCGTGGACGACGAGCGACCCCGACCCCGAGCCCGTCACCCCACGTCACACGATCCGGATTCTTTGTGTATCCTTTTACCTCCCTGTGAGGAGTGGGCATTTGATTGTGTGTATTGTGATAGCTTTGTACCGGTGATCGTGCGACTTGGCTGGGCTTCTTCCCCACGCCCAGAGCGTGGAGGTACGCGACTACTCCCCCCCTTGGCATTGTCTGCTCTTTTAGTATAATCTCTTGATGCCGCTGCTTGAGTGTGTAGTAGGTTCCTAGCCAGTTCATTATCTTATTCACTGCTGCGGTGAGTGAGCGAGACCGTCCCGTGACTCATCCGAGCCACGAGTGTGGAGTTCCCCCTCCCAGACCCCCTCACACCTAGAGGTTGCCCCCATACACATCCACTTCATTCCCCCTCCCATATACCCCATTTCCCCCCATCATCTTCAACCTACAGATCTCAATTCATAGGCAGTAGAGGAGCACCCAATTGCAGAGGCTGCCACGTCTCCACCTGGAGGCTTCAGAGGGCATACCATATACTGTTGGAAGCGTCTCCCAGTCTACTTCGCAATGGAGGTGGTCTCATCACATTCTGAGTTTGGGGCCGTCCTGAGCAGTCGATCTTCCCCGACTGCGCATCTCCTCCTTGAAGAGAAACCTGAAGCTGACTCTTGAGACTACCACGACCACTCTCTTGAATATCTGGAGGCGAGGCTTGGCCGGGAGCTTCTTCGACAAGTCTACTTATAGAATCAAGAAACAGAGCTCTGTTTGGTGAAGGAATCAAGAGTTCTCATTTTCTTCCTCCTGGTGCGTGGTTCTGCTTCCTTTCAATCTGCGCTGACCCCCCCTCATTCAACGGGCTCCTCCTCACCTCCCCAACATCGTCTGGTGCTCTCCCTAGTTGATGCTCGAAGAAGACTCGTCCATAGTCATCCTTGACTTGGTCCCGCCACGATTGGACTTCGGGAGCGGCCGTGGCGGCTACAACTAGCTGCTGCTACACCCTAGGATCAGCCTAAGATAGAGCACAGAGAGCATGTTCCAGGAGCCACCCCGGTCGGTGGCGACGATGGGTCCGTCCACAGAAATTCGCCAACATACCAGGGTCCGTCAGAGACGATTCGGCACCTGTCCCGGTGACTTTTGAGTTCAGTGGAGTGCGTGGCGGCATCTTCAGCGACTCACTGTCCAGCAGATCTAGATCTGGATAGAATTGGAGACGTGCCCTTCCGGCACCGACTTAGCTAATCTCCCCTCCCCGCCTGGCAGGCTTACCGCCCCTCCCTGTGCAGAGGTAGTTTTGATGTAATCCTTAATTTCCCCTCCCCTAGTCCAACCACCCTGTTTGGGAAGTAGTGCTTGTATAATCTAAACAGGGGAAGCTACATCGGCGCAGTGTGCGGGGAACCCAAACTCCCCGCTCGCCCTCGTCTCTGTCCAGGATTGGCATCTTCACGCCGATCAGGTGAGCTCCTGATCACTCTCCTCTACTGGTAGCATTATCTTTGCTAGCTTAGCATTTCTTTCAATTGCCCATCGGACGGTGAGCGAGTGCCTGGTCCGGAGTCCACCAAATCAAGTGCCACCGCGGAGTGAGTTGTAAGAGTGGCCCTACACCCCACGCCCTCGGTGTGCTGGCCGCCCATCGAATCGGGCATCCCAGACCCTTAGGGGTTCAGCCCCAAGCTAGCCAAACTCCTGGAATCTCAAGGTCCAACCTCGGACCCTCATCCCCCATCGCCAGTCCACCTACGGATCGGGTGTGCGCTAGGCGAGTGAGTCTGCCGTTTCGTTCGCGCTTGCTTGCTAAGTCCAAGGAGTGGTTTCACATGAAATTGGTATCAGAGCAAGTTCTAGACTTGTCTCTACTAAGTCTTGTCCTAGGGCGCATTGCATTAAGGTCATCCGAGCATCCAAACCATGTACCTCACCAGGCACCCCGATGACTACTTCATTATCGGGCCGGAGTTACCCCGCTTCGATGGGTCCCGCAACCCTCACACATATAGGAAATGGGAAGGACAAGCAAGGGTAAGGCAGGGAAGAAAAATCCAACAACTACCAACACAAAGCACGAGAGACAGAGCACAGAGGAACAATGTCAGATCATTACCACGAGGACACGCTCGGGAGTGAGCACGACACAAGTGAACACAGGTCTGACTCCTCTGGAACAAGGCAACATCGCTTACGTCTCATAGGAAAAGAGACACGACTGCCAAAACAACTGACATCAAGGGAACAGAACGACAAGAACGACAGGCACGCAAAGCATCAGCTTATACAAGGAAAACACAGTCCTTTCAGCTAACAGCCTGACAACATCATTGGTTCCAGTGCCAAAGGCGACAGGGAACACCTGGCACACAGGACACCAACGATGAATACACGGAAAGAACGACAGCAAAACAACAGTACTGGACCATGAGCAGAATCGAGTCAATCCTCAGCCAGATAACATGTCTGATCGAGTCGCAAGCTAATCTCACCAAGAAAGGAGAGTACAGCAACGCTAACTGACAAGACAATGGTCCACGATAGAGACACAAAATCATACAGAAATAGTACAATAGCACTTGTAGGATCCCGGCTTTAAATAACACACAGAATCGCGAAACACATCTACAAGCAGGGTCACGTCAAGGCATAACTACAGTTGATCACACGACTACAAGGAACGAGCCATGCGTCAGACTACTCACCAAGGAAGACCCACGACACGAGAGAGTGACACAAATGACAATCTCAGGGAATGGTCCTCAAGGATCATAGGCACACCTCGAGAGCATAACACCCATGAGAAGAGATGCAGAGTAGAGGGTACCCGATCAGCAGACAAGCCGACAAATTCCCCAACACTCGCAAATGTCAATGCCGACACCAGAAAATTACCAACAGTAGCACGGCAACAGACGTCATCAAGGCACAAGAAGCCAAGACGAAGTCACATCATGGAGAAGCAAAACCTCTCGACCAGCGAGAATCTCACCATAATAATCCTCAACCAGTGGGTAGCCAACACACACGCTTCCACTGCGCACTCTTAACAACGCACATAGGCATCAGGAAAGACTTCGACAATCGCATCTCAGCACACGTACGGCGGCACTGCAACTCATCGAAATCGCAATTAACAAGCCACGAATACTGATCCAGCGAGCACCTGAACACAAGGAACCTAAGTGCAATGAAGGAGAGTACCAGCTTCAGCACCAAGCACATGGAGAAATGCTAATCTCAGCCTACCTTTACGTCCTAAAATGATAAATGAGCCTTCTCAACACATCGATCGCTGGACACGGCACGATGAATGTGGTACGCTACAGCTCTCAACACCATAATGGAGTCCAAAGTGTTGAGTCCCGGAATGTGGCAATCAAGAGGGGAGGGGTGAATTGATGGCCAATTAAAAAATCTGCTATTCAATTTTTAACACTTAAACTAAATAACCATGCAAGCTCTCAACTCACCGAACAAGATCTCACTTGTGAATGCGTGTGCTGTAGGTGTGATTAATAGAGTGTGGTTGTGAATGACAAAGTGTATGATACTCTCAACTCACCGAGAAGCCCACCCGACGACAGTTAAACAAACCACATAGAACACGCGGGATTTTTAGGTGGTTCGGGTACACACCGTGTCCCCTACGTCCACCCCTCACTCGGAGGATTAAGGCTTCACTATGAGGGTGATGCTTGATCTGAAAAGGAATGAGAAGTACAACACTACACCTCACGTAGGAGGGGGATCGTGGGGTGGGGGTTAAAATATTACATCCAAAACTACCTCCACGCATGGAGGAGCCTTCAGCCAGCCAAACAAGGGACCAGGCCTGGGTACCATAAATAAAAGTCCGCGACAGTTACAGCCCAGTTAGCCGGGCTCAATACGATTTGACACGGATTCGACAGCCACCAGAAGGCGGCAACCCAGGCGCGATGACCAATTGAAGACTCTCCGACGACTGACCGTTGCCCCCCACGACGTCGGCCCCTACCCCATAAGAGGCGATCACGCCCCATGAGCACCGTAAGACTCGCCCAAGGAACGGCCGACACCGAGGAACTTATCCTCCAACGAGAAACTCCCGCATCGATCACGGGAGACGTTACTCCATGATCCATGACCTTCCTTGCAAAGGGATATGTCTCCACCTCCAGGACAACCCCATATAAAAAGGACATCGGCATAGAAGAACCGACACGGTGGACTTCTGTCAAAAGTCCTACACAGAGAATTGAGCCATAACACTACAGAGGTCGTACGCAACCACCTCCCCTAAGAGAGAAGCTACTCCTCCCGCACAACCTTATCACCCAGCGAGCACATGTTGAGTGTCCACTGAGAGCGGCGAGCACTCGACTGGAGGGTCTCCTCGTCTCTCAGATTTACAATGGCGACCTCCAACTCTCCTCATCACCTCCCCTTGCTCTTCTCTGTCTTCGCTTTAAGACGTTGCTGACTTAAGCATCGGAGAGTTGTCCCCTGAGGTAATGTCCGGGGCTTCTTATGACGCCTTCTTAGTTTCTGGTGCTTGCAGACTTTCACGGGTGCCAGACGACTTTTTCAACCAATAAATAGAGAAGGTAGTACGTGACATAGAATTTATTTTCTTGCCGCTACACTAATTAAAATATAAAAGTCATAAACTTCGTTACCATGGTTGTAGAGATGGATGGGTTAGGTTAAAAGTTAACGAAGGTCGACCTATGGATTTCATAATCTGCGAATAACTCAGGATCTACCTCCTTTTGATCCGATTATCCTAACTCACTTATCAAACAATGTTGGGAGTTAACTGTGTGTTAATTAACTTTGGGTTAGCCCAGTGCTAACCCTCAACCAAACAGGGGCCCAGGTAGTATGTAAACGAAGGCATGTCCAGATAGTTGAACAACAAATATAGTCCGGTTTCCACTCACCCATTTGTTGCCAAATTCTCTGTACAGAGACTGTGTCCATGATAAACCGGCTGGCTTGCTTCTGCAGCATATATATTTGGCAAGTTCTTAACTACATATGCATGTGTGAAATGATTTGAGAGTCAATATCTGGGGGGCTTTTCCCAAGTTCATCGCCAATTAAAGATGTTCTTCATGTTGGTTCTCGCCTTTGATCCAAAGAAGAGTTGACATGGGGGGCAACCCTGTCCATGTTGCTCGATCGCCACCTCTCCGGATGCTTAATAATATCCCGTCTCATGCATGGGCACGCCCGATCGGACGGCTCGAAGAGTGCTCGAAGATATGTCAGATATCTTGTAATGCTGCCACCATGGTGGAGGCGACTATTCCATCGTCCAATGGAAGGTCCCGGACTGTGATTCCCACTGGATTTTCTCACAATAATCGTCGATAGGTCCGTTGATAGTGTGTCGTCTGCGGACGCCCACCCACAATTGTTGGGTTCCGCCACTCAATGTGGGCGCGTTCCCGGTATCTCCCTTACGCCCGGGGTCAAGGGGAGATGCTGCCGAAATTTCATCGAAATACGGCTAGGGCAAGAGGAAGCAACAAATAAACGGAACAATAATTAACGGGTGCTTCTAAATGAAAACAACGGAATCGTGAACATTACAAAGACATTTGGACTGGACGGTAATTGAACGCCTCAAGAAATCACAATAGCCGAGGGGAGAATTGACTTGTACGAAGCCACACTCAGCTAAGAGACAGAAGAAAAGAAAGGCCTTAAGGCCACCAAAGAACAAACCCTTCATGCCCTCCACTAGAGTACCCAAGACCCCTGTTACCTCCCTTCACCGGTACACTCCTTGGCCGGTACACCCTTTCCCCTTTCAGCCCTTCGCCGGTACAATGCCCCAGTCTCACCTCCTCCACCGGTACGCCTCCCTCCAGCGGTACGCCCTGCTAGCGTCCCCTTTCGCCCCTCCAGCGGTACACTCCACCCTCCACCATCACAGCCTCCACCAGTTCACCCTTCACCAGTGCACCCCCTCCAGCGGTACACTCATCCCCATCATCACACCCTCCACCCTCCCAGCCTTCACCATCCCATTCTTCACCGGTACGGTCCCTTTACCGTCTCTCTTCTCGTCCTTCGCCGGTGCACCCTTCGCCGGTGCACCTCCTCTCTCCGTCTTATTTCCTCCCCCCCCACCGTCTCACTTCCCTCCGTCACACCGTTTATCCTTCTCACCGTCTCTCCCTTACCCGATACACCCTCAGCCCCCAGCCCCTTGGCCGGCACACAATCCCAAACCCCAGTCCGGTACACTTTAAGCGCAGTGAATAATAATAGTAATAATAGCAATAAAATTCAAAAAAAAGGAGATAATAGAAGGAATAAATGGATAAATGGATATGTAATAGTAGTAACAATGAAAGGGAGATAATATAAAAAGTATAAAAAAATA
This sequence comes from Amorphophallus titanum, assembly GCA_024336825.1. Taxonomy (NCBI): domain Eukaryota; kingdom Viridiplantae; phylum Streptophyta; class Magnoliopsida; order Alismatales; family Araceae; genus Amorphophallus; species Amorphophallus titanum. The sequence continues at coordinate 109,660 of JANBPO010003090.1, read as the reverse complement.
TATAAACAAAAGAAACAAAACAAATTCAAATGCATAAGGAACAAACACCATGACAAAGATGTGTGATAAAAAAAAGGGGGGGAACAATAATGATAATAATAACCAACGAATAGGTAAACCATCAAAAAAATGTATAACAGGAGAGATAAATGCCAAGAACATTCAATTAAAGCCCAAGTAAAAAAAAATGGACGATAATCAGCATGATAATAAAACTTTACACTGCAGCCCCATCTCTCCTCATGACCCGGTGCTGGAGGAATATCAAGGTTGCCCTCGCAGAATGGGTCCAAACCTTGGGGGAATCATCCCGAAATGGCCACGACCCTGCTTCGCTTCGGGCCGATATCTCGGTTTCACCGATCTTGTTTCCTTCCCGAATTGGCTTTCACTTGGGCCATCATTAAGATTGCCGTACAATCGGCAGACATTCGAATGCGACATTCCGATTTTCACCGCGCTTCTGCTGCGGACTCTCGTCCGCATATGAAAGGGTCCGTGTGCGACCGACACGTGTGTTCGTCCGTACCCCGATACGGGCCTATGTGTAGCTTATTTCTACCCTGCTTTTATAATCAGTATTACTTTCTTTGGCCACGGAGCCCCTAATTTCGGCAATTAATCAAAGGTGTTCCCTCGTATGGGGGATTGATCATCATCAACCTCCTAGGTGGAGGGTCCACTCTACTCGGAGCAGTCGAAGAGGTGGAGGCCTGTGCCGAGGATACAGTAGGTGGACCGGCCTTTCCCTGACCAGAAGTGGTCGCAGTGCGGGGGCCAGCTGGTCCTCGAATAGATGGTTTCGTCGGCAAGACGGGATGGAGGGTGATCCTATGGCCATCATGGTCGAATGCGCAGGTGTTCGACCTGCCATGAAGGGTGGCATCTCGGTCAAAGAGCCAAGGCCTACCAAGGATGATACCACCCACCTCCATAGATAGTACATCGCACCAGATCGCCTCATGGTATGCCTGGAATTGCAGTGGCACCAAACACCGCAGTCTGATCAGGATGGAAGTGGAATCCACCTTAAAAACATCTTTCAAGCTGGTTTCATTAAGAAATATGGGAAGCAAGATAAGCAAAATACTACCTGAAGACTTTCATGAAAAACATGCATGAAGACACTTAAAAACCCAATTTCTCTTAACCAAAGATTAAGCTATAATTATCATGCATCCATGCTGAATATAAGACTAATACAAACCACTTACATCAAAGGTTATGTGAATATGCTAAGCATGGTACAATCTCAATAGCCCTATGAAGAATGTGCATGATACGCAATCAACCTTAAGGCCAAGTCGACTTAACCCCATCTGTAAGTCAATTTGGATCTTGCTTGCAGTAACGGAACTCAACTTGGATCAATCTAAAGTCGACTTGGATTATGTTGTTCTTAAGGGAATGAACATAGCAGCTTACTCATAGCTTGGTCCTTGAAAAATTTGAGCAATCTAAAGTCTTACCAATAATTCTTGAAGATGAATGAGAGATATTTGATCCTTGATTGCAAGATGGCACTTTCACATGGTAATCATCAAGAATCCAAGGGTATTGTTCCAATGATTTTTGTGGGTTGCGCATAGCATATACCACCTGTTTTGGATCCTGGACAGTAGCATGACTTGTTCATTCTTTCATTTGAATTCTAGGAAGTCCACCAAAGATTTTAACCCTGCAATACAAGATATGTAAAAATATGAACACCTTGGTTAGCAAATATTCTTTAATGAACATTCTTAATGACACATACACACAAGACTTGTCATCATTGAAACTTAACTATCAAATCAACTCGGAGATCCAAAAAATAGTACATGCACAAAGGAAAATCATGTCACCCATGATGGAGGCTAATTCCAATATGGCGTCAATTGTTCTGGATGCCAATTCCAGACAGTGACAGGAATCTCACAGAACACCTGACACAGCGCTCTATGAGAGCTAGGGCATCATGTTTCTTCAGAGTGATATGACAATGCAAGATTTCCAGGGTTTTGGGGCTACAACCCATTCGGCTTCCTTGAGGGATTCCAAGACAAGCGGAGACTTACGAAGACCTTAGAGAAAGAAATTACAATCTAACGGATGGAATATCTGGCGGAGGGTCTCTGAATCTCTAAGAATTGTGGTGTCATCATGAAACGCGTGAAATAGGGACTCCATCTCGGCCATGAGACAGCAGTGCCACAAGACCCGTAGTATGGGTCAAGCCGTGATAAAACTATGGGACAAAAAATTTGCGTCTGTTCAGGAAGGCGTTAATTAAAGAATTCACGTCTCCTTCGAGAGGTGTCAATTCTATATTTTTCTATGGCCTGTAGGTTATGGGGCTGGACCACTCTCGTTCATGTTCTGACCTCTCAAATAACCCCTCCTTGACAAAGGACCCACCCAGAAGAGTCTCTCTCCCTTTCCCTTTCATAAGATTGTTTATAATCTCATAAGCTCCGTGTAGGCACGACACGAGAATTAAAATGTGTCGCTCCGGCTTAAACTTCTTGCAGACAAAGCACGATCTGAACCATTCTGAATACTTCGCGCGGATCCATCCCCAGAGAAAGCTACCATCTGCGACTGGCTCTTGAAATCACCCGATGATGTTCTACTAAGAATCTGGCCAGTATTCCCTTCTTCCACTCCAACACTGGTCGGACGAGCAGCCAGAGCATCATAGTTTGGCTTTGTTGATGAATTTGGTGGATTAGGAGCTGGGGTTAGCGGAGGCCAGTTTTTCCAGTCATTGTGCCTCCTTACTTTGTTACCCTGCAAGACAAGGAACAAGAGGAAAACAAACAGACGCACACAGTTTTTCCAGTTGCCAGCCAGAGAATTTAATCTAAATATTAGAAACAGCGTTACAAAACCATTCTGCATGTGCAATTACCTGCCTGAGATTATAGTGAACAGTTAGAAAACTGTCACCACACACTACAGAATCAATGAGATTGCATATAACTTTTGGAGGATAACAGACTCCATACCATACAAAGACACTATAGACCCAGTAAAAATGAACAGCTATGGAGTAGACTCACCTGAACTTCAACTATGGTCGAAGTCCTCACTGTGTCCACTATAAACTGGATGTTATTTGTCAAACTCCTGACCTGCAAAACATAACACAGCAACCGCTCGTCTGCATGACCATGCAATAACTAGGCATGAAAGAGGCTGGACAAAAACTTCCAAATTATTAGCAATTAGAATGCCGGCACCCTCCTTCCTTTTCTTGGGAAGGGGAGAGTTTGGGGGTATCATGAAAGGAAAGAAGAGTAAGAGAAGCTGCTCAGTGATGACAACTAGCTTGCACTCAGAATGACAAGCAAGTTTGCCATACATAAATAGTATATTTAAAGAAATCTAACTACAATAAACAAAATTAAAATTAAGTTGACAGTCTCAATTGTGAAAAAAAGTACTCCAAGAGGCACGAAAAACTTTTGCCCCTCTGGAACAAAAGGAAAACATTATTCGAAAAGCTATACCATGAGCTCAAATCCAGATGTACGTGTCGGGTAACAAAACAGTTGCATCCAGAATCAATTGAGACCCAGAATGACAGAAAGGTTTTTACCATCTATGGACAGTCCTAAAGAGAGAGCCATCGATATGCTAATGAAAGGTCTAGGCTTGCCTGCTACTTCTAAAAAAAATGTACTCGACGAGGTGGCCCACTTCGCCCCGGTCCCCGACCCCGACGCCCAGTACCGGGGCATGTCGTGGCTGACGCCGGTGCTGCGGGAGATCATGGCCGACAAGTCCGCCACCCTGCACAAGCTCAAGTTCTTCGAGAACGGGGCGACCCCGAACATGGTCGTGACCCTCGACAAGGACATCGACCCCGACGAGGCGAAGCAGTGGCTGGAGTACTTCAAGGAGAACTACTCGTCGGCCGCCAACGCCTACAAGACCCTGTACCTGGCGGGCGGCGCCGACGTGGAGGTGGTCGGGTCCAACTTCCAGCAGCTGGACTTCAAGGTGACCCAGGGTCATGGCGAGACCCGCATCCTCATGGCCTCCGGCGTCCACCCCGTCGTCGTCGGCTCCTCTGAGGGCCTCCAGGGCTCCAGCCTCAACGCCGGCAACTATGCCCAGGCCAAGCGCAAGGTCGGCGACGCCACCCTGCGGCCGCTGTGGCGGTCCTGGTGCGGCAGCTTCGAGACGCTCGTGCAGCCGCCGCCCAACAAGGAGCTCTGGTACGACGACTCCGACATCAAGTTCCTGGCCGAGGACCTGATGGACTCCGCCGAGATCCAGGCCCGGAAGGCGCAGACCATCACCGGGCTGATCAAGGACGGCTTCACGCCGGACTCGGCCGTCGAGGCCGTCATCAACGACGACTTCACGCTCCTCGAGCACACCGGGAAGCTCTCCGTCCAGCTCCAGCCGTCTGACGGCGCCACCGAGCCGTCGCCCGAATCCGAAGGAGACGCCAATGACGACCAGAACGCCTGAGTACGTCCCGGCCCCAGCGACCGCCGACGTGATGCGGATGGTGCCGCTCCAGGCTGCATCGCTGCGCGCCGAGGAGGACGGCGGGGAAGGCCGCACCCTCGTCGGCTACGCCGCCGTGTTCAACCGGTGGACTGAGATCGATTCCTGGTGGGAGGGCCACTTCATGGAGCGCATCGCGCCCGGGGCCTTCGCCAACACCCTCGCCAAGCGGGGCGACCGGGTCAAGGTGCTGTTCAACCACGGCTTCGACCCCTCGATCGGGGACAAGCCGCTGGGAAAGCCCGCCCGCCTAGAGGAGGACGACACGGGCCTGTGGACCGAGACCCCGCTCGCCCGCACCTCCTACAACGACGACCTGATCGAGCTGCTGCGATCGGGGGCGATCGACGGGATGTCGTTCCGCTTCCGGGTCACCGAGGAGGAGTGGAAGGACGACCCCGAGCCCTCCGAGGACAACCCCCGCGGGCTGCCCGAGCGGACGATCAAGGCCGTCGACCTGCTCGAGTTCGGGCCGGTCACCTTCCCCGCCTACGAGGCCACGTCCGCGGGCGTCCGCTCCGCCGACGTGTTCCGCGTCTGGCAGCAGACCCGAGGTTTCCTCCTCCCCCAAGGCGCCGGGCCGCAGGCCACCGCCGAAGGGGAGACGAACGACGACGACAGCCGGGCTGAGGAGCCACCTGTCGCGGAAGAGCCGCCGGTCGACGACGCCGCCGTGCGCCGCCGGCTGGCCCAACTCAAGGAGATGACGACTGATGGGTCGTGAACAGATCCTCCAGCGCCTCCGGGAGATCCGCGAGGAGGCTGTCGCATTGCGTGACGAGCTTCGCTCGCTCTCGGAGGCAGACGAACTGACCGACGAACAGCGCGCCCGGTTCCGCTTTTCTTTGTAGTAAGCAGTATAGAGCAAAATCGTTCCTCTTCTTCTTATTAATGCTTCTTTGATACATCAGATAGGCCAAGGCCATTACAGTGCAAAGTAAAAGAAAAAAATAAAATTACATTATCCGTTGGTACAATCTGATCACTCAGAGTGAGCTCAGATGGTACTCTCATAACGAGCCACTGACTCTGCCTCGTGTAGAAACTAGCTCGGCCATTGGGAGAACCGTCCCTGTTTGCTCGAGATCTTCAGAGGGACAAATGCCGAAAGAAGAAGAAGAGGGAGCCATCTACTGACTCTTTTGAAGAAACCCCTCCAATGGAATATGCTAAAAAAGAGGATGGTAAGAGAGAGAAAAAGTAGGAAGAGGTTGATCCAGGCCAAAGAGAGAGGAAGCTTGGAGAGCTGCCCCTCTAGAGGATGGATCGACGATGGAGAAAGAAGAGGCGGGAGAGAAAGCCGCCAAGGGCAAAGAAAACAGAGAAAGGAGGGGCTGGGTGTGAGAGTGAAAGAATGAAGCTTGACCTACCCCCCTCCTAGATAGTGTCGACGGTACAGGGATAGGAAGGCGACATGCTCCGGCATATCGACCACCCTCCAGATCTGCCCGTCGGCTGTCGAACACTCTTCAGGTCTGAAGCAGCAAGAGCCTCCTGCCCACCGTTGTCTGCATCTTCATCTTCTAAAACGTCTTCCATGCTTCACCAAGACGACGACACAACACCTCACAGAAAGGGAAGAAGGAAAGACTGTCAAGGATGGCCTTAAGCGGTGGAAGGAGAGGAGATGCCCTTCGGTCCTTTTATAGGCCGAAGGGGAGCTAATTGCCTTAAATGATTCTCCCCTCAAAAACATGCTAAAGGAGCCTTTTCCCTAAGGTGGTCGCATTGTCTTCCCCAGTTTCCCTAGTGGGACAGGCAAAGTGGCAAGTCATTCAAAGCGTGGGAAAACAGAAAGACGCCTCATCAGATATCTAGCCAATCGACGTGCAAGATATCCGTAGAGAAAATCAGTACTTTCCCAACGACTACGGATATGATAGTCAAATCACACCAAAGGTAGTAAGGAGCTGTCAATCCAATATTTAAACTCACCGCTATCATATTTCCCAGAAAGTAGTCTGACATTACTACACCAAGAAGAGGGAGCCATCTGCAGACTCTTTGAAAGAAACCCCTCCAATGGAATATGCTAAAAAATGGGATGGTAAGAGAGAGAAAAAGGAGGAAGAGGTTGATCCAGGACAAAGAGAGAGGAAGCTTGGAGAGCGGCCCCTCTAGAGGATGGATCGACGATGGAAAAAGAAGAGGCAGGAGAGAAAGCCGCCAAGGGCAAAGAAAGGAGGGGTTGGGTGTGACAGTGAAAGAATGAAGCTTGACCTACCCCCCCTCCTAGATAGTGTGCTTCGGCATGTCAGACACCCTTCAGATCTACCCGCCGACTGTCGAACACTCCTCAGATCTGAAGCAGCAAGAGCCTCCCGCCCACCATTGTCTGCATCTTCATCTTCTGAAACATCTTCCATGCTTCACCAACACGACGGCACAACACCTCATGGAAAGGGAAGAAGGAAAGACTGTCAGGGATGGCCTTAAGCAGTGGAAGGAGAGGAGACGCCCTTCGGTCCTTTTATAGGTCGAAGGGGATCTAATTGCCTTAAACGATTCTCCCCTCAAAAACACGCTAAAGGAGCCTTTTCCCTAAGATGGTCGCCTCGTCTTCCCCAGTTTCCCCAAGGGGACACGCGAAGAGGCAAGCCATTCAAAATGTGGGAAAATGAAAAGACGCCTCGTCAGATATCTAGCCAATCGGCGTGAAAGATATCCGCAGAGAAAATCAGTACTTTTCCAACTATCGATACGATAGTCAAATCACACGAAAGGTGGTAAGGAGCTGTCAATCTAATATTTAATCTCACCACTATTATATTTCCCAGAAAGTAGTCTGACATTACTACACCAAGGAGAAAAGGAAATTTTCTTCGAAAAATATATTGAACGAAAGAGCAAACGAAAGAAAGACAGGTACATTTGGCATCGGGCCCATCCCGAAACTCGGGAGATGAACGCTCTTCGGTGCCAAGCGATCCGCCCCGAGCACTCTCGGTGATGGCCGACCCAGGCACTGGCCCCACCAGTATGGGAACTGCCTCGATTGCGCGCCCTCCCGATGTAGCCAGAGTTGGCGATCCCTTAGACGAGATGGAGTCCCCTCTGCATCCCCCCTCGCTCGACGTCTGGTTGGAAGAATCGGTGGACATCGAGTCTGTGTCATAGCACTGTCGGGTCAGAAAGATGATCGCCCATGGTGCCTGGGCCTCTGCTTCCAAGCTGGCCCGAAAATAGCCTTGGGCAAAGCCTTTCCGAAGGCCCCGATGATAGCCCGATTGATAGTCGGGGAACACGGCCTTCTGAAGATTTGTTTGATAGGCCTCCGAGCACTTATATTGCTCAAGCGCCTCTGCCCTAGCTGACTCTGCCCTCCTGGCAAGCTCGAACGCCCTCCGCTCCCCCTTGGACAACCTCCTCTCAGCCTCGTCCTGCGCATCCTCGGCGTCCGCCCAGAGTCACTCGGCCTCTTAGGCTCGACCCTCGAGCTCCGCATGCTCGGCCTCCCATTGCCCGTCATGCTCAACCCAAATCTCACGCTCCTTCTTCAGGAGCCTATTCTTCAGCTCGAGCATGCGACGGGCCAGGGCTAGCTGCTTAGTCAACATTAGCCTCTGCCTTACTGCACTTGCATTCGGAGCGAGGCCGCTTCCTGTCTGAGGTCCCCGAGCTCGAGAGTTAGTCGCCCGATCTTTTGGTCGGATGCGCCTTGAGCCCAAGCAAGAGACGCTCACTCCGACTCCACCTGAGCATAGGCGTCAGCAATCTCGGCCCCCATCTGGGCTAGAACCAAGCCGCCCTCCATAATCCACTCAAGAAGCACGGAGGGGGGACTCTGCTTATACCCCCCTCACATGGTGTCTGATGCTATAGAGTGGCACCTCTGATGTAAGGAGACCCGGATGCCAGGGATGCTGGCCGAGGGAGGACAGGTCCTCTCCGGACTGGCCGGGATTGGGGCACCTCCCCTGAGTGATCCTTCCTTGGGGACCCCACTGGTTGGCTCAGACTGGGTCGCCTCGCTGCACGCCTGCCCATCTTGGGTCAGCCGTGTTTGAGTCATCCCCTCCCGCGACTCTCCGACCTCGACTGGCTCAGGCCAGACATCTCCACTTGCTTGTGCCCCATCTGCCTCACCCAGTGCCCTAGCACCAGTCGCCTCTGCCCGAGAGTCAGCAGCTTCAGTCGCGACCTCCCCTACCTCATTGGCCCCCTCTTGCTCGACGGAAGGGAGAGCCAACCGAACAGGTTCAGCCCCTTCTTGCTCGGTAGAGGGGAGAGCCAAACGAGCACCGCCCTCGGCCAGACGGGCAACCTCAGTCCTTCTCGCCCACTTCTTCTCAGTGGACAAGGCCCTCATCGAAGACCGCAGCATTTTCACCACAGGGACCTTGCGCTTGGTCCGCTGGCATGCGAAGACATCTTCTCGGGCCACCCACTTGCCCTTGTCCCGAGTACAGGAGGAGCCCTCAGGAGCTCGAGAATTGACGGGAGATGACACATCATCCACGTCGATCACCTCCAGCTCTGTCGACGGTGTCTCCTCCTCAATCGGCTGCCTCGTGTCTAAACAAGGAGAAGACAAGGCCATAAGAAGAGGAGCACATTATCAATCGGGGGGAGAAGCTGAATTTTGAAGCCCTTACCCATCGATTCCAACATCTGGGTGAGACATCGCTTAATGTTGGCCGGAGTCACCAAATACCCCATCGACCGACGATTCTCCATGATGTGAAACAACCTCGGACCTATCTTGCAAGCACAATTCGCAACCCGATCGGACCAATAGTGGCGACGACTCACTCGACGCTCAACCAAAACCTGGGGTGACTCGAAAATGTTGAGTGGAGGTCGTGAGGGCTGGTACCTTGCTGGTGGAGGGCCAGCAAGACCAGAGGGTCTTCCCAAAGGGTACGGCAAGTCCGATTCTGGAGGCCGACCCGGTGCCGAGGGCACGGGTAATCACTCACTCCCACGGTGGTCACTCGGAAGTCCGGGACTTGCGAGAGCATGTCTGGTTTCTTCGTCTAGAGAAAGTATCTCCCAGACAGTGCATCTTGCAGGGATTCTCTTCAGCTGCTTCATTATTTGGTTGCTGGCCTTGACATTGGCCAATTTCATCTCTTTAGCCTTGCCTGTCATTCTGTGCTTGAGAAGTTGGCTCACAGGATGGCTCACTTTCTTCCTCGGGTGCTGCCTGGACCCGCTGCGCCTGTTTGACTGGCTCTTTTTGTTGCATGAATTTGGCAAGGTTTGGAATGCCAGTATGATCTTCATTCGCCGGAGGAGGGACAACTAAGGATAGGGCCGGAGCATTCTTGGCCTTCAACTCCGACCGCGGGCATGGCTGCTTGCCCTTCTGGGACAATAGAAATTCGGCAAATGAGGGGACCTATCGACCGCTTGCATCTTTAGGGTATAGACCAGGCGGAGGGGGAACTTCTACGCCTTTGACTTTAGGCTCGGGGACATGGTACAATTGTTCGCCTCTGAACATAATATTATAGTTAGCCTGGGGAGGGCGCCCCCATTTCCTTCTAGACCTAGTGGCATGTTGGGAGGTAGAAGCTTCAGTTTGATTTGCTTTTGCCGGCACGAGACATATTTTTTCATTGTCGTCTTCAAAAATTTGAGCCATATCAAACAGGGCCGATAGAGTGTTGAAAGATATGGCAACGCCCTTTCTTTTATTCTTTGACCTCTTCTTCTTTTTCTTTCCCTTTGCAGTTGGGAGTTGCTCCTGTGGAGATTCGTCCTGTACGGTTGGCTTCCCTGCTTCAGCTTCCGTTTCTTGCGTTAGCTCGAGGGATTCAAGATGCTCCCAAGGGACGTATTCATTCAACTACACAGGTTAGATCTTGGGCTGTTCATATTCATCTAGCCCATTTATAATTGTCTGAGGCCGCTCAACTGCTGGACTGGCTTCTTTATGCACCTGCAACGGAGTTTGTTTCTTGTTATTGGTGGGCCTTCTAACAGCCACTCGGGGGGCTGTTTCATGCCAGACCGGGGTTACAACAGGGGGAGCCGGTTGAGGTGTGACACCCCGTATTTAAACTCTCCGGCCGGAGCGAGGTGCTGACCTTCTTCTTGTCTTTGCTGGCACGGTAGGCCAATTTTCTTGGTCTTTTGCCGGTGTCAGGATATAGGCCTGATAGGTGTGCCGGGTGCAGGCCTCTTACACTTCTTCGGGCAATTGTTGATACAGAGATATCATATTAATTGCTGCCCCCAGAGTAAGCATTTCATGCGGGCGTGGGGGCTCAACTTTGTACTCCTCCATCTGTAGCTCCTCTTTCTTAATTAAAGATTCAATAATGTCATTGAAGATATAGTTGTTGGCACTAATTTTTGCCTACCTACATGTAAGGGGTGGTGAAGACCCGCCAGCAGTAGCCAGGACCTCCCCACTGTAGCGAAGACCTCCCCGGGGTGTAGCAAGAGCAGCCTAGAAGTCAAGTAGCAACAACATCTCTCCAGGATGGGCAGCAGCCATGTACTTGCCTGGAGTGGCCTCCAGTAGCAGCAGACAAGCCCACCTGCCTGAAGCCAAACAGCAAATGGGGTGTCTGTCCGGGCCTGCACCTGTACGGGGTGGAACAGTAGCGAGGCAGACTATCTCCCAGCGGGGTGGAGAACCTCTGCAGCATCAAGGCAGACAACCCTCCCAGCGGGGTGAGTGTATGTGTGTGTGTGTGTGTGTGTGTGTGTGTGTGTGTGTGTGTGTGTGTGTGTGTTAATCCATCAAAAACATATCTCCGGTTATCTAACACACTATCAAACAAAAGACTAGCTCGGAACAAATTAATCCGGGGGGTGTGGCGCACAAGGAACGTAAAGCAATCTCTTCCAAGGTCTTCATCGGTTTACCATCGATCGGGCTATTCACTTTTGGGGACCGCTCCCCACTGTGATATGACTGAAAACCTAACAAGCGGCTGTCTGACTCGTACTGCAATAAATGATTGGAGGATATACATCCATCTATAGATCATCGATTACTACGTACATATATCTTCCCTGGATCATTTTATAATGAGATGAGATCCTTTGGTGCGTCGCACTTTCAAAGCGTCAGATTTCTTATGTTAGATGTAGATCTACTACGACCTTTGATCGCACAAATTATTAGATCAGTTAGTTGTTCTGTTTCAAATCAACGCTTTCCTCTCCACTTATTAATAATTAAGATGGAACTAATAAGATGGAGGAGAAATTTCTTTTTCACTGCTCTAACTAGAGGAAAATTAACTGTGCCAATTAATCAAGGGTCCAAAGGTTAAATTGCATTTGGAAGATACAGTTTTTTTTGGGTGCCCCCCTCAATTCTTGTTGAGATGTAAGACAAATACGTTAGTGTTTTGGCAATGTGGCTGTCGCAAGAGTTAATTATTGGCTGGCTGTTAGAGAAGATGCATCATTATTGATTAGGGGCGAATTAATTAAGAGAGTGTATTAATTTGTAATTACTCGATCGGGCTCCCTGACATTAATTTTTTTAAGGCTAATTAACTTGCAACCAGCGCCGTAACCCATTAGAATTTCAACTTGCAACCAGCCTTAATTAGTTAACCATCTACGAGTGTATAAGTATAATTAATGGAGTAGGCACGTCTGAATTATGACTTGCAACCGGCCGGGCATGCATCACTTCTCTTTTCCCTTCTTCTTCTGAATTAATGTACGTGAACACTGACCATTAACCTGAACTTTCACCAGCTACATGCATGAGGTAGATACATACGACCTCATTGCAGGGTTATGATCAATACATGCATGTGCGACCCTGAAAATATATGAGTTCAAGATTTTTTTTTTGGTTTGGCACAACAGTATTTCTTCATGTGATTTATGCAATTGTTGAAAAGATAATCGTACACTCTCAAGGTCTATCTTCATCAGTTAATTCGAGAGATACATTTTAAATATATAATAAAATCTTATCCTCACTCTCGCTGCAATCTCTTACCCGCCGTCATAAGACGTTGTTCTCACATTTATATTTACATGGATATCCTCCATGTCTAAATTTTAGGGACCGTTTGTTATCGTAATAAATTTTGAGGAGAATAGATGTAAGTCATTCGAGGATAATTTATGTCTAGTCTTATTCTCGTTTACATTTGATACACAATGGGTGGAATGGGGTTAGAAAAATGAGGATAAGTCATTCCAACAAAATATTAGAATGACTTATCCCCATTTTCAACCCTAAAATCGAGGTTAACCATATTTCCCTTAACCCGATTTTTTTCTGTCCGTTTTAATCATACCAGACGTAGAATGGGGTTAGAGCGGAGATATCCCTGCTCTAACCCCATACCAAATGGTCTGGTGTCATCTATATGCGTGTTACCTTATAATGCCCCAATTTGACTATCAAATCAGCTTATTTGAGTTATTTTTCTCACTTTCATTCGATTTCTAGCTTTCCCTAGCTTTTCCATATGTTTTCCTATTTTTTTGGATTTTATTGAGATTTTTCTCTAATTTTTTGCGACCTTAAAGAATTAGTGTCAGACCCACTGGATGCTAATTAATGGGCGACTTATATAGTGGATGCCAATTCTTTTGATTCGAATACCTAAATGAATATATTTTTTTGGCTATTTACCTGGTCACGGTCGCCTAGACGACTGCATTCAGGAGAACACGGTCGCCTAGACGATCGCATTCTGCTAGATGTTTTCAGAGGCCGTGCAGCTCATAGGGAATGTGCGTCCTACCCAGTAGACATGATTTTATAATGGGCATCCACTAGGGGTGATGCGAATTCTAGTTTTTATATTTTAAAATGATTTTAAGGTGATTTTTACGTATTTTCAATTGGTGTCACTCGTGGATGATGCCAATTCTTCAAAGTTAGCGTCCCAGCCCCCAGACGTGATTTTCCTTACTTTTTAGCTTTTCAGCCCATTCAAAATTCAAATTAATTTATAATGGCATCTGTGCACTTGGACACTAATTCTTTTTCATTTTGGATTTCCAACATTTAACTTCGAATGTGCGTCCGTTGGTGATGGCATCCATTTAATGGGTGACTGTCTTGGTTGACGCCATTTCTTTGAGGTTTCCGATCGCGTGCATGGCTCCTTTCTTCGCCGTTTCAAACTCCAACTGGGGAAAGAGTCCTAATGGCTTTCTAAAAGCTAGGAGAATAATTGGCAATGTTTATCTCATTCTAAAACTAGAGTCCTAATTGTTATTGGAATTAACCTTTGATTCTTCTCCCTATAAATAAGCCCTTGCAGTCCCTGCTCATAAGATGAATGGCTTTACGTAGGGGAGGTGCTACCAGTTTTAAGGCTCAGGAGGAAGTCTCCTACGTCTAAAGCTTCATCCTTCGGAGGCTTCTTCCCGATTGAACATCTAAAGCCCCGACGAGGCCCTCCTGGAAACACAATCCTCATAGGATTCCTTTCCTCTCTGTCTTCTATTTTATTGCATTTGTTAGCTTGCATGCATCATACATTCATTCATTATTCGCTGCATCTCAACCACGTTGAGACCTCCTCCTGTGCAACACTTGCATGTCTCTTATATTCATATCATCATACTCTTTTCCCTACCCTTTAGCATAAGGGTTTAAAGGGCAACACCCAACAGATGTGTTCAACTTCATGCTCTTCACGTTACATTATACTTGGGAATTGATACTGCACACTTGATTTCTAATCAATATCACTCTTTGTTGGTGTTGTTTATATATTTTTGCAAGGGTAATCTAAAGAAGACTCTGTTCATCGATCGGCTGATTGGAAGAGAAGGTTGACTCTCACACATCTCCTGCTTTCAAGGTATTCAGCGCGATCCCTCAATGTTTCTTATTGTTTATATCTTTTGAGGCCTGCGTGTCTCTGGCGATCACCCTCCCTTTTGGCATCCACGTATGCTCCCTCTCCTTTTCCCCCTTACTTTTCCCACTTATCCCTATTATTATTTCTCCTTATTTAGGAGTGGATTCTAATAGATCTACAAATTGGCGATCATGGTGGGACACCTATTATTATTATTCTTTGTTTCTAAAGGTGGTGAATTGGGCATGGAGTGTACCCAAGTTTGGCCAACTGTTGAACTATCTTTGATTATTGAACCAATTTTTCTTTTTGATAACATTAGATGAATTCTGTCGACCTAATCTATTGCTATGTTGACCTAACTGGCAGTGTTGACCTCTTTTGTTTATAGAAGTTTTGGGCTTAGGGGGATTCTGCCTTGATGATTCTTCCATTATTAACTTTCCCTTGCCTTCTTCAAGATAGAACAAGATGGTTTTGAACTCAAAGGGCCTTTTTTCAAAGGGGTTAAATCCTAACCCTTCTTTTCTGAAATTGACTCTAGTGCCTAAGAGGGCATCCAAGTTGGATTTTTCCTGCGTCATTCTCTCAAGGATAGATTGTTTATCCTTTAACTCCTTTTCAACTTTTTCAAGACTTTTCTGTAACTCATCATTAACAGCTTTGATGGCTTCATACTTTTCAAGATTGAGCTTTACTTCCTCTTTGTGTCGCTGACATGTGGTTTTGGCTTCTTCAAGGTGTTTTCAAAGATTTTCATTCTCTTCCTTCAGCTTTTCAAACTCTGAGTTATTTGATTTATGGTCCTCAATCTCTCTTTTCAACTTCTCATTTTCAATTTTTAGAATTTCTAGTTCTTTATTGACTGGGTTGTCATGGGCTAAGGCATTTATTTTCTTCTTGAGATGCCTGTTTTCCTTTGTAAAGATTTCATATCTTTCAAACATGATAGTGTATGCCTCTTCCCATTCTTCAATAGAAAAATGATCGAACAGGATACTTGCCTGATTTTCTTCTTCTTCATTTTCATCTGCCATAAGGCAAAGGTCATCCTCATCTTCTGGTGCGGAGGAGCTTTCTTCTTCTTCCTCATCGTCACTCCATGTGCACATCATGGCCTTGGGCTTCTTTCCATTAGCTGTGGCCATCCTTTTTAGCATCTCTGGGCAATCTGCTTGCTTTTGCCCTGGTTTCCTGCATTGGTAACAAATGGCCTTGTTAGAATTTTTGGCTTGGACAGATTTAAAATTGGAAATCTTCCTTACCTGACTCATTCTCTTTTTCTTTTGGAATTTACCTCTATTTCTTAAGAACTTCTTAAATTGTCTAGTGAGCAGGGCATGATCAGCTGAGCTCATCTCTGGTATGTGTGTTGGACGCTTATTTTCTTCTTTTATTTATTTGTTATTATGGTGGATGTTCGTTTATTTAGGTCGATCAACCAATTAATTAACGCATAATTAACTAACTGATTGACTGCGCAGGCCTGCCTGTCACATGAGTGATAGATTTATTATGCACTTAATCTGACCCTTATTGGGTGAGAGTGAGGTTCAAGTCGGGACCAGCAGTCCGCCATACCATAAAGGCTATGACGTTAATTACATCCTCGTAGGGAAAACCTTTGATTAATTACCGAGATAGTGAGCCATCCGAGGCTGAAATAAGATGCAAAGGATGCATACGACGAAGTCGCATGAAATGATTTTATCTATCATGCATAGGTTTATTAAATCGGAACCCCCGATACGTGGCGGAGAACATAGGTCCGAAGGCCACCATCACGCATGGCGAAAGCTTCCAATCGGGCCTAACCCGGCCTTCCGTTAGTGCCATTTTATATATCGAGGGCCCGTGCAAGCATGCATGCATTAACATGGCATTCTCGGATAAACAAGAGTGTTGAAGTGAGAAAGGATGTGAACATGCTCAGACCTATAGAGTGAAAGTAAGAAAAAGTGTCGACCTATCAAAGGTCAGATGCAATGTGCATTGACCTGAGTGATTCCACGCGAAGGAATGGACAGGCCAGGTATCACTCTCCATGCGCATGAGGTCCGAGCAGCCAGGCGATGGTGTCAACACTTCTACTGCAGGTGTCGACCTTCTAATGCAGAATAGTGATCAGTCCTTGAATATACCAAGAGGAGTGTCAACACTTCTCATAAGCGTGTCGACTTGTTCAGATGAAGTTACCCAGTCCATTTTGATCTATATCCTTTCATTTTTGCTCAAATTTTTGAGGCACTCTGCCAGCTTCTGATTCCTTGCATTCTCAGACACTCTGATTTCAATCATTCAAAAGAGCCCACTTTTTGTTTGCCTGAGAGTGCTTATTTGATGCTAAAGCTTTAACTATGCTTATGCACACAGGATTAACATGCAATTTCTAAACTACAGTTTTCACTAATGGTACCTGTTGTGCCCCTTGGGCTCTGATGATGGTGTGTTGTTTTGAGGATAGCACCTCTCTGAGTCACCACCTAAGATTGCATGTTTGCTTAAGATGAATGACATTGTTGTCTTATTTTTGATGTCTATTCTTAGTTCGTGCACATTAGATTGCATTTGTTCTGTTTACTTGGTTTGCATTTCCAAGTCCGTCCATTTACATGAGTGCGTGCACATTCCATAATCAAACTCTGTGCATACTCTTGTTCTATGCTTACAAAGTCTGTGCACTTTGAAGTCAGTGCACCTTGTCCAACTGAGAGTCCTTACATGTTTTGGTGTGATCATAAGTCTGTGTAGGTTGTTAGTCATGCATGCTTTTGTTGCATAAGTCCGTGCAGGCTGTAAGTCCATGCATACATCTAAGTCCATGCATGTCAAGTCCGTGCATCATAGAGTCTGTGCATGTGCATGTTTATATGAAGTCCGTGGACTTTCGTTCTCTTATGCACTCATTGTGTCTGTGCATACTAAGTCATTGCATATACTCGATGCAAGTCCGAACATGTTGCACGCCGTCTAGGCTAAGTCCGTGCATGGTCTGGGCATCAACTATAGCTAGTCCGTGCATATAAAGTCTTTAGGCTTAATTCAAGTCAAAGCATGCACTGTAGCAAGGTCAGAGCACATCTGCCCTAGCGACATAGAGTCCGAGCTACACTTCAGAAAGTCCATTCATGGTCTGTGCATCTGATGCACAACCAACACTCCAAGTCCGTGCACACACTTGTTGAGTCCGTGCACGTTTTGACTCAGCTTCATGAAGCTCGTGCACTTCTTCATCAACCAAGTCCGTGCATGTTCACTTATGTCTATGTGCGTTTCTGTAAAGTCCATGAATGTGGCTTTCTAGCTAAAGACTGAGCATTACAATGTCCGTGCACACTCAAGTCCGTGCACCTTTTAACTAACCCAAGTCCGTGCACTTTATGTTGATATCCCTGTACATCAAATCCTGTGCACATTCTGGACTTAGACTATTTACTGTTGGGTTACATTTTAAGTCAGTGCATGTCTAAGTAATGTCTGTGCATGTCTCTCTAATGCTTTAAGCCTGAGCATGTTCTAAGGTCCTTGCATGATCTATTGAGTCCATGCACATTTTGGACTTAGTAGATAAACTGAGTCCGCGTATGTTCTAGTCAAGTCCATGCACGTTGTGCATTGTTAACTCTAAGTCCGTGCTCTTTTTGACAAAGCCTGTGCATATGTCTTGAAATATCAAGTCTGTGCATCTTTGTACATACAAAGTCTATGCACGCCTCACTTCAGTAGAGTCCAAGCACAGACGAGTCTGTGCATCTTTTCCTTGCAAGCAGAACATCAAGTCCGTGGATGTTTCTTTGAAACATGCATCCATGCATGTTCTATTTTTAACACTAAGTCCGTGCACTCCTTCACAATGTCTGTGCACGTCAAACCCCGTGCATATTTCCTTATGTGTGCAACTTGTGTTAAAGTCCATGCATGTTTTGATGTTTTCTTAAAACCTGCATCCGTGCATGTTTTGGTTGCTTTATAAAAGACTTGCATCCGTGCAAGTATCCTTGAAAACATGCATCCGTGCATATTCGCTTTGCTTCACTAATTCCATCAACTTGGCAAGCATGTCCGTGCACATTATACCCCGTGCACATTCCACATGCCAAACCCCTTGCATGCTCTGCCTGCCATCAGCTGTGGAGTTAGTCCGTGCATGTCCCTGCTCTCTTTGTAAAAGTCAGTGTATGTCCGAGCATACACTGTATCAAATGCAATGCATGTCCCAGCATATGCATAAAGCCCTCTCTGCAAGTCCGAGCATACACTTGCATCTGTGCATGTTTTGCTCGTCGATCATCGAAGTTGGAGCATACATTGTTGCAGAGTCAGTGTATGTCCTCTTGGTATCTGAGCACATAACAACCCCGTGCATATTTTCTAGTCAGGGCAGACACTGTAGCTAAGCCAGCTAAGTCCGTGCAGATCCCTTTGCACCCAGTTCACTTCTACTCTAAACATACTCCATGCACCTTTTTCTGTCTAGTACACTCTTAACTGAACTAATGTTTGTTTCTGTGTTGACAGGTAATGTTTAGTTGAAAACAAGTGATGTGACACCACCTTGGGGGTGATAGTCACAAGATCGAAGACCCATCGGACCTAGAAAGTAAGCAATGCAATGGACCGGCAACTTCACTCGAGCGGACTCACCCGCTTGGCACACACTAGTCCCCGTAGGCAACCTGGTGATGGTGGTGAGGGTCCGGGACGGGACCTTGCTACTCCGGAGTTTGTCTAGCTTGTGGTTGAACCCCTAAGAGTCCAGGGATGCTCACTTTCATGGGCGGCCAGCACGTCGAGGGCGTGGGATGTAATGGTTCTCTCACAACTCGCCCGTAGTCGTCACTCAAATATAAGCAATTCAAGATCAGACACTCAACTCTTTGTTCGATGGCACTAGCAGCGATACTAAACTAGAAAGTAAAGACCATCAAGGGAGGGTAACCGAGATTCACCTGATCGGTGTGAAGACACCGATCCCGACCGGAGATGATGACAAGCCGGGAGGCGTGGGTATGCACCCGCACGCCGCATCGGTGTAGCTTCGGATGGCGACCTACAAGTGCAATCACTACACCCTCGCAGAGGGGTTGATCAAGGGGTGAAAAAATTAACTATTACAACTAAAACTACCTCCGCGCAGGGAGGGGCTGTTAGCAGGCCAGGTGGGGGAGGGAAGAGCCGAACTACAGGACAGAAGATGCCGGTTCTGCCCGCTCTCTAGAACTGGGGATAGACAGTTGATATTGTCATTGCTGCGGCCACTCCCGAATTTTGTTGTCGACGAGACCAGTGGCAAAATCTTTGGGATTGGATCTGGATAACGTCTAATTTTTGGGGAATTTCCTGGTTGAGGGTGCTGGTCAGGGAAGAGCTGTGAACAGGGTCTCTAAGTTCTAGTTTTGTCTGCTACGGTACCACAGCAACAGAAAGATAAGGCCGCCACGAGCACTCCTGACACATGAATCAAGCATGGACAGATTCGCTGGAATCGTTGTTGAGTCCTCTTCGAAATGAGACCCACGGAGATGTCGGTGGATGTCAGAGCAGATTGGGAGAGCCAAAATAGTGGACAGGGGTTGGTCCTATCCTAGAGGGGACAGAACTGCGCACCCTGGGGAGAAAATTAGGAACTCACTTTTTCGAGATCCAATCGGGAAGCCGCTTCTTGGTACTTGAAGCTGACTCGTCGTAGAAGGTATCGGTCAAGCCCCGCCTCTAGATATTCAAGATAATGGCTGTGGGGGCCTCTGAAAGTCACTACAGGTTTACAGTCAGGAAGCAGATGTGCAGTCCGACGATGATGGCTCTCCCGGGCAGCCGCGAGCTCAGAACCGGACGAGACAACCACCGTTGAGTAGAAGACTTAGAGATGCTTCCGACGGTACCTCTTGTGCGTCCAGGGGCTTCGGGACGAAGCCGTGGCAGGGTCTGCAACTAGCAACTTCTCTGCTGCCTGCGAACTGAGAACTGCAGGTTGAAGAGGGGAGGTGGGGAATGAGGTAAATGGGAAGGGAAACAGGGCCTGGAGTTTGATGCTTCTTTCCAGCCCGCCCGCAGGAACAAAAGAAAGAATCGACGTAGGCCTAATCATCTCGAGTTCTACAATGTCAAGCTATAACCGACGGTCTCTTTTTCCCAATTCGGTCAAGGGTGCTGGCAGGTTAGATAAGTTAGGTATGTCTAGCATCCGATTATTGTAAATATTTTCTTCTTCAGTTATCAATAATATACCCCCTTGGTGTTAGGTGGGGAAGTGTATCCCGGATTGGGGAGCACTCTCCAACTAATCAATAAGTAAGATTTTTTATTTAAAAAAAGTATACATGATGAAATACAATTTATTACGAGTGTACATAATAATAAGAAGAATATAACGTAGTAGATGATAATACAGAAGATTCTACGGGTATGCATCTAATTATCACCCACAACTCCGCTCGTCCGAGACGAAATCTGGTGGGCCGAACCCGTGGGCCAGGCCTTTAGTCTCGAGCCCGTCAGAGGTCTCCACACGTTTGTCGCCATCCGCCCAATCATTGGGAAACACTGGTAGTGTGGCACTTTCCTATTGGTCAGGACTCAGGAGCATGCGCCAAGTTGCGTAGAATCCCCTCTCCCATTCGTCTGCATGTAGTGCCTTCCCCTTGCCTTACTACTTTTCTCCGCAGTTGGAACTCTCGGAAGTCGGAAGGGTCTTCTTCGAACGGGTCGCCATCTCTCTGCTCTCCTCTGCCATTGCTTCGAGCTAGACGGGGGGCGACACTACGAAGATGGCGGCCAGGGCGCCGGGGCCGCCGCTCGAGGTCTCGCCCTTCCTGCCGGCGCTGTCCCCTGCGGCAGCGGGGGCGTTGTGCAGAAGGTGCCCTTCCCGCCTGATCGTCGGAGCCAAAGGTGAGTACCCCCTTTTAAACCTGGTGCTCTGTTGTGCGCCGGCGATTCCGTGATCGTTAATGATGAGCCGCCTTTGTCTCGTGTTTCATGTGTGTGTTTGTTTGTTTTTCCCTCCCTTATGCTTTGATTTGCATCTTTTGCGGCTTCACGTGAAAATGAATTCTATGTTGATGGATCGTGTTCGTTGATGTGCCTGTTGTTGCTTGCTCTCTTGGATTGGCTGGGGTGCGTGGGAAATATCATCGGATGCAAATTTTGGGTCCGCGTGTTCAGAACTTTTTCTAGAGGCATGCATTTTCGGTAATTTGGTTGCAAGGATCGATGGATGCTATGCAATGTATAACTTTTGTGGGAAAATAAAGAGAACGCGGCACCCTATTTTTTTTGACGATCGAGAGTGATCTCAAGAAGCCCATTTCAAGTAAGTAAGGTCGGGAAAATGAGTAGAGAGACGTGGAAAGAGGAATGTGGGTCACAGGATTACAACTGCCTTGCTAAAATGGATAGCAGGCTTTGGAGTAGTCCGTGATCATTATTTTACTGTTGGGTTGAAGGAAATTCTTTTATGAAACAGTAATTAGGCCAATTATACATCGTATGGGGTAGGGGTAGATCGTTAAACTATTAAGCAAAGCCACTACCAACAACTCAACAAGATGGGAGCGGCTGAAATAAGAATACACGGATCGATGTATAATTAGAAGAGACCATATGTGGTGTGACACTTCCCTTATAAAAAGTAGTAGATGCAACAAAGGATAAAGGGGAAGAGAGTGACCAAAAAGAATTGGATGGCGATAGTAGCGATTCTATCCTCGCTGGGGTAGAAGGGCAACGGCAGTCCGGCGACGATCTGGTCCGCTACGTCCAGGGAGGTGACGCTTTTCAGTTGCTCGTAGACGATCCCCTCATCCGCCCCGAGGGCCACCGCGGCGGCATAGTCCGCATGGGCTTCCGCCACGAACTCCTTGTAGCGTTCCCAGGCCCGCTCGTAGTTCCCGATTACCCGGCCCGGCGTGACGTTCTCGGGGCCAGCAGCTTCCTTGAACGCGATCGACTGGATATCCTGATAGGCCTTGTCGTAGTAGTAGGTGCGATACTCCATCGCCTTGCTGACGCTGAACGGCGATTCCTTGAAGCCGAAGATCGCAGCCAGTTCCGTCCCGAGGTCGCGGACCTGCTCGTTCTTGCCCACCTCGCCCTTGAGCCCGGCCTCAATGTTCCGGACGGCGTTCACAACGCCAGGGGTCACGGGCACCGCCATGTAACCGGCGATCGCCTTCGACTTCTCCCAGGTGCTATCCTGCTCGTTGTAAACGGGGCCACCGTTGCGGGTCTTGTTGCGGAGGACGCTGGCGAATCGCTCCGTCATCATACCTTCGCGAATCCAACCGTCCGCGATTTCCTCGACGGCTTCGATCGGCTCGCCGGCAGCGAACGCCGCGATCATCGCCTTGCGGAGCGGGCCGAACGGGTCGATGTAGCTGAGGTTGAACCGGCGGGGCGAACCGTCCTCGTGGCGGCCGAGGTAAAGCCAGGGCGTGTTCTGATCCCATGACGGATCGAGGCGGGCGAGCTTCTCCTCCTCCTCGTCGCTGATGCCGCAGAACAATTGGCTGAGTTCCGACAGCATGGGGGTGAACGCGGTCGCCGCGGCGAATCCGATTAAACGCGACTGGCCGATTTCCCGGATCGCGGGGTTCGGGTCCGTCGTCTCTTTCCAGATTGAGCGAGCGGTGTTGACCGTGATGCGGAGCCCATCGTACATGAAGCCCACGAAGTCGCCGATCAATGGGCTCGCACCGATGCTGCGGACGATCTGCGGGTGACGGCTGAAGTCGGGGTAATGGTCCGCGACATCCTTCGCCGCCATCTTCTCGATGGTGTCGAGGTCCTCATTCGGGTAAGCCTTCGCGTACTTGCGGACCTTGGAATCGAACGCCGCCAAGCGAACGACGTTGTCAGGGCCCGAGTAGATGTCGCCGGCCGCCCGGTCGAGCCGCTTCAACCACGCACCCTGGAGAGCTAGGGGATCATTCGCCGGAGCGGTCCCCCACTCGCCCGACATCTGAGCGATGTAGCTAACGTCCGCCGAGGGACGCAGGACGCCGAGTTCGATCCGACGCTTGATGTAGTCGGAGTTCTGACCCGACCGCCGGATCATAGCGTTGACGTTCTTCATCGCACTGCGGAAATCGCTGCTGAACAGATCGCCCGAGGACAGAGCGAACAGCGGCGTGCCGTAGGTGTTGCGGAAGACCGTAGCCGGATTGTACTTGATAAGCCGCCGCGGGATCGAGCCGAGCTTGCAGAACAGGCCCCAGGTGCCCGACACGAACTCAGGACGAGTGACCGCTCCCAGGGCCTTCACCATTTCCGGCGAGGCCTTGTACCCGGCGAGTTCCGCGAGGGCCGGCTGACGGAGCGAGTCGATCGTGCGATACCCCTGCGGTACGCCGTCACCGAATTTTTGTCACATCTCCCACATGAATTCCATTTGAAGTCGGTATTGGAAAAAAATTCTTCTTGGAAAAGAAATTCTTAAGGAGTAGCTTGGAACCAGAAAAAGAACTTTCACCTCTCACAAAAACTTCACATGTACATTTACCATTGTTGAACCCCACAAAAATTCATAATATCCTTTCGATATTTTCAGAAAAAATAAAATGCATTATGGCGAAGGGACAAATCCATGGGTTTTTATACCCTTTTGGACTGAGAAGATGAGGAGGGACTGCCTCCCCCTCTCACTTCCTCTCTTAGGCGTGCAAGGAAGACGTGGGAGGGGCTCCCCCGGGTCACGCGCACCCGGAGGGAGCACCTCCGGGTTCTGCAGACCAAGAGGGACCACCTCCGGGTCATACAGACCCAGAGTTGGCTCCCCCGGGTCATGCAGACCGGGGGGGGCATCCCCTGCCGTGCAGCCGAGGGAGGGACCACCTCCTTGTCTCTTTCCCTCTCTTTCTGCCGTCCACGATAGAAAGCAAAAAAAGAAAAGAAAAGAAAAGGAAGAAACAACCAGGGAGGAGGCTCCCCAGGTCTGTAAATCTGGTGGAGCCCCCTCCGCCTCTTCTTGTTGTGCTCTCTCTCCCTAAAACAAAAAGAGAAGAAAGGGGAACACAAAAGGGAAAGAACATACCAGGAAGAAGCCTCTCTACCAAGCCAATCAATGCTGCAAACTAGGAGGGTTCACCTTTGTGTTCTCTTCTCCACCTCCTATAAGTAGGAGGCCTTGGCCAAGGAGGAAAGGGGCCTTCAGACACCTTGGAGAAAGCGTGCGCATGGAAGCCTTGGCGAGCTTGAAGTTTTTTGGCGAGCTTGAAGTTTCTTGAAGAGCTTGAAGTTTCTTAAAGAACTTGAATTTTTTGAAGATCTTAGAGGATCCCACTAGCGTCCATCAAGGAGCAAGGTGCTGAAGACTTATGCTTTTTGTGAGAGACGTGAGGCATGAAGTGTGAAGCTTGAAGCTTGATACCCAAGGAGGGGTCGCTCAAGGGTTCTCTTGCTTGTGTATGCATAAAGGAAATGAAAAAAAAAAGATATTACATATTCCTCATCATAGGGCAGGAATGATGCATATGCCCTTATGCTAGGTGTATTTCGAAGATCACAAAATCATTTGAAGACTTGTGTTTGTGCCAAGACATCTCTGAAAATATGAAATTACAAACATACCCCTGCACAGGTGTTCTCTAAAGATATGAAAATTACAAAAAATACCCTGATCTGCCAAATATTTTCGAAATACCTTATGGAGGGAAGAAATGAGACTTGGCATCCACCAAGGAGCGCACAAGGAGGTCTGGTGAAGACTTGTCTTAGGAAAGGCACGAAGCATGAAATCCCATGAAAGGAAGAGAAAGGGTTTACATCTCTCGCCTCTTGGAGAAGCCTGGAGCCTTGAAGACTTGGAGTTTCAGGAAGCTTGAAGCCAGGGGACTTGTTTGTCCATTTGCTAAAATCCAAAAAGGGATATTGCATACATGCCCCTATCATTGGGGATATGCCCTTGTGGTTAAGCAAAGTTGCTGAAATGATAGAGAAACCATCTAAATTTCAGAAATAACCGAAGTCCATGAAGAAAACTTTAGAAATCATGAGATAAACCCAGTTAGAAATTGTAGAAATATCCTGCCTGACGTCTTGTTTCCAGTGTATTTTGATAGAGAAGTATCGTGCTTTCACTTTGGTTGGTGGTTCTGCTTTAATTGTTTTATGTTGAAACTGATAACTAAAATTTAAAGGATCTTTATTTCATCGTATTTATGAGCAAGATAACTGCTGCTAAGTGCTCAGCAGATGTTGATGATACACTACACTGGCTCTTCTGCATTTCATGTTGATGGGACTGGTTAGCTAGTCTGTGTCGAGCTGTCGAGCACTTGCATCTTTGTCTGTGACAAATCTTTTTGTTCATTAACATGGAACTGCTGCAAATGCAAGTCTATTCTGGCCCTGCTTCTAATCCTAGGAAGATGAATTTGGTTGTCTGGGCTGATGATCCATTGCGTTTCCTCTTTCTTCCTCTATGGCAAGCTGGCAATTAATCTAGAGCCGTGTGGAAATTGTACAGTTCACAGCATTTCTTTCTCATTTGTGCCAAAGTTTTTGGGGACTCTGTCAAGGCTGGAAGGAAAATTCCTTGGTTGTGAACTTTAACTTGAAAATTCTTGCCCTTGTTTTCTTGCACCGTTTGTTCCCCCAGACTCGTAAAACATTATTATAGTACAAAATCATGAGTGTATTTCTTCTTGGGTTGACACTGATACAAGAAATCATTGACACTGATACAAGAAAACATGGCATCAATGACCATGAACATGAGATACTACCTTTGTGTGTACTTGTCAATATTGGCCCATGCTATTCTCTTTTTTTTTTTGTTCTTCTCCATTTAAAGAATGCCCTCCTAGGTTTCATGTTAAGATGTATTAATCAATGGCCTTCATTCTGATCTTACGATTCTTATTGCCCGGCCTATGTATTCATGTCCCTGTAACCTACTTTTTTGACAGAAACACATTCACATGGCTTGTAATTCATGGGAAGCATGAAAAGATTTGTGTAAGAAAGGAGAATGTGTTTCTTATCTTACATCTCATCTGTGTTAATTTCATGAGCTTCTCACGAATAACAAGAACTGTTCTATGGCTCACATTGATGCTGGTTCAAACCCCTAAGTTTTTCTACTAGGGATTATTTCTACAGTTTTTCTACTAGGGATTATTTCTACATTGGAAATCTAATATAATGAGTCACGACTGATGAAAGGATATTCTTCATTGAATAGCTTCTGTGAGGCAGGATTACTGATCCTTCCAGAGTTTGAAGTTGTGAATTGTGATAAACTCTTGACAGATTGACGTCTTATAAAATTGCACTGTTACAGATGTGTGCGGAAACCTGTGTGAGTAAAAACGGAAATTTTGTTAATATGTTGAAGCAAAGTGGAAGTCTATGGAAAGAAAATAGACGAGGCTATATGTATATTATTGATGTGTATGCTTGTACATGATAGTCGTGTCGTATTGCTCAAAGTCAGAATTGACGGAATGTGTAAAACGCCAGTCTTGTTCCCTATGTCATGTGAAAGGAAATGCATCCTAATTATGTTTCTGCCTGTACCCATAATTTAGTTTTTGTTCCTTGAGAAACTTGTATAATTTACTGACCATGGTAAACATATGAGAACGTAGGAACCAATACAATATGGTTCAAATATGCTTAAAGCATATTGGGCTGATGATTGAGATTTCACTTCATTATTTACCATGGTTCAAATATACTAAATACATGATGTTTAACAATCAAAGGGAATTGCAAACTCAGGTCAAGCCACATAGTCACTTTATTTAGTTCCACTCCTACTCCGATGTAGATAGGTTTAGTGACGAAACTTCCCCCAAGATACGATGACCCAGACTGATGGTGACACAGAGGTGCACTCCAACTCGTGTTACTGGGGGCAAACACCATTGTGATAGGAGGCTCTTGCAAGAAGAAGAAGACGATGGGAGAGAGGAGCTCGAGAGAGATAGCCATCGAGTGAGAGAGAATCCAAAGTCCTGACTCTCACATGAAATAAACTCTCCTCAAGTACCCTCTTGGGAAGTGACTCTTCATCGAGTCACACACATTCACCCAAAGAAAAGAATCCGAAGAGACACGAAAAGAATCTAAGAGACACTGGGTCAAATGGTCAAAAATTAAAAAAATAAAAATAAATTAATTGTTAGGAATCACACGCACGCACGCCATGGCCAAGGCAAGGCAAGGCAATTCGTGTGTGTAAGAAAGAGGATACGGGCCAAAGAGCCCACTAGCTTAAATAGCCCAACCTCCATAACCTCCTCAAAGGATTACACAACAAAGATGAGTTTTAACTAAAAGTAGATGGAAGCCTTTGGCATTTTCCAATGTGGGACTAATCAACACAAAGAGGGACTTAAACCTTTTAAAATTTCAAGCATAGATTCCAACATCTACAACTGCTCTCTTGCAACATTGCTTTCTCGTTCTTCCTTCTTTTTTCTTTTCTCTGAGTGCCTATGAGTAAGGTCAAGATTCGCAAAGCTCTCCTTGAGGATGTGCTGACAACAGAGAGGGGAACGCTTACCCGAGAGTCGTCATATCTCTAAGGGGACATTGCCAAGTGAACCGCACATCGGGAGGTGTAGAGGCATGAAAGTGTTCCTTGGATCCCATACCACACTTCCAAGATTTATTTGTTAGGGAAGAGCTGTCGACCTCCTGAGAAAACTTACAAGTACTAGAAGATGGCATCAGAAGGAGCCCTGAGAATGATCCCAGGGGACAACCCTATGATGCTTAAATCAGAGACATATTTAAGCAAAGAAAAAGAGAGCTAGAAGAGGAGGGGAGCCAGAAAGAAAAAAACAAAAGAGCCTAGGTAAAGGAAAGAATGCTTAGAGAGTGCTCGGAGAGGTAAGGGTAGAAGCACCACAGAGGGACCTCCCTGACCTTACTTCCCAAATAGGGATTCCTTAGTGGGGATCTTCTCCTTCCTCCTTGGGGTAGAGTTCTTGCTAGCTCGAGGTTGCTATTCTCCCTCTCTATATGTCTCTAGAGATGAGTGTCTAGAGGTGTTTGGGCGTATGTCTGTCCATGGGTGTAGTCCTCCCCCTGGGTCTGGTCGGGGACCTATTTATAGGGGTTGCCAAGATGCTGATTGTTCTTCGACTGGGAAATGGCAAAGATCGTGAGGTAACGCCTTCTTGATCATGGGGGGGTTGCCCGTTGCTCACTTGCTCATTCCCAAAAGAGAGGCTTCATGGTGGGGATCATGTTGGTGTGGGTGTGACTCAATCCAAGCCAGGGAGAGCCCTATGATGGTGGTGGCAATGTTCACCCGTTGAAGAGTTCTACGGTGTCTAAAATGTTTGCAATAATTCTGCCTGTGGGCTGGCAAATTTTTTTTGGGCCTTCACTGGGCCGTATTGAATGGGCCAAAGGCCAGATGCCCGCTTCGTCACGCATTGACCCGGGGACCAACCACAGTGTCGGAATTTTCTCGCGGCTTGCGTCTGTTGTACCTCAGCCACTACGGCCTGCCTGTGAAGCCATATTGCTCTTAGAAATTACGCTGCCATTTGAACGAATGCGCTCGCATCCACGTTCGGGCCTTCAGCCCCTTTCTATGTTACCTGGCGTGAACCCACAACCCCTCTGACCCCAGTCAACATCATCCTGTCTAGTGCGAACCCATAGCTGCGAAGTGCTCCCTACTCTCCACCCAGGACTTCAGACATACACAGACCTCTCTTCAGCACGGAACGAAGATGTTCGGATTCAATCTAATGTAAATAAACATCGACTGCTTGCGCTCAGTGGGGAAAGACGTCCTGTACATGACTCCCCACAATCGTCTACGCACTCGCACCCACGGAACCACCCTTCCCTCCACGTGTCTCTCACCCCCTGAGTCCATGTGCCGCGCCCTGGCGACACTTTCCCCTGCCAATTTTCAGTTCCACGGGTGATTGTCGATAAATCGACTGGCACGCCCGCATCCCAATTATGTTTCCCTTAAAACCAGGAAACTTTCTGTGCCACTAGGTCTCCCCTCGACTCTCCGTAAAAGGCGAGTGCACGGTGCCGCTTTGAGGAAAATACGGCCATGAGCGGAAGTGCCTCAAACCCGCTAGATTTCGGCATTCCCCCCGTCGCCTTATCCTACTCCTCAGTCTGGTCACCGCACACACGTTGTGCGCCGGCAAACCCGCCTCGTGCAAACAACCATATCTCAAAATATCTTAAAATTATCCATGATTAGAGGGTAATCACTCGGGGACATTGATTACCTATTAAGCCAATTCACGTGATGTGTGGGTAACTAATCTCATGAGCACTAGTGCGGGACACCAACACATATGTGTAGGTGTACATCCTGGGAGGATGTACATTGGACTGATCCACCATTGGTTCTTCATATGGTTAATTATACCTAATGTCAACTGAAAATTTAATTGTCACAGTAGTATCGTTGCTCCTTTGACTAAGACATTGATCAAATCTTACACTAGAAATGCCATGTTTAAATACTTGGTTAGGTGACTTTAATCATAAAGCATGAAATGCCAAGTCATTGACATGTCCAGATACGTGTGAAGATCGTCAATGGTCAAGAGAGTATTGTTCACTGTCATGTATATATTAGAGAGTTAATGGGTCAAGACACTGACGCTCCATTAAACCCCTAGCTATGGTTGTGTGAGTTTGTTTGGAACAGACGTCATACACTTTTAGGAGGTATGCATGATCAAGTGGCACGATCATGGGGTTTGATAGTTATCATACCTTCGATTGAACTATACTCATAAAAGGAGCGAGAGATTATAGCGTTGCGGCAACTGTGGATAAACAAGTATCTGACAAGGTGATTTGAACCCGACGTCCTCTCGGATCACGCAGATTTGCTTGACCCAACATGATCATAGGTTCAGAATGAATTAAACTATTATTTAGCTATTGTAGAAGGGAATAATAAGTTTAATTTACTTCTAATTGGGAATTGAAAGTTAATGGATCTTAAACTAGAGTGATTATAGGCCTGAAGGATCACACATAAGATTCTCAAGTGACTGGGTGTTATTGCCATCTCTTGCAAATGCAGAAAGAAAAAAGGTTCTGCTCCTGTTTCGGTCATGCCTTTTCACCCATATCTTACGTACTTTGTTAAATAGAACTACTCCAGATGACTCATCAGCAATCCTCATGGATACTACAGATTATCTTAGTTGCCTGCTAAAAGAATGAGTTCATGTGTCTAATGTTGGATTATCCGTTCCATATGGTCAGAGGGAAATGATTTGTGGGCCAAGAGCTCATAAAGGTCATATACATAGCCTTGGATCAGAAGTATATTGTTGAGTGTGATTGGGCTTCATATATAAGTAAGGTTGCTTTTTCTACAAGAGCAATGAAGAAAAAGATCTTTCCAGGAAGAGGTTTCACTAGCAAGCATAAAAAAAGGTTATGAATGTCAACAAGAATGGTAAATGAGGAGAAAGAAAAAGGCAAATGACACATAGTGAAAGAGATATTAAGAACCGATTCTGATGACTAACCAGCTTTATTGAAACTTCCATCCAAACTATGCCCACGAAATGAGTTTCGATCATTTTCTTGAAATCCTGAGGCACACAATTCACAGGGTAAGCAAACAACCTGTATTTGAAGGGACATCAAAATCCAATAAATGACACATTCGTTTCTGAGGATTGAAATTCCTCATCGTCAACGTACAATGATCTGAGGACATAAGATCCTGACACAAATTATCCTCTCGTGCTTTTGTAAATGTGTCCACTGTTCCCTCCTAGGAAAGTTGAATCCAAGTGTTGTGCAGTAGGTTGTGGTGAATTTGCAAATGTTGCAACACAACCGCCACTTCTACAGCAAATCAACTAGATTCTTAATGGATAGCCTCCGAAGCAACTTACCCACCTACCATTGGAAGCTAGAAGAGTAATCTTCGCCACCTTGAGAAAGAGATTATCTATCCCTTCTTCCGTATTCAGAATGATTCAGTTATACCCACCTAAAAACCATTCAACTGACAAGAGCTACAGCATCGTTCAAAACCTCTTGCAATGAGCCATTAGATATTACAAGCCCCTCTAAAATAAAAACTGCAACACATAAAGCATTGCCCTTCAGCACATCCTCAAACCTGCCCTCTCTCACAAAACACAGCCACCACCCACTTCTGCTGCCTCAAACTAACCCGACGGCCGCATATTTGACCTAACCTGTTTCCGCATTTCATTTGTGGAAGCAGCGCTCTAGCACATTGAAGTCAAGTAAGTTATAAACCGCTTTTTCCCATTCTCCACAGTTCTTCGCCGGAATACAAGCAAACAAACAAACAAACAAAGAGAACATTCTAGAGTTCCCAAGGGGACATGGGGGTACTCACCGGCGCTCATAGTGAGATCGGGACCGCCAGCAGCCTCCGGCTAGCGGTGGCTTCCGACGGGAGCGACCAGACGCGGCAGCGCGGTAGGAGCGCCCTCTCGTCTCTTCCTCCGCCTCACCCTCCGTATCCGCATCCCTCTGGAGATTGCCGACGGGCTCCAACACCCCCCCGGCCGCCCGCCCCCACGGGCTTCTCCTTTTTCTTATTTTTTGGTCTCTTTTCCTCGTGCTGGCTCGTGCCGTGTGGTTTTTTAATGATGAGCAGCGGCGGAAAGATTAGGAATGGGGTCCTGCTCTGTTCAGCCTCTTTCCTCGATGAGTTCCCTGCTATTTTAATAACCATACTCGATTTTATCCTCCTTCCGGTTATTATCATACTTTAATTTTATGCACTTTGTTAACTCCAAATAAATTACAGATTGACCCTATTATACATATGTTAAACTTAGGTAATTAGGTCATATTCCTAGTTATGACTTTACATATATGAACTCGATTATATTGTGGTTTAAACATGCTAGGTTTCATGTCTTTCATGCATTAAATACTTATTTTACACTTATGTTACTTTCATGCCAAAATCTTACAATTTGTATTAATTTGAATTTCTACATGGATTATGAGACTTGTGTTATGCATGATTGATTGCCGTTTCAACACGAATTCATTCTTCTCTTTGTATCTTTTCTTAAGTACATGGCACGTATTTTGGTACGATGTCATTAGTTACACTTTACACTTGATAGGAACACAATCTTGGACTAGTGATCTTCTCCATTAGATATTCCTTCCACCGAACTTGGTGATCTTGTTTCAAGGCCTCCGTAAGTCTCTACGAGTTTGAGATTCTTACTAGGACACCGAGCTTGTTGCACCCGTAAATCCCATTGATCTAAAGAGCACTCAAACTTATCGATGTTTTATACAGCCAGGATAATAGCGATTCTTAGGCGACCGCTACTGTCAAATAGCGGTTCTGGAACGACCGCATTATGACTAGACTGGTCTCTGTGTCAACCCTTCTCTCTCTGGTATCGACTCCATCTAGTAGCGGTCCTGACTGAATTGCCTTTTCATAGAAACGGTCCTTGTATGACCGCCTTCATCAAGAAACATCCCTGACATGACCGTTTTATGTTTCATGTGTTCTTAACCCCGAGGTTGGACCCAAGGGTTGATTTTCCTATGTTCCTAGATGGTCTGTTGATTATCTAGAACCTAACACCCTATTCATTAAGTTATTAATGATTTATGAAAGTTACGGAATATGTCATCATGCTGCTAAATTTCTTTCGTATCATGACCTTATCATTAAATCATCCTTGATCTCATGATTTCAATTTGGTACATTCTTACATTGATATTTGTTATCATGAAGCTATAGTTTGAACTTGTACATTATTAGCCTACTTTATTGATATTTCTTATGGAAGTAGCTTGATTTATAACTTAAAGATGTGGATCGAGCACTAATTGTGTCCAAGGACTTGGCACTAGCCTCCTCGGCTGATTACCGAAAACATGCTATAAATAATGGGGTATGATGAACACTGGCATCGCATTGCGCTAGGAGTACGTTTGTTATAGACGAGTGCATACCACGAGCCTCTACATGAAATTATACATTCTTGTTACATGACTTTCTAGTATATAACCTTCATGGTTATGAAAAGTACGTTCTCGATACATACTAGTACATTTTTGTTACATGAAAGGCCACTATACATTCTTGATTGATTATCCTCTCAATCTATATGAAATCTCATATCATCATAGCTATACCTTGTTACTTGCATTGTTACTTTGGTTTCATTCACATGTTTCATCGTATGGATTTATCTTCTCTCTAGAGTAAAAATGCTAATTACTTAAACATTATCTTCATTTTGATACGAAGATACCTACTGGGTAAGTGTGCTCATTCCCTACTTCTTTTTTAATCTTTTCAGAAAATTCTAGTAGGGGTTCAGACTACTTAAGTGACGAGTCCGAGAGTGATTAAAGATCGAGAGAAGACCTAGTAGAGTCATGAGTCAAGTCGAGTCTATCCCTTCGAGCTTAGTAGCAATCTCCCAAGCAAAAAGAGGAGAAATCTTCTCAAATCCATGTTGGATCTCTCCCAATTGCTGGCGTCTATGCAGTACACAGCACGGCATCCTCTTTCGGTCCTCTCCATGAATTCTTCTAAGGATTCATCGTCACGGGGACGAGTGTCAGTAAGCCCTAACGCCTCCATGATGGACGTCTTGGGTACTGACCTCTTTTTCCGATCATCCAGGTCCAATCCCAATAGCTTCTGTGCCCCTTCTTGGTAGTCAGCGTAGGTGACTCCGGTCACCGCCTCGCCATCCACCCTGAGGCTTGTGATTCGGACCACATCCTCAAGGCTGGGCACCATGTGCCCCCAGGGCATCAGGAAAGCCCGACTCACTGGGTCCCATCTTTCGCGCAATGCTTGAATGAGGGCGAGATCGAACTTAATTGGCTCGATCCGAAGGAAGGCCCCAAACCCCATCACGTCTAGTCTGGCCTTCTGAAACTCTGGAAGACCCCGATATGCGGCCACTACTAGCTCCCAAGAAATGTGTGATTTCATCATGCTCTGCACATGCACAAGAAGTGAGAAAGGGGAGCTTTGCCGAGGAAGAAAATGAAGAAAGGACGAGGGAAGGGACGAGAAGGTTCGCCTTACCAGTTGTGGTTGGGTCCTCTCAGTTAGATGCCCTTCAATCTCTAAGAATCTCCTGGAACTACTACCAGACCTACTCCTCTTCGAGGAATGGGAAGATTCACCCTCCACTCTCAAACTGGACTCACCTTCCATCTCGAAGTTGAGCAACTCTCACACCTTCACCTTCTACAAACTTTTCTCTTCAGGATCACTTTGGTGCTTCAAAGGGAAGCGAATGAGGGAAGTATTTATAGGAGTAGAAGAGCCCCGAGCCAATGATGTTACCATCGCCTTGTAGTCTTGGTAATGGGGTGCCTCCCGTGCCGCCCCATGTGTCACTTCGCCGCTTGTACAGGGTGATTGATCAGGGCAGAGTTTTGACGACTCGCTCCCTACCCGGTCTAGGGGTGGTTTGTCCTATTGTAAATAGTTATGAGAAAAGAGAAAAAAAGAGAAAAAAGAAAAAGAAAGGGATGCATCTGTCAGAAGATTTGAAATCTTGCGTTGGAATGGAGCCAAAAGTCGTCATTGCCGACTCCGACGCAAGATTCCCGAAAAAGGAAGGGGCGTGTCTGTCAGAAGATTTGAAATCTTGCATTGGAATGGAGCTAAAAGTCGTCATTGCCGACTCCGACGCAAGATTCCCGAAAAAGGAAGGGGCGTGTTTGTCGGAAGATTTGAAATCTCGCGTTGGAATGCATCCAAAAGTCGTCATTGCCGACTCCGACGCAAGATTCCCGCAGAAAAGGACGGAACGTGTCTGTCGGAAGGTTTGAAATCTCGCACTGAAATGGAGCTGAAAGTCGTCATTTTTGACTTCTTCGGCAGATTCCTGCGGAAAAGAACGACCTTAGTGAGACACGATTCCCTGTTTTAGGGTAGTGTCTCGTCAAATGCGTCACATGGGAACAGCTTAAAGGGGAAGAAGCGTAGGGGAGAAGGAACTGGAAACCAAACCATCCCCTATAAATTGCCATAAGAGAGGTGGTGGGTGTACAAGCATTTCTCTGATTCTCGCTGCTGTGTCCCGCGCCACTCTTAGTCCTCCCTCTCCTCTACCCTGAGATGAGAGCCCCTAGTGGCCCTTCTGGAGCTCTGCAAGCCAGTATCCTCTTTACTCTACTCTGCTATGCTAAGGCAACGAAGAGGCTGCCTAGAGATGGTAGCCAGACTGATGGAGGTGTGAGCCAACCTCACGTGCCCTTGGATGATGTTTTTCATTGTCTTTCAGCCCCTGTCTGGCGACCCCAAATGCTTAGTTGGAGCTTCATCGTTAGGCTCCTCATGTTCCTCAGGCGCCCCTTTTCCCATCCATGGTCGCCTTTTCGTGCTCTTGCACAACCCTCATCTGGTAAGGAACTTCTCCTTTCCCTTTGCTCTCCGCTACGGCTCAGTTCGTCGTGTTTCACGGATTGAGGACAACCCAGGAAGAAGCGAGGTGAGCTAAGTTTGATAAGGAAGTCGGTCGTGGGCAAAATGAGAAGAAGAAGGGTTGCCCTCCGACTCTCGGTGTTTTAGTTTTGGATCCAAAGAATGGAAGGCATCTTCTTGTCCACATATTTTCATACCAAAAAAAAGAACAACAACAAAAAATAATAAAAACAAGAAGAAAAGCAAAACCCCAAAAAAAAGAGAAAATAAAACAAAATCAAAAATGTGTACATAGTATACAAAAATGCACTGGTTCTAAGGCTCCACATTTATTTCTTTAAGGCAACAAGCACAAAAAAAGAGTTACACCAAGGGTTTGAGCATTTCAGGCCTCAGTTTCTCCAATTTTGTTATATAAGCTCCCAACAGTTTCTCTTCTTCCTCCACGTCTGTCATCACCTTCTGTGGAATGCCCATCTTCCATGATGCTTTGATGGACTTCACATCTTTTACATCCCCCTCTGTGCCCAAATCTCTCTTACGCACAGGAGGAATGTCAGATAGCATTGGGAACAAGTGGCGAGGGAGCCCGATTTGGAGGTAACATCGGTGTACGTTGTAAAGGATAAACTCAGTCGCACCGATAAGCTGGAGCCCCGCGTCAGGGGAAGACCTCGTGAGGAGTTCGTATGGAAGTAAACATGATGGCGCGCAGGTGAACATGTTTTGCATCATGGTGGCGAAGTGGTCCCGCCAGTCTTCGCGTTTCTTTAGCCAAGGAGCGCGATTTATCACATTACCACCAAAGCCTAACACATCGCCTATGTGATAGAGTGGGCTTTGTTGGAAGAATTTTGAGGCAGTCGACATCCCCTCATAGTGGTCAAATTTGAAATGCAAGTCAATCCAGCAATTTAGAAGAAGTACGCAATCGAAAGGAGACTTTCCCATACTGGACGTTGTGAGACTGCTGTAAAGGTAAGCAAGAATGGCGAGCCCAACTCTCTTGCCATTCCAAATCCCACAAATGGCACTTAATTGATCTTCCTCCACTATATTGTTGGTGTAAGGGAATAAGGGAGCACCTTCTAGGCAGATTATGAATCCCTTCATGATTCCTTCCATACGCTCATCATCTCTCGATCCTCTCAAGGCATTCATGACCCACTCCCAGACGGCATGAAGTTTTCGAGCACCTCCTCGGAAGTTACCTTTTTCAACATGGGCATAATCTTTATCTTGTCATCTTTTTTGAATCTCTTCAACCCCAATAGAAGTTCTACTTCCTCGAGTAGAATAGTCGCTTCGAAAGCAGGAAAAATGAACGTATGAGTCTGAGGATGCCAAATTTCTGTTAACGCGCCCATAGCCGCCCAATCCATGTGAATCATGTCATAATGCTTGGCATGAATTCTTAGGCCCTGGAGGTGCCACTTTGTGATGATAGCTCTCAAACCAATGGAAATATTGGAGGTAAGTCTTACAAGCCAGGGCATCTTAGAGAATTTTCTTGGGCCCGAGAAGAGGGGGTATGGCTAAAAGAAGGAAAGAAAATGGTGGAAGGTGAAGCAGAAGTCGTACAGGAACTAGAAAACGAGTCAACTCACCATTCGTGAGTGAATCCTCTTGCTCAGATGCCCTTCAAGATTGCTGAGTCGTTTGATCTCATTGCTAACCCTACTTCTCTTCATGGGACGCGAAGATTCACCTTCCATCTCAAAGAAATAGCCAAAATCACTCCTTTCCCTCTCTTGCTTCTCTTCAGAGGATTCGATCTGATGTTTTTTTCCTAGGCCAAAGGAGAAGTATTTATAGATTGCGAAGGAATCAATGAATGATGAAGAAGTTAGGGTCACCATCAATTTATTAAAGCAGTTTTGTCCTGTTATGATTATTGGCCCTGTTATGAATTGGCCCTGTCCTGAAGATCCATATCGAGGGGTCCCACATTCGTTGATCCCTTCGATCCCTTCCTTAGTGGGCCACTTTACCTACGACCCCCAACTCACATTGTCAGGAGAGTCCCCTATCACACCCCTCCCACTCGGGCTGACCCATCTGTGCTCCCTAAGACAAGACATTGGCCCAGGTCACACACATATAGGGGTACTGTAGAAGGCGAATATGGGATGCGGCGGAGCAGGCGATCAACCTGAGCGTACTCGGCAATATGGTGGATAACGATCCCGGCAAGATACACAAATTCGCGCATATGTTCCTGAACACCGCGCGCGAAGCCCTGGCGGAGATGGATATCGCACGCGCGCAGCGCGACCTGGTCACGCTGGGCAACCTGGGGCACAAGCTGAAGTCGTCGGCCAAGACCGTGGGCGCGTTCGGCTTCGCCCATCTGTGCCAGACGCTGGAGCTTCACAGCAGGACCGGCGACTGGCAGCAGGCGGAATTGCTGTTGCCGCAATTCCCGGTGTTGCTGGAGCGCATCGCGCGACAGGTGGAGCAGGAATTACAGGCGTGACGGGCTGAAACAACAACTAACAAAAAACAGGCGAAACAAACATGAATATGGACAAATCCGACAATGGGCCGCAGACACTGGAAAAGCTACGGGTACTGGTGATAGACGATGACGAGTTCATGCTGTCCTTCGCCGAGGACATGCTGCATACGGTGGGTGTGGTGTACGTGCAACGCGCGCTCGACGGGCACGCGGCGCTGGAGCTGATAGACCTGACCGAGCCGCCGCCGCAGCTGTTGATCTGCGACCTCAACATGCCGGGCATGGACGGCATCGAATTCTTCCGCCACCTGGCGGGGCGCAGTTTCGACGGCGGGGTGATCGTTTCTTCCGCCACCGACAGAAACCTGCTCAAAAGCGTGGAGTTGTTGCTGGGGGCGCACGGCCTGCTGTTCCTGGGCACTCTGCAAAAACCCATCAAGGAAAGGCAGCTGACATCGCTGCTGGTCAATTATATCGAGCGCGTGCCCAAGAACCATCCGCAACAGTGGATCAGGACCCTGTCGCCGGAAGAGATACGCGAAGGCCTGGATGCAGGCCAGATGGAAGTGTATTTCCAACCCAAGGTACGGGTGCACGACAGGCGTGTGACGGGAGCCGAATGCCTGGTGCGCTGGCATCACCCCAAGCGCGGCATCGTGTTGCCCAGCGCCTTCATCAGCGTTGCCGAGGATTATGGCCTGATAGACAGCCTGACCATGCTGGTGTTCCGCGAGGCGATGCGGCAGACCGCGCTTTGGAATCGGCAGGGGCAGCGCATGAAAGTATCGGTGAATGTGTCCATGAACAACCTGGATAGGCTCACCCTGCCGGAAGAATTCGCCGAGATCGCGCAGCAGGCAGGGGTGGATGTGCACCAGATCGTGCTGGAGATCACCGAGAGCCATCTGGTCAAAAACCTGGCCGCCAGCCTGGAGATCATCACCCGTTTGCGACTCAAGGGTTTCGGCTTGTCCATCGACGACTTCGGCACCGGCTATTCCAGCATGGAAAAACTCAAGCAACTGCCTTTCAGCGAGCTCAAGGTGGATAGGGCTTTCGTGTTCGGCGCCACCAACGATACTGCGGCGCGCGCCATCCTCGAGTTCAGCGTGCAGACCGGCAAGACGCTGGGTATGCACCTGGTGGCAGAAGGCGTGGAGAACCAGGAGGACTGGGATCTGGTGGACGTGGTGGGGTGCGACGAGGTGCAGGGATTCTATGTGGCCCAAGCCATGCCGGGACCGGAATTTCTGGACTGGAAATTACAGTGGGACAAACAATGAACGCCGACGCTGCGAACAGGGGGGCCGCCTGAGATGCCGTCCATGACGCAGGACGACTTGCGCGACTCCAGGTACCGGCAGCACATAGAGGCGCTGCAGGAGCACGAGGCGCTGATAGGCCAGTTGAACCAGTCTGAAGCGGAGGTGCGCGTGGATCAGATCAGGTTCTCGCTGGAAAAACTCACCATCACGCTGGAAGAGTATTTCAAGGTCATCGGTATTCTGTGATACTGTGGTATCGCGACAGTTCGTTTTTTTGACCGTACACCCATGACCGATTTCGCCTATGCCGCACTGCCCAAAAGAGTGCGCGCCGCCTGCTTCGACACCGCCGTGCTGGCCTTGCTGTTCTTCCCCACCTGGATCGTCATTGACGTGACCTCGGCCACCAACATGGCGTTGAAAGCGGTGCTGTACCTGATTCCCAGCATCCCCATGCTGGTGATAGACCTGGGCTTCGTCGCCGTCACCGGCGGCACCATAGGCCACCATTTGTTCAAAGTCAGGGTGATCCGGCTGGACGGCCGCGGCAACATCAGCCTGCTGGCGGCGACCGTCAGGTTCGCGGTGAAACTGGCATTGGGCTGGAGCGCCATCTTTTTCATCCTCAATTCCAGCAGACATCAGGCCTTGCACGACATGGCCGCCGGCTCCACCGTCATAGACAAGACCCCGGACGCATGACGCAGTAAACAATCAGCCCCATGTGTTAACCAGCGCACATACGTGAACCCTGCGGCGCTGCATGATGTGACCGTCACATCACCGGGAGCGCATCGTGTACAAATCCGCCGCCACATTCGCCGCAACTTTGCTGTTGCTGTCGTTCGCCGCTGCGGCCATCGCCGCAACAGATGTCACTGTGATCCCGAGCTCATCCGTGCTGCGCGCCTTCAAGGATTGCGACGACTGCCCGGAGATGGCGCAGATACCCGCAGGCAGCATCGTGCTGGGCAGTGCCGAGCAGCAACGCGCCAGCATCAGCAACCAGGAGCTCAAGCACCGCGTGAACATAGGCCGCTATGCCTTGAGCAAGACCGAGATCACCAACGCCCAGTTCGCCGCATTCGTGCAGGCCACCCATTACCAGGCAGGCAATAGCTGCTGGACTTTCGAGAACGGCACTTTTGAGGAACGCGCCGACCGTAACTGGCAGTGCGCACAAACGACCCCAGTCAAGGCCGACATCCGGTTCCGGGCGTCAGCGGTGCAGGCCGTCCATGAAGGCGTTCATCTGGCGCGCCACCTCCTCTTCGTTGGACCGGAACACGAAAGGCCCGGCGAAGGCGATGCGCACCACCTTGGCCTGGGGCGTGCCGGCCTGGAAGGCGTCGGTCGGGGTCGCGGTCAGGGCGTCGGCGGTCTTGATCTGCGGGTTGTCGCACTGCTGCCCGCACTTCTTGGGCAGGGCGACGAAGCCTTTTCGCTACATTTGTAGCTATATGGCGACAGGAGTCAATTAGGAGGTCAAGGTAATGGTGGCCGACGCGCGGGGGAACATGTAGGTGGCGGCGTACAGGTTCCATGTGCCGATCGGCAGGAACTGGATCGGCGACTTGTAGGGCATCGAGGTCTCGCCCAGGATCACCTGGGTGTTGGGCTTTTTGAGCGAGGCGGGCAACGTCACCGTCTGCCCCACCTGGCGCGCCGAGCCGCCCGAAGCCTGGCTCCAGGCGATGGTCGCATTGCCCTGGGCGTCAATGCTGATGCACGACACCACCGTGGCCGGCGTGGCCTGGGGGTACGGCTTCATGATCTGCCCCGTCGCCGCGAACAGGTCCGGCATGTCGCGGCTGGAGCTGATGGTGGTGTACTGCGCCACCAGGTTGGTGACGGTGCTCGAGTTCAGCTTCACCAGCCGATCCATGGCGATGCCCTGGGTCACCTCGAAGGTGCCGAGGTAGACCGTCAGCATCAGAGGCGCGATCAGGGCGAACTCCAGCGCGCTGGCGCCCGACTGGTCGCGGCCGAAGCGCCGCATCAGGGTCTCAATAGGGTTCATTGCGGAACACCGCCGTGGCGGCCAGCAGGTTGGAGTCGCCGTTCACATCGGTCAGGTGCAGGCCCAGCATGTCCGTGCCGATCGGCCAGGGATAGAACACCTGCACCACTTCGATCTGCCCGGGAGTGCCGGGGTTGAAGCCGAAGCCGGTGGTGTTGAGCTTGCCGTTCTTGATCGGGCTCGGCTGGCTGGCCGAGGCGAAGGAGGTGTAGGTCTGCACGTTCACCTTCAGCTGGCCGCAGGTGAAGAAGCCGCCGGCGTTGTCGCATACCGCCTGCTGGAACTGCGTGGCCGTCATCCCCTGGGCCTGGCCGGTCATCACCAGCCGACCCGCCTCGCTGGTGGACGCCTGCAGCACCTGGCCGGCGAAGAACACCAGGGCGGTCTGCGTCATCGCCACCAGCAGGGCGATGAACGGCACGGCGATCAGGGCGAATTCCACCGCCGCGGCGCCCTCCTCGCACACCGCCCACCGTCGGAGCGCCCTCAGCCCCCCGCGAAACGCCTTGAGCATGATCGCCGCCGCCGTCATTGCGAGAGATAGGCGGACTGGACCGCGTACTGGAACAGGTTGGCGAGCGCCGTCGAGATGTCTCCGCCGGTCTGCACGGTCGTGAACAGGCCGGGCGAGGCGCAGCTCTGCAGCGAGGGGCCGATGTTCGATTGGAACGATGCGACGTGGCCGGTGTACCAGCTGTCGGTCGGCAGGGGCAGGTATTCGGTATAGAGCACCGCGATCCGGATTCCGCGCGCCTTGATCGTCGTGCATTTGCTGGGATCCATCACCGACTCGACCCGGCCCCCGCTCACCCATGCGTCATTGACACCCTCGGTGAAGCTCACCAAAAATTCTAGACCTCAGCTTTAGGAAAACACCTGAAAACTACATGTAAAACCACGTCTCACAGACGGGAAATGAAAACTCGAATCACGAGGACTCACGTCAAGTGACGGGAGTACCTACCCACTAGAAGCAAGGCTAGATGCGTCCACTAATGACTTAGTCCGTGCCTCAGGTGTCTCCCTCCGGCCCAGTGGGAACTGAGACACCGTACCGTAACCATAAAATAAGGACTAGCTGGGGTCGCACTCATCAGCGCGGGTCTGTAGCCCCCAACCACATGGGCATACAAAGACTATGCGCTCTAAGTCGGGTCCTCTAGCTGGTTTTCCCCCCTAGCCCAGACTCAGGCTGCAAAGGCGAGGGGCCCTATGATAGCTAGCCTAAAAACTGTCACACCAGGGTGGCTCTCCACCAATCC
Organism: Amorphophallus titanum; assembly: GCA_024336825.1. Lineage (NCBI taxonomy): Eukaryota > Viridiplantae > Streptophyta > Magnoliopsida > Alismatales > Araceae > Amorphophallus > Amorphophallus titanum. The sequence continues at coordinate 67,042 of JANBPO010003090.1, read as the reverse complement.
CGAGTGGGTCTGCACTCGCGTGCGCAAGAAAGTCACAACTAGTGGGGGGTCACTAATGTGAACACCGAAAATCACGCACACACCCATCGCGAGTAACGCAAAGTAACTTGGTGGCTCAGGACCATCGAACTCGAGACAGCCTTCTAGACGTACCAAACTCGATGATCTTTGAGTCACAAGACTCGGGTCAAGATCACTGCACGCGATGGCACAGTGTCGTCAATCTGGCCTAATCCCTAAGTCTGAAACCACGATAGTACGATTCTCAAGGTAACTCACAAGCTGCCAGGTTAATCCCTTACCTAAGGGAAAAGTGAAAAACCTCCAGCCCCAGGCTGGGTGACTGGACTCACAATCCAAGGACATCCACGTGGCCCACACAAAAAACACTCCCTGGAAAGCCAATGGCGTGTTAGAATAACCCTCCACACTCACACCGACTCACGGTGACTCGATTTAGCGAAAGCATGGGGGCCCGAAACACATGGGGTCACCCAGACCCCCAAGACTCAAGGGCACACTAATCGAGATAACTCGAAACCTCCAGACACCCTAAAAATAAGAACATAGAACTCACGGGTGTCTGGTACATCCACGAGGTCGAAGGTCGACTACTGGGTCATGACTGGGTCGACCGAAAGCCAAAATGACACGACCGGAACACAAAAGTCACAGAACCCAAGTGACAGTCATCTCCCTGACCATCACTACTAGATGGCGATCTACCCTGGGACCGCAACCCTTTGTTAGCGGTCCAATCTGGACCGCAACTCACCAGGAACACCTGGCTAAGAGGTGGTCATCTGCTTGACCGCAACCCAAGTGGCGGTCCTCGGCCTGACCGCAGCCATCAAGTGGTGGTCAGTCACAAGGCCGCTACTCTACGGGGACCCAAACGGCCAGTTAGCATAAAATGGTCATGCCCTAACCGCTACTCACTGATTGGCAATCTACTCAAGACTGTCGCCTCCAGGTAACAGTCCATCGTGAGACCGCAACCTGGAACCGACCCAAGGGGATAGGTGGCGGTCTCCAGGGGACCACCCCATCAAGTGGCGGTTCCTGGTAGGACCGCCACTTCGTCCCAAGCGCGACAACGGCAAACACTCCACGCCTCATTCACACCCATGTGAAGGGGAAAATAAGGGGAAACCATTCCCCAATTTCTCTAGCACTGAGAGGACCCATTTAAATCTCAAAAATATGATCAAAACACAAGATCTAGCTCACACAATAGAGTGAGGCCCAAACTCAGCCAGCTCCCGAGTGTGAAGAAGTGGACCCGAGCCAAAGGGAGTCATGGGTGATGCGTCCATCAGTTTAGCTCTCTCTATGTGCATGCGAGAGATGTATGTGTCCTTTTGACGATCATAGGAATGATCAATGAGAAAATTTTAGCTTTTTTTAATCTTAATGGTTATGCTAGGGTGAGCTTTGTTTTGATTATGGATGGTTTGGTCTTGAGCGCCTTGTAGGAAATCCAAGTTCACAACGTGTAGTAGTGTTGCATGACGCTTCCCCAACCAAGCACTGAGTGTCCGAGGAAGAGGGTGCCACAAGTGGTCTTAGAGCAAGGTTGTGAGGTTTGGTTTTGCTTGCAACCATTGGATTTATATATGATACCCTAAGACTCTAGGCGGTTATCTGTACCGTTAGACTTAGCATGAGGTAATCTGAATTTAGGTTAATTCTCCCTTGCAGGAGAGGGTAGAGAGTGGGAGAGGAGCAATGGACCTTCCCCAGGGAGAGCTGACAACCTAAAATGGAGTGTCTACTGGTGTCGATGGGGGAGTACCACAACAACTCTTTGCAAGTGGCTCAGTTGGCCAACCAACAAATGTACACTGTGAAGGTGAGAGTTTGAAGGGGGGGAACACCCTTCCCTCTTGAGGAGGAAGAGACTCGTCAACCCACCCCAGGAGGTATGAAGATACCCCCCACCAGTTTCGACTGAGCTAGGTAGTCAGTTCTCCCTGGGGGGGCTAGCCAGTTAAACTCTCCCAGGGGCATAGAGCCACCCATAGAATCCCTACAAGTAAAATAGGAGGGATCTGATGAAGTTGTGGGATTTGCACCTTTTTATTGATAGTAGGCCTTAAGGTTTACAGAGTTCCAGGTGCGAGAGACTTCTCGACCATCTAGCGTGGAGAGCTTGTAGGCACCTTTTTTTAGCACCTCTAGTACCTTTTACGAGCCTTCCCAGTTATGGACAAGCTTTCCCTCCATCGCTCGAGGGTCTGAAACACTAGCATATACTTGTAGCATTCGGTTCTCCATGTAGAGAGGAACCTGGAGATCGATAATTAGAGCTTCATATTCTGCCTCATTATTTGTGCAGACTTTGTTGATTGAGCAAGAGGTATGCAGCACCTCTCCTTCATGGGATTTGAGGGCGACGCCTGCCCCTGCTCTTATTCTTATCCTCCCTGACGAGGACGTTTCTGCTCTTAAAGCTCCGTTAAAGTATAATTGCCAAGTGGCTTGCCAGACTTGATCTGCTTCTAGGGTTTCATCTTTGGGAATTAAGCTCCATGATCAATGGAGAATCTTCAGGCACTGGGTGTGCTGCAAAGAAATCTACAATGGCTTAATCTTTGATGACCTTTTGTGGCACATAGGTAATGTCAAACTCCATGAGGATGACGGCCCATTTACCCAGTCATCCTTTTACATCCAGCTAAGAAAGTATATATTTGACTGGGTCGGCCCAAGATATTAGCTTGACTTCATGCGATAGCATGTAATGCCCCATCTTCTTTGCTGCAAAGACTAGTGCAATGCAGATCTTTTCAATAGGTGTGTATTTTGCTTCAACCCCGACCAATCTCTGGCTGAGGTAGTAGAGAGCTTGTTCATTTCCTTCATCATTATTTTGGGCTAGCATTGTCCCCAGAGAGTATTCGATCTTCATGAGTTTTATGAAGACATGATTAGTTTCAGATAAATAAATGGCTAAGAGTGTGAAAATCAAGCCAACAGTTCAAAAGGTCAGCTAACTATCAAGAATTTAGTCTATCGGGTCACCAAGAAGAAGCTTTTCATGTTGACAGAGTCGACACATAAAGCCTTTGGAGTCGACTCTAGAACACCCGCTAGCTGAAGAGGACACCAGTCAAAAATAAACTCATACAGGTGACAAATGTGAAACAAGGGTGACAAAGAAGTGGATAGTGGTGACAAATAGGCGATAAGGCTGAAAATACCTTAGTAAAGGTGAAGAATAGGTTCCAGCATTGAAAACATGAAAAGTGATGAAGAAGAGTCAACTCGAGTGGCAAATGGAGTTGACTCCATCTAGAAGAAAACCCTGCAAGAAGTCTTGGTCAGCTGAAGAAGCTAAGTGTGACAAATAGACTAACAAGGGTGACAAATAACTTAACACGACTGCTCAGGGCAAGAGGCAAAACACCTAATGCGATGGCTCTCAACGCTAAAGGTGACAAATACCCAGTAAGGCAGGCAAATGGGAAATAAGAGTGACAAATGACTTCCTAGTGCTGACAAATAGCTTCCTAACGATGACAAATAGTTTTATAGGGTAGATAAATAGCTGATAAGGTTAGACAAGCTTGGACTTCTTTCTTAAGCTTGGATTTCATAAAGAATAGTCGAGCCTGACTAAGCTCGGGCTCCATGAACTAAGCTCGGACCTGATAAAGTCAAGCTCATATCTGAAGCAGTCAAGCTCAGACATAGCTCAGATTCATGCAAGCAAGCTCAAACTTCATGCCAACAAACTAGAAGTGATGAAACTGAGCTTGAATGTTTAGATTGCTGGGAGAAATCAAAGGTCGAACTGAACTAGCTCGGACTTCATCAACAATGAAACTTCTAAAGGCTGAAGAAGAACTTTAGCGATGGAATAAGGGTTAAAAATAGATGGCCAAGGCTGACAAATACTCTACTAAGGGTGTAAAATGCCTTTTAAGTCTGACAAACAGTTCAGTTCATGGAAAGCTCATGAATGCTCAAGCCAGCCGTGTCTCGCATTTGCCACACGCCCAAGGGCTAAGGCTAATCATGTGGTACGTGATCTGAGGTATCATGTCAGAGGAATATTCTCTCTCCTACCACATGGACCAATGAGAAAAAGAACGAATCAGGTAATTTTATCCAAAGGCTTTCTGGAGCCCCTGTTCTATATAAGGATTTTTTCCTTCAAAGAAGTAAGGTGTGTGCTTGTAGAAGAAGAAAGAAAGAGGGGAAAGAGCTGCGAGGGTTGCCAAGCAGAGAAGAGAAAAAGAGAGAAGGGAGTTCGTGAGAAGAAAAAGAAAGAAGAATGAGTAGCCATCTGTGAGAGAGCGACTGTGAGAGGAAGAGAAAAAGAGAGAGGTCTTGAGAGTTGAGTACAGCAGGAGATATTGAAGAAGTGTTTGTGTGTTTGGCCTCTAGATCAGATCCATGCTATTCTGCTCTTGTGGCGCTACATTTTCCTATTTTCTTCCTTTGTTCTATTATTTTGTTCTTCGTTCCTTTTTGTTTCCTTCATCAAGCTGTTAGTCAGCGGAGCAAGCTGTGGGGCTTAGCGCATGAGAGGATTTGTTCCTCTTGATAGCAAGTTATGTTGCTCTGCGGCTAGGCGACTGGACTCACAGTCCAAGGCCTCACACATGGCCCACTCAAAAACCACCTTCCGAAGAAACTTACAACGTGTGGGGAAAAATCCCACCGCACTCACACCGATACATGGTGACTCGATCAAGCGTAACACAAAGACCCAGAACACGTGGGGTCACCCAGACTCTCTAACCGATGGGCATGCTAATCGAGGTAGCGCGGTACCTCCAGACACCCCCAAAATGTCGACACGAAACCCCCAGGGTGTCCAGAACACTTACGAGACCGAAGGTCAACCACTGGGTCACAACCAGGTCAATCGGGGTCCAACACCACGCTCAACCGGCACGACAAACACAGAAGTCAAGAGATGGTCCTCCCTGGGCCGTCCAAGAGCTAGGCGGTCTGGCTAGGACCGCAAGCCAGAAACTAAACGGTCCACTCTGAGCCACAAGCCAACTAAAATAGCCTCAGAATGATCGCTAGTATTCAGAAAGCACGGGAGAAAGAGACGCTCACCTCCAAACCGTCCCAGAGCTAGGCGGTCAGATGATGGGCCGCCTCAGCGAGTGAGACAGTCCACACTAGACCGCTTGGGGGGAGACGGATGGTCACCTAGCGTCCGCCGTACCAAGGAGCTAAACGGTCTCCTTTAGACCGTTCAACACATAAGCGGTCCACCTCTGGGCTGCCCCAGAGTGAAACAGACCCCCTTGGGCTGTCGCACCTCTAGATCAAATGAGAACCAAAAATGGTCAACACTGGGCCGTTCAAGACCCAAACGGTTCAATGCTGGGCCGTAGCAAGAGCTAAGCGATCCCCCTTGGGGCTACCCAGCTACTAGGCAACACGGCCAGACTCAATTTGAGGAGGCTGGCAGCAGCTACACATGGGGCACAGGGGTATACCGCAGGCCGTGATGTTGTCATCAGTGGGAAGGCAGCTGCGAATCAATCGCCAAGCAAGGATGGACCACTTGAGAGTGATGTGAGTGCACCAAAGTGTAGACCAGCAAGAGGAACCCGCCCCTTGCAGCAGACCGCATATAGACTTGGATGTGAATTTCCTATCATTACTCGAACACCAAATCCATTGGTCCTCGCTGCCAATAACATTAAGAACATGGTCGAGGCAGCCGGGGTGGACATGCATACGAACAATATCAAGATGAGTGTGCTGTGGATTTGAAAAAATGTCTTGGACAGAGCAGCCTTTATCACTCAAAGAAGACCAAATATTGCGAGGTAGAAGGTCATGAAGGGGCACTACACCAGTCCATACATCAAACCAAAAACTGACATGATGAGAGTTCCTTGAAATCAGCACCTTATGGATCGCATGAACCAATTGTGCAGCCCACTACCATAGCCGACTGTCCGCTACAATCATGAGTGGGAATGAGGCCTCAAAATAGTGTGCCGATTGGAGGTGTTTGGCCTTGAAGAACCTAGCCCACAGAGAGTGAGAAGTGATGGCAGACCAGAGCATTTTGGTCCTCAAAGGGACCTACATGAGCTATAGATTAAGAACACCTAGCCCGCCACAGTCGATCAGCTGCGAGATGACGTCCCAGGACATCCAATGTTTCTTCGGCGATCCCTCATAAGAACTCCAAAAGAAATTGGCTAATAACCTGTGGAAAGATCGCATAATAGAAGCTGGAATGGTAAGAGCGGACATGGTATAGAAAAAAATGGGCTATTTATAGAAAATCTTAATTTTCTAAAAAATATGAAAAAAATTAAAAAATATATTTTCTCGATCCTCGAGACACGCCGATCGCACTGGTACTGTCCCGGAGTAGGTGAACGCAATGGTTTGCCCTACACAAGGTTCCGTAGGTCTGCCGGGAAGAAACACGTGTAAACCGCGGAACACGTTCTGGGACCCCCAAAACTGATCCAAAACTCTCAGATCCTGACCCAAAAAATGTCTAAAAAACCCGGGACATTATAGAGGCGAAGTTTACCGATGCTGAAGCGAGAGTGGCCGAGCTTGAGGAGAAGGCAACAGGAGCCAGGGTGGAGGCGGTCGAACGCTATCAGGACTCGAAAGAGTACCGTGAAGCTCTGAAGCAAACCGCCTTCACCTACTATGAGCCGGGCTACTGGCAGGGGCTGCGGAAGGGTTTTGTCCAAGGCTTCAGGCGGGCAACTAGTCTGGCTCAGGCGCAAGTCCTCGACGAACTTTTCTTCAACCCCAGGTGACGCTATGACTCTGATGAGGACGGCTCGTATTCTCCTTCATCAACGTCGAGCGGTGGAGGGGGAAGCGAACATGGTTCTGCTTCCGTGGACGGGGAATGTAGCATCCTGAATTTTTAAATACTAAATATCACCATATTATTTAATTATTTTCTTAGCTAAGATTTTAAATTTTTATTAAAAATATGGAAAAATATGTGTCTGGTGTAAAAAGTGATTTCCAACAACTTTGTCTTTAGAAAGGAACCCAGAATAAAATTGGATAAGGCCCAATTTAGAAATTTAGGCAAAAATCGTAGCTTTATCCGAACAACCTTATTTGCCCAAATTGGACCTTAATTCTCGCCCAAATGGGCTCTAATCGAAGCCTAACCCTAGCCCAACCCTTGTTGATCAATTCTTCATCGAAAACCCTAACCCTAGGCGCGTCGATTGGCGACGGCGGCGGTGGATTTAGATCACCCCGATTTTTCTTGCCGTATTTTCCTTTGGACTCTATAGCTCGATTCGATCTCTAGAACCATACATAGGCTCTATAAATAGAGGGCTTCGACCTCTGATGATCCTCATTTGATCATTGTGTTGGTGGCGTGGTCGATCGTGGCCGGACTTGGCGAATTTTGGCTCAAGTAGGGTTCCGGCGAGCTCCTTTTTCCCTCTTCCCTTTTCCATCGATTAAGTTATGTTTCTCTCATGCTGAACCAAAAATAAATATATGAACTTGTTCATGTCTCTGTCCTCTTTCTTTTGATACTCTTTTGCCTAATTTTTATGGACCATGTCGATCGAATTTCTTATTTTACTCAGAGGTATACCGAAGGGTTACCTTCCCTTTCAATTCGTTTTGCATTAGTTGACCTTAGTCTAAACGCAAATCAAATCATGCTACCTTATTCACCTTCGAATGCTCTTTCCAATGATACTAATTTGCCCAAATTCTATTGAGTGGATTGATTGAAATCGTCGTTTTAGTCAAGGTCTGTCGGGGGTTTGCCGTCGGCGGACCTCTGTTTTAAAAATAGTCCTACCAGCGACCGCATGGTGAATAAACGGTCACGCGATAGACCATTTTTCTCTCCCCATTTTTTCAAAACAAACTTATTATTTTAATTGAGGCATCCTACCTCGAAGACGCCTTCATGAATATTCATTAGGTATTGCTTTAGTTAAAAAAAACCATTAGAGCCGGAGATCGTCGAGTTGGGGGAGACGACTACTTTGAGCGTGCCTCAAGCTTCCGTGGGTCCTTTTTCCGCCTGGGATAAGGGCAAGCAAATTACTCAGGATGGTGTCCCAGAGCACCAAATATCCAAGCGGAAGGATGCCGGGGAACGGCTGCTGCTATCTTCAATGAAGGCTCTAACTGCCAAGAAAAGGTGGTTGAAGAAGGCGAAGACCTCTCACCTGATCGAGGAGCTCCCAGCCAAGGGTGTCTGTCATCTGAGCCTCCCGTCGATCGAGCCAGAGGTGCCTGTAGAGGTTGAGGGGATTTCCTCTGAGCCTGTGGGAGCGTAGGGGGAGGAGGTCTGCTTCGAGATCCTGGTCGGGGCTGACGGGCCGCACGGCGAGGAGGAGGATGTCGAGGAGCAGATTCGGACCGAGCCAAGCATCACCATCCCAAGATTGGGGATGACCGGAGAGGGCGCTCTGACCACGGCTCTTCGAGAGGGGGCTCCTCCTCTTTAGCAGGGGTGGTTCGCCATCCAGGCCTCCTTGTACAATTGGTGCCGACATCTAGCTCCTTCATCTGTTCGGGAGGAGTTCCAGCATTGTTCCCCTCCCATGCTCCTCGAAAGGGTCATGGAGGGAGGTATTTTCATGGCTCAACTAGGGACTGAGATCACTAACTTCATGGCACGGCTGGTGAATGAGGTAAGGGCTCAGTCTCAAGTTCCCACTGAGTCCGATCGTAGGATCAGTCGGTTGACATCCGAGCTCAGGGTGCTTCAGCAGGAGGTGGCTTCACTCCAGGCGCTTGATCGAGTGATCCAGGAGGATGCTCGATCATAGGCCGAGCAATTGTCCCAAGCTCGGTACACGACTGAGCTCAAGAGTAAGCTCTTGGAAGAAGAGTGTCGGGCTCACATGGAGCCCTCGGGATAGTGGGCGACCGAGCGAGAGGAGCTCTAGGGCCGGGTCTGAGAGGTCGAGCGGGCCAAGGGGGAGGCTGAGGTGGCATGGGCCAAAGTTGAGGCAAATCTGACCGAGGCCCAGGCAGGGTTGGCCGAGGTTGAAGCGAGGCTAGCTAAGGCCGATGCGAGGGTGGCTGAGCTTGAGGAGAAGGTAGCAAGAGCCAGGGCGGATGTGATCAAGCGATATCAGAGCTCAGAGGAGTACCAAGAAGCTCTAAAGCAGGTCGTCTTCCCATGTTATGAGCCGGGCTACGGAAGGGTTTCGCCCAAGGCTTTAGGTGGGTAGCCAGACTGGCCCAGGAACAGGTCCTCGACGAGCTCTTCTACACCCCCAGGCAACGCTATGACTCTGATGAGGAAGGCTCGGACTCTCCTTCATCAACCTCGAGTGATGAAGGGCTGAGTGAGGGTGCCTCTGCCTCGACGGAGGAGAGATCGCTAACTCGGGCTGCCTCGGGAGGGCGCGCGGACGAGGCAGTTCCCATACAAATGGGGTCAGTGCCCGGGCCAACCGTCACCGAGGGGACCGAGGACAAATCTCTGAGTGCCGAGGGTCCTTCACCTGCCGAGCTTCAAGAGGGGCCACGGACTTCCCAAAGTTCTCCCATTTCCATAGACTAGAAAATTTTGTACTTGCCTTGTCAGTTCCTTTCCTTTTTCTCTTTTGTCATTTCCATTCGGACTTGGCTGTGTAATGATTCTCTTTCCATATAATGGTAGTAGTGTTCAAAATGCAATTGACTGCTTGTTACCGCCTTTGACTGAGTAGGATTTACCATATCCACAGTCACCAGTGAATCAAAGATCTTGTACGATTTATAGCCGAAAAATCAAGCTTGCGTGTCGATCAGGTGCTGAACTGGCACCTTTTCATCCTTCTACGCTTAAATGATTTGTCGTTTCGCATACTCTCACGGAAGGGTTTTGTGAGGGAGGTAGCGTAACTGCTTCTAGGAAAGGATGTTTGCCTCTTGCATCTTTTCGAGGGGAGGTTCAATTAAGGCAAAAGTCTCCCCCTTCGGCCTATAAAAGGTCCCGTAGGGTGCCTCCTCCTCCTCACGCCACATAAAGCTTCCCTTGTAATCTTTGCTTTCTCTACCCTTTCTTGCAAAGTGGCTATCTTCTTCCTTTGTGATCGTCTTCGAGCGAAGCATGGAGGATGACTCAGAAGCTGAAGACTTTTGCAGTTGCTGGGGCGTTTATGCTGCTTCAGCATAGAAGAATGGATGGCGGTGGTGGGCCACTGCTCTATTATTTTTGGCCCGCCGCCATACTCAGAGGACAGCTACTACATAGAGACACGGTGTGGAAGGTACTGTTTGACAAAATCCAAACTCACAGGTTCGGATGGCACTGGGCACCGAGAAGTCGACAGCAGTGCTTCATCCTCCTCCGAGTATCTCCCCACTCCCATCCCTAAGGGAGTGTTCAACTCTCTCTCTCTCTCTCTCCTATTCTTCTACAAACCTCTTTTTCTTTGGGTGGTTCCTATTTTCTGCTTCTTCTTGCTCATGCCATCAATTCTTGATGGCTTCGTTATGCTCTAACTTTCAAAGAGTTGACAGAGGAGGCCTTCTCTTGTTGTCTATGAAGTTGGCACCCAGGCATTCTTCTCCCCATTTGTTTTCCCCTGATACCATCTCCTCCAAACTTCCCGAACAGACAAAGTCAGCCATCTCATTATCCGAGCCAGTTTTCACATAGGGTGGAGTCAGTGGCTCGGCTTGGAGCTGCTAACCTCATTCACATCAAGTAATCAGTTCGTGTTGTATCAATTTTTTTTTTTGCATATTGTACTGGCTACAGCCTATCTGATGTACAAAGATATTGATGTAATAAAAAGAAGAGTTATTGTCATAACTTGTCTCTTACATGTATGGGAAGGAGCTCAAAAATAGAACTTTCGCAGTATCGTCGTGTTCCAAGTCCGAGGGATGGGCGTTCCTTCCATGGTAGATAATCGGTACGCTCCTTTTCTGAGCGTCTCGACCACTCGGTAGGGGACTTCCTAGTTAGGGGCTAGCTTTCCCACTGCCTCCAATGGTCAAGAGGCTTAGGCCTTTCTCAGAATGTAATCTTCTAGTTGGAATTGTCTATCTCAGACTTTGGCGTTGTAGTACCGAGTCATACGATGTTGGTATTCCGTAGCTCGGATCCTCGTGACCTGGCGTACCTCATCCGCCAGGTCCAAATTTCTAACAACTTCTACTCGTTCAGCTCGGGCAAGAAGTTCGTAAGTCGAAGGAAAGGACTACCGATCTCCAAGGGAATCATGGCCTCTTTGTCATACACTAGTTGGAAAGGTGTCTCACCAGTTGCAGCTCTGGGAGTAGTTCGGTATGACCATAGTACGCTAGGTAATTCCTTGAGGCAATTACCCTTGGCCTTCCCGAGCCTGGTCTTGCTTTCTTTGAGGATAGTTTTGTTGACATTTTCGACCAGCCTGCTAGCCTGGGGGTGGGCTAGAAGTAAAGTGGTTGCGAATGTGCAGGTCAGCACACTTATTCTTAAAATAAGTGGAATCAAATTGCCAGTAGTTATCGCTCACGATCACTCAGGAGATGCCAAAATGACAAATGATCAACCTCCAAATAAAACTCCAAACTATTGCTTCGGCAATTTTGACGGTGGCCTCAGCCTCGATCCACTTGGAGAAATATTCGATGACGATGATGATGAACTTTTCCTGAGCTTGTGCCATAGGGAATGGGCCCAAGATGTCGATCCCCCACCGAGCGAAAGGATAAGGCTCGATTAAGGTCATGAGTTTTGAGACCGACTAGTGGACTAGGTGGTCGAACCGCTAGCATCAATCACATCTCCAGATGTAAGTCGAGCAATCGCACTGAAGAGTGGGCCACCAGTAGCCTTGTCGTAGTAGGATCCTTGCGATCAACCTCCCCCCTGGTGCGTGACATAGATGCCTTCGTGGACTTCTTCAATCACTCGATGAGCTTCTGGAGCATCGAGGCACTTAAGGCGGGGACCGACAAAGGATCTTCGGTAGAGGGTCTTGTCTAGGAAGATGAAATGTTGAGCTTGATACTTTAGTCTCTGAGCTTCCCGAGGGTTGGGGGCTCTTGGGAGTCCCAGAGCCAAGATATATATAGAGTCTGCCAGTCGCTAGAAGATACTTGTACAATCCTAAAAAAAAATTATGAACATTTGGTTGACTCTGGATCTTGAACTCTTCAATCGCTTATATTCAATATATGCCAAAATATTTTTCTTAGTGTTGCAAGCTTAAAAACCTTGACTTCAATTGAAAGATTTAGTCTGGGCATAATTCTTGGAATGAATATTTTAATCCATTGCATTTGCATTAAGGGTTAAGTCCAGAATGGTTGTTTTTGATTTAAATATATGAACCTGTTGACACTGAAAATATTTCTAATTTTTCTTGACCTTTACTTTTGCAGGTCATAAACGCTGGTCGAGCGTCCCTACACTTCCAAGTTGGGATGCCAAAGACAATATCAGCGGAAGCTCGGGTGATCTGATCAAGACATGCGGAATGCCGAATTGGTCCGTAAGTGGCTGAAGAATTATCCCATGGGGGTGAGAACATCTGGAGTGGTTGCCCAGTCAATGAAAACATTTCCTGCAGGCGTAAAGTAGGCCTGAGGGCATAATTTACGGTGCCAAAGGCAATGACAGCGGAAGACCAGAGAAATCTAATTATCACACGTAGAATGTCGGAACGCTCTGTAAATGGCCAAGGAGTTGTCCAGTCAGGGTAGAAATACTTCGAGGGATGGATCTCCAAATGAAGATGCTCCACGTGTCCACAGAATGAAGTTGGTGGCACAAATCACTGAGCCGAATGCTAAATCAGAAGAAAACCCCAGTTACCTGATTCGAGTACACGCTGCACCGAAAAGGTCCGTAGGTGACCGAAAACCCGCTCAGTCAAGTCTAAAATACCTCGAGGGATGGCCCACTTGACGAAGAAGCTCCACATATTCTCAAAGAAGGTCTGGCAGCAAGAATTACAGTGCCGAAGGTCGAATCAGGACAAAACCTGGGAGAATCGGTACGGGTTCGGCACGTGCCGGAAATCACCGAAAACCCTGAATCAGGGCTTCAAAGTACATTCTGGGGCCACTGAATCAACCCCGGTGCTACTCTGGGCCACGAGCTCTTGCCAGGTCAATTCCAAGAAGAAATGTCAAAATTATGAAAATGCCCCCCGTTGAGTCGGCAACACACTTTATTTGAATAAAAAAATGATGAAAAGCAAAAAGGCAAAAAGGGATGAGTCGGTGGCACTTTTGGCACCTTTTTAACTGATTTGGTGGCACCTTTTAAAAGGGTTGATGGCATTCTTCTACGTGAGTCGCTGGCGTCCCTTCACAACATGAGTCGGCGGCGTCCTTAGCAGATGATTCAGTGACGCGTGAAGTAAAACGCGGGCTGGTGAGTCGGTGGCACGCATAGGGCGGGATGATGATTCGGTGGCATCGCCAGCGACTCGCCCCCGCTTCCAAATCCCTATTAAATTGGGCCTCTGCCCTCTCTGCAGGAGAGATCAAGGAGGGCATACGAAGAGAAGATTCCAGAGACGGAAAAAGGAAGAAAACAGAGAGGAGACACAGAGGAGAATAGCGAAGTAAAAATACAAAGAAAAAAAACAGAGAGAAGAGTCTGAGAGAGGATATGAAGAGAAGAAGGTAGGGGGAAATCTTAGAGTTTCTCCTTTTATTTTTTCTATGTATTCTCTTCTTTTTTCTCTTGGGATTCATGTAAATTTGTATGCCTGTTCTCCCCAAAATCGCCTCATAGTTGTATATCTTTCTTACGCCCCTCTGGGATTGGTAGGTCTAAGATTCATTGTATTCCACTACAGTGTTGCCTTTAGGTCATACCGACCACCTTCTTTCTTATACCCCGTCACAGCGTGCGCGTTCCTCTTTTAAATAGGAGAGAAACCTCTCTCTCTCTTCCACCACGTGACACGCTCACATCTGGCAGCTATGAACTCGCACACTAGGAATCGTGGAAACAGAATGAACAGCGACCCACCTGAAAGCAAGGGTGAGCCTCGTGTCACTGGCTCAGTGGGGGTCACGCGGATCCCCACTGGAAAACACGTAGTAACACGGAACAAGTACAATAGTAGGTGTAGCAAAGCTGGAAAACTACACTACAACGCTGTAAAGCTACACTAGAAAGTAGTAAAAGAAAAGATAGGGTGTAGGAGTAGGGAACAGTCTAGGAAGAGGGGAAGAACCCGTACCAGACAAGCGACTGCCGAACCAACCTTGGCACCCCAAGCTACTCCAAGTAGCTACAAGAAGGTGACTCTGAGCTGACAAAGTTAGGAGTTGCCGATCTGTCGATGCTGCAAGGGACCTGTGAAATAGATAAAATAAACCTAGGAAATACCTAGACAGACACAGACCTAGAGGACACGACTAGAACATCATGCACACTGTCCCACACATGACTAGAATGTCATGCATACGACAGGACACTGACCTCGAGTACGGCCATGAGAGGGTAAACACGTGAGGCCACGACGCACAAGAAACATGAAGAGAACCGCAAAGAGTCACGTGCCACTTGACTATAGTACCCCTCACCAGAAGAATAGCCAGCTGCGTCCACTAACGTCTTATGCTGCGCCTACTAGTGCCTTGTCCACGTAACCTACAGCAAGGTCTAGGCCGAGACAAAGACACTATCAAAACCAGAACAGTACAACAGTCGTGAGTGACTAGTCAGGGTCACGTCTGATGATGCAAGTCCAAAGCCCCTGACTACGTGTGCACAGACTGGCTCTTGCCTAAGCTAGGCCTCTAGCTAGTTTTCTCCCCCCGAAGGACGCTACGGTAACTGCGAGAGCTGACGGAGACTAGCTTACAAACCATAAACCGAAAAGTGCCCCGTTGTAAAAGCTGTCATGCCGAAGCATGCCGTAAGGCTAGGACTAGTGGAGGCTCACAGGACATAGAGACTCAAAACATGAGTGCTGAAGTGCAGATGGGCTAATCATGCACTGTCACCCGTACTACAAAGCACCAATGGCAACAGAGCCATTGTCGACAAACTCACGACAAGACAACTAGACCTACTCACGTAACGATCCTTGAGTCAGATGACTCGGAGGCAAGATCATCACTGATAGCAGAACAAGCCACCAATCGATCTAATCCTAAGCCAGAGAAAACAACGCTGTCGAAAGAAATGACACACGGAGACTAGAGGGAACATTGAGAACCCTCAGCACACCTGGACACGTAGGCCGAGGTAAGATGATACCTCACTATAGCCAGAACCACGTCTTGAACTGGACAGAACCGTCGAGACACACGCATGGTTACGTGTCAATCACTGGGTGACCCCGGGTTGACTGGAACTAGACAATGATGACTCTATAGTAGGGAAGAGAACCCTACTATAAGCAAGAAGACTCCTGGCTGCCTTATAATGTAGTCTTAGCCCTCATAGGATGTCAAGAGACATCCACAGGAAAACGAGCAGCATTGACAGCGAGGATGAAATGGACAGAAAGGGCCATGATTGTTTGCAGCAGGACACAGCAGGGGCTTTAGGTGACAATGGAGATTTGGGTATAAAAGATTTCTCAAAAAAACTGCATTTGGACCTGGAAAATGATGGAGCAATGTTGGCTGAAGGCACCAGTCCGAGGGAAAATGTTCTTTCAACTTCAACACCCAAGAGAAAACGCAGTTGCAGAGTGATTGTCAGTGACAGTGAGAGTGAGGAGGATGAAGCTAAAATTACAAAGGAAGAAGTTAAGAGGCACAGGATGGATGAGACTGAGGACCACCCTTCTGTCTATTCTTACAGTGATGATGGCAACCAAGAGTTGGTGACCCCTTCTAGGCGTCGTCTTGTTCCATTAAGCCAACTTAGAGGAGTAATTTCTTCAAGAGAATCAGCTACTACAGTTCTGTCATCTACCAGGAACGGCCATGCTGTTGCAAGTGATAAAGGGTCTGTCTGCCGCAAACTGCACTATCCGGTTACTGAGGAGGTTAGACATGATGAGATACATGAAGATGTTGAATCAATGGAGTCTGACAGCGAGGGGGCAAGCTTGGGAGGATTTATTGTAGATGAATTGACTTCTTCAGATAATGAATGCAGCGCTAGTGATATCTCGGAACGGGAAGGAAGTAGTGATTCATCAATCGATGGGATCCTTTCAAGGATCAGCAGGGAAAAGCGCCGTGTGAAATGGGAATTTGAGGCAGACATGCTTGCTTCTTTTGGAAAGGACCCTGTGATCTGCATGAAGGCTGTTTGTGCTCTCTATAGACAGCAAACTGCTGACGAACAATCAGTGAAGGGGACACTATTTGTAAACAATCGAGGTTTTAACAAGTTTGACGCAAGAAGGTAACATAAGCCCTCCCTCACCTTTCTACCATATTCATCAGGTTCATATTTTTAGCAATATGAATAATCTGCAAAAAGAGGTTAAGAGGATTTCAAATCAATAGATATCTCTTTTCTCTTACTTATCTTTTTCTTTTTTTAATTTTCCTTACTCTCTCACCCTAATTGTCTAGCAGATCACTTTCAGCTCGTCTCTTCCCTTCTGTAGCTTTGTATGTTTTCTTAACCTAGCAAATATCTTGAAAAGGAATGGCACTATTTTTACATTGTGTATTGAAAGAATATCTATATGACTGTTTGAAAACCATACTTATCTTGAAAATGTAATTTAACGAAGTTGAGAAGTGTGATGTGGAAGGAAAAGCATAAATTTATACAGAATAAAGTAATCTGCCATTATTCCCGAAAGTCATTATCCTTTTTCCTTGAGGTGCTCTGTAGTTTCCAGGAAACATCCAAATATCTTTCCATAGTAGTGGAGTATTAGAGGTAAATATATTTTGTTGAAGCACGGTTATGCCTTTTTGGAAGCATAAAATAATATTTTCAGTTAATAATGATATGCAAACATATATCTCCATCGAGGTAGTGAAAGTTCATGTCCAGTACATTGCTTGTTCAACCTTTCATTGGCAGCCCTTGGAGCTATCATCGAGGATGATTATGCTACATCAGACTTGAGAACAAACTAATGGGTGGGAGAAGTGCTGGATGTGAACATATATAAAGTGCAATTTTGATTTCCTTTTTGTGGTTTCTTTTTTCTTTCCCTTTTTTGGGATTTTCTTGTAGATTTATGGGCTCTATAAATAGGACCCTTAGCCTAGGCTTTGAAAGGGGGGGAGATTCAAGGTCGACGGCGAAGCCCTGCCGAGTTCTAGAGCGACCTACAGTAAGGGAGGGGGGCCTTCTACGTCCACTTTGGCCTCTAGTTCAGGGAATAGTCCGTTGTTTGAGTCTTTGTTTTGATAGCCCCACCATCACTTCGTCCATTGCATGCTTCATTCTTCTTCAATTTTCTCACATTTTTCACTCTTGCACATCATACACACACCCTCCTATCTTTTTTGACGCCCCTAGGGGTTTAAAAACTCCTAGGTATCTCCCATTCCATGTTAGTTTGTCTTTTTTTCATATTCCCTTATAGTTACTACACCATTCAGTTTTGATTTGGGTTTCTTTTGGTGTTCTTCACGTTGTCTTGTAGGTCAGCATCGTACTAGCACGAGGCCCATCCCCTCTGGCCGGCCTGAAGGGGTGGAGGTTTAGACCTTACAACTTAAGCCCTGGTGACGTTGCGCGGTCTTCTTACTATCTGTATTGGGCGTAGGGCAGTCTTCCCAGTACCGTTCTTCTTCCTCCTACGGTGATCTCCAAACCATTCTGTCGTCAAGCCAGGCTTCGTCCCGTATCCTTCTCAGCACTGGCGGGCAGTCTATCGGGCGACCGTCCATTCATAGAGCGGGTCTTCCAGAACTATTTACCGCTGCAGTGCTGTATTCAAGCAAGTGTCTCCCTTTTCCAAGGTACAGGTGTATTTCTTTTACATTTCGAAACCTTGGTGGTGATCACGATCGTACTTACGTCCTCCCACCCTTCTACCTCCAGTCCTTTCATTTCTTGCATTGATATAGTAGAAGGATTAGGAAGGATACAAAAGGGAGGAAAAATATGCCTACACCAGTAGGAGAAGGAAGCAATTAGCATCAGGTTGACGTTGATGAAGAGAACTCAGAGGTTGTAACCTCTAAAGGGTTTTGAAGAGGTATATTTATAGGAAGAGACGGCCTACGTAGGTAGAGTCTGATTAGGATCAATCTTTCCCATGTAAGAACTCTATTAGAAGTAAACTTTCCTATGTATTTATCCTTCTAGATCAATACCGTTCCCAGATAGCATCTGGCTTCCTAGTTTGAACAAAACACTGCAACCGAAGTTACTATTTTTCCTAATCTGCAAGGAAATAGCGCCCAAGAGAGGGGCGCTCTTCAAGAAATGGCGCCTCTTCAAGGGGCCTTTACTTCATTAAGTGGCGCCCTATCAAGGGGAGCCCTTTACCTTACCCAGTTTTAACGAGAACAAGTTAAACGCCCACAAGAACTAGCGCCCTTGTAGACGATCTCTACTTGAGGAATTGGCGCCCAAGTGATGGGCACCCTTTCCATTGGCCTATTTGGTTTTAAGGTTAAGGCCCATTTGGTTTAAATGCAAGGCCCATTTGTGTTTAGTGGTGTTGTGTATAGGGTCCGGGCCTTGGTTAATTGTTTGTTTTAATTTTATTTAAGATTTTTATTCCTTCAATTTACCAGGGTTGCTACATTCGTTGTGCCCCCTCTTTGTCTTTGATAATAGTTTTGATGATAACAAGACATTGTGTGCTTTGCGTATGTATAGAAGTGAAAATATTGTGTGTAAGTGTTATGTAAAATGTCTGTTGTTGCTTCATGAACTCATATGTGTGGTTTCTCTCTCTCATGCGAATGTATGTGTATTACATATATATATGTGCTTCCGCGATACGTACAAAGTAATGTCTCGAGGTCCGAAGGTAGAAAATAAAAAAATATACCCATAATTTAGGGATCAGAGCTCGGGGCGTATCAGAGTGGTATCAGAGCATGAGAGACAAACCATGGTTACGACCATTCCAATTGTCCAAGTAGTAGAAGCAGGGGTAGCCTAGACTGAGAAAGGTAGGGTA
This sequence comes from Amorphophallus titanum, assembly GCA_024336825.1. Lineage (NCBI taxonomy): Eukaryota > Viridiplantae > Streptophyta > Magnoliopsida > Alismatales > Araceae > Amorphophallus > Amorphophallus titanum. The sequence goes on along the minus strand of JANBPO010003090.1, from coordinate 48,083 downwards.
CATTTATAACCCATTTTAAACAAACCCTCACAGGCAACAATTGAGACCATAAGGATTTAAGGGACATATTAAGTTAGGTTCTAATGAATACCTATGTATAGGTCCACCAAGGAGCAGAAGACGATGGGCAAAAGGCCTAGGTAGGAAGAAGGAAGGTAGGGCAAGGAAAAGGTGGCACGTCAGGAGTTGGTACCAAGGAACAGGCCGGGGGTTCCAGTCTGTGTCCATTGTAGGCGCATCCATCCGGGACAAGAGTGTCGGAGGACAGAGGGTAAATGCTATGAATGCGGTGCGGCTAGACATTTTGCAAGGGACTGCCCTGAGAAGGCTTAGGAAAAGCCAGCACCACCACAGGAGAAATCTAATGGAAATTAGAAATTGTCAGATGCTATTTTCAGTATCATAGATTCGTGAGTGTAAATGGAAGAGGTTGTCCTATACTCATGGTTATCCCAACTTCAGATCTGTTAGGCCTTCTGAATCAATAAAGGATACACAATCCTTCATTCCATCCACTATTAAGTACCCCCCCTTTTTTCCCAAGGCACAGAGCAAGGAATTGTAATAACTAATTATGTTAAATGTAAAGTGATGACCCATTTTTAGTTTGCAAGTCTCATAACAAGCTGAATCTTAGAATTGAAAAAATAAAAAGCCTACACTGTGTGGCATATGTTGTAGGTTATAATTTTTTTTTGAGATGATATTCATTGAGCCTTTGAAACACAGCTTGTGCAATACACGTGTAAGCTTCATTTCCAAAATAGAAGAGGGCCAACTGATCATTAATGTCTGAATTAGGAAGTAAAACAAGCAAGCTTAAACCAAAAAAATTGGATAATCCTGCCTTACATAGTTGCAGCAAAGAGGGCTATCCAGGATACCATCGAGGTCTGGATGAGATACTTGTCAGCCCTGAACTTCAAGAAATTGATATCTAGGGTCACACTTTTCTTGCCTCTGACATATTTAATGCCTATTATGATATCTTATTATGTTAATATGATGGACTTTAGGCAATGATACCCATTTGCATACTTTAATCTGATGTCCTTGTTCCTCAACTACTCGGTAAGAAATCTTAAAATTTTTAAGTTAATTTCGAGGATGAAATTATTTTTTAGGGGGAGAGGATGTTATGACCGCCAATTGGGCACTGGCCCAATTGAGTATAATTCGGGCCCAAGAACTCAAATCCAGATAGCTTATTAAAGGACCTTAAGGAAATTCGTAACTTAATGTAGGTAGGTCAGAATTATGTGAACCTAAAGCCCATACAACGACCATTGGGTAATGAACAACTTTGATGAAGAGTGTAACTTCTAAAAATGGGTCTAATAGTTGTTAAGAGGGAGTTAGTGATAATGGGTCACAACAGTTACAGAAAAATGGTTACCCATTGAAATAGGGATATCCTGGGCCACAATAATGTGAAGAGAGCTTTCAAACTCTGAAAGTCCGCTTGACAACTGCCCCGGTGTTAGCCTTGCCTATTGAAGGAGAAAAGTTTGAGGTATATGCAGATGCATCTGACGTCAGACTAGGTTGCGTATTAATGCAACAAGGAAAAGTATTGCATATTCTTCCCGGCAACTGAAGAAGCATGAAGAAAACTATCCGGTGCATGATCTAGAGCTAGCTGCAGTAGTATTTACTTCAAAAATCTGGAGGCACTATCTTTATAAAGAATAATTTGTGGTATACTCTGATCACAAAAGTCTAAAATACTTATTCTCTCAAAAGGAGTTGAACATGAGACAAAGACACTGCCTAGAATATCTCAAAGACTTCGACTTCTCAATGTAATACCATCCAGGAAAGGGTAATCTCGTTGCTGATACCCTTCGGCGAAATTCGAGAGCACTACTGCCCAGTTGCATGATCCAAGAATGGAAGATGTTAGAACAATTCTCCAAGTTGAATCTTAAAATAGATGAGGAGAAAGGATGTGTTATTTTATCTCACATGAGCTTACTTCCTAACTTGCTCTCTGAAATCAAGAAGTTATAAGATGATGACCCAGTACTAGTAGAGATTAAAGACAAGCTAGATCAGCAACCCGACTTTAAGATAGCAACCAATGGAAGACTATTATTTCAGGAGAGGACTTGTGTTCCGAATTACCCGGAATTGAAGAACAAGATTCTTGAAGAAGCTCATCCATCAAAGTATACGATTCACCCTGGTGGTACCAAGATGTACCAAGACTTGAAGAGAAACTTTTTGTGGCCTAATATGAAGAGAGACTCAGCAGAGTTCGTTTCGCAATGCCTTACTTTCCAAAAGGTTATGGCAGAACATCAAAAGTCTGTTAGTAAATTACTTTTGTAAGGGATTCCTAAGCGGAAATAGGAAGAGGTAGGGATGGACTTCGTCATGGGTTTGCCTAAAACAAAGGGCGGACATGACGGGATATGGGTAATTATTGATTGGTTGACTAAGTCTGCACACTTTCTGCCTATCAAGAGTCGATGGTCAGTCGATATACTTGTAGCCTTATATATCAAGGAGATCGTTAGATTGCATGGAGTGCCTATCTCGATAGTGTCTGACCGAGACCCTCACTTTACATCACACTTCTGGAAGGGTCTACAACATTCTATGGGGACGAGATTGAATTTTAGCACTGCATTTCATCCCCAAACAGATGGTCAGATAGAACAGACAAACCAGGTAGTAGAAGATATGCTCAGGTCTTGTGTCATAGATTTTGGTGGGAGTTGGCACAATCATCTGCCTCTCGTGGAATTTGCCTACAATAATAGCTATCAAGCTAGCATCCAGATGGCACCATTCGAGGCACTATACGGAAGGAGTTGCCGCTTACCGATATGCTAGGATGCAGTTAGGGAAAAGTAACTTCTAGGCCCGGAGCTAGTAAGAGACACAACCGAGAAGGTACGGATTATTAGAGAACCACTTCAAATGGCTCAGTCGAGACAAAAGACCTATGCTGACACTAGAAGGAGAGGCCTCGAGTTCCAAGTCAGAGATCATGTATTCCTTAAGGTTTTCCTAGGTTGAGGGATTTGAAGATTTGGTGTCAAGGGTAAACTTACACCAAGATATTGTAGGGTTACACGGTGCTACAGATTCACACCTATCCTTTTATCCCTTCCGAGTCTTCGGGCTCGTGGGAGGCGGGCCGAGGTTCGAGTCGCACCGGTTCCTTTCGGGTACTCGGATCCCGGGTCGTCACACATAAAGACAGGGTATATGGGTTGGTTTAAGAAGAATGCACATTTATTCACCCGCTGCACGCAGGCATATGCTAATTAGCACATACGGGATTAAAAGCCTGGAGACTCATTAATGCATATATTCTTTACTTATTCTCATAGTGCCAACTGCTTTGGCTAATGTGGAAACCAAGCTCTCGGCGGCTGAATACATTTCGTGAAAAAAATGGCGGGCTGGGTTTGCATCTCGATGGCCAGGGAAAAGGAACTCGACGCGTGAGGGATATCGGCATGCTGGGAGGAATCAGGCACTCAGCGGCTGAGGGCATTGGGGCGCTGAGGGGTCATCTCGACGCCAAGACCACATAAGGGTGTCGATGGGAGTTGGCCTAGGCTGATTGAGGGTTTGCGTTGTGAAGAGCTGGGCCAAATAGGGGTGCCAGGCGTCGAGAGGGTTCTCCGTCTCAGAAAATAGAGGAAAAGTTCAGAAAATAAGGTATCAGAAATCGAAGGAAATTGTGCAATCGTCAAGTGAAACCCACGGGACAGTGTCATGTTCCCATTTAAAGCTGACAGAGGGCCATGAGATGGCCTGTCTTAGGCCTCCGTCACACACAGCAGGGATTGGCTAAGTAACTTGTATCCTTCGATCAAAACAGAGTCGAGGCAGATGGCGCCCTTGTATAACCTTTCACATTTGCTTCACAAACAATCAGAAGTCATGGGCTTTTGGCGCCTCAGTGAGGGGGTTACAGCTAGTTGTGGGCTTTTGAACTTAAACACATTGCATAGTGTAGAAATAAATAGTAAATCATGCAATGGCACACCACACGATGAGACGCATGTAATTCCATCATACTGTGTTCGACGCAGTAGGCTATTGGCCGGCGAGATAACCATGGACATGAGTAGAAGTAAACATTTATAAAGAAGAAATGAGACAACGAGAAGTAGAAACATCATCCACGATCATTTTAATTAATATTACAACATGCCCTTAAGGCGAGGTATTACAAAATAGCAGGGGATTTCGACGGGAGAAATACAAAGAAAAAAACAAGAGATACATAGAAGAACTGAGGGGAAGGGGAACTATAGCACCATTGGGGCATTTGGCAGGCGATCACCCACCTTGGCCGGATGCCGATCCTCCCCCCTTTCGATTCTTTTCTCAGCCACTCCCTCTCAGCTCTTGTTTCTCTGGAGACCCTCCGCTCTCTGTTCGCTGTGACCACCCTCTCTTTTTCTTTCACCGTCACGTGCTTCTTCTCCTCTCTTCTTCTGGCCGCCTTCGTTTCTTTCCCCTAGTTCTCTCTGTATCTTCATTGATCGAGGGCTTTTATAGAGGGTCTTAAACCCTCTTTTGATCAGTCCGCCTTTTCATCACCAACACGCCCCATCGGCCGTGAAGATGGCCCTCGGTGGCTAGCTAAATGGGCTCTCGGTAGCCCTCTCATTGGACTCTCGGCGGCCCTCCTTCCTTCATGGGTGATGGGCCTCGGCAGCCATCATATTCCCTCTTTTACGTTAAACCAATTCATGTATTGCGGCCCATTCTATATCATTTTTCTTCTCTCCTTCTTTATTTAAAACCCGGAGAGAGCCTCCCTGGGTTGTAGCCACGCCTGCCAAAGAAAGGAAAAAGGAGAACGGGGTGCCCCCCCCCGGTCTCCCAATTAAAAAAGAATAAAAACCACCTTGGGAGTCCTTTTCCAGCAAGTTTTAAAGGCCTTCTGCTACTCTCAGCAAGGTGGCGAAACATGACAGCTTCCTTTTGATCTTGTTGACTTCTTTGGACGACGTATTGCTGTCCTTGGTGCCGGAGTGGAGTGATAACTCCGTGGCACTTTGGGCACGTTCCTTGGACGCCGAGAACCACGATTATTTGACTTATTTTTTTGTGGGTAAATGATTTTAACACCTCCCACTAGGTGTTGGATGAAATTACCGTGTGTTAAACACACTAATTCTTGTGTAAAAACTCCGCCCAACAGGATGCCGAGGGTGTTAAAATTTAATCTACGTGTGACGGCTATGGTTTCATGCCACTTTACACCGTCATGTAGATTTAATTTGCTTAATTTTCTTCGTTCTGAAATTAATCAGAAAAATGTGTAATGGACATTGTGGGGTTCAACAAACCCCAATCGTCCCTGTAACTTTCTCTTAGCCAGCCTTCCCCAAGCTATATCATGCCAACCCCTGCATCTACCCCCGTTGCCATGTCAGAAGAACCTGCATTGAATAGAATCAAGTGTCTCGGCCACCGTCTTCTGAATCTGAAACAAAGACAGAAAGTAAGTAAGGAGGTTGTCCAACACAGATCTGCACAAGACCAATCTAACCCCATAAAATAGAGTTCTAGCCTTCCAGTAAGCCAGCTTGGACCGATACCTTGGGATGATGGGAAGCCAATCTGCACATCTAAGAGATCCCGGTGTAAGGGGGAAGCCCAAGTAAGAGAAAGGAATTCCCCGATATTGCACCCCACTAGGTGGGCCGCCCTCCAGAGCACCCTATCCTCCATGCTCACCCCAACAAGAAGACACTTGTTGAAGTCAAGCCAATGACCACCTCTAACAGCTCCAACAAGAGCCTAGCCATGAGAGGGTATTGCTCACCCTCAGCAAGGAACAAAGTGGTATCATTTGCATATTGCAAATGAGTAAGAGTAAGCCAATCTGAAATCCTCTAATCAGCCCAGTAGCCTCAACCCTCTGTCACACCTTGCCCAACACACTAGCCACGAGCACAAAAAGAAGAGGAGAGATTAGGTCACCCTAACGGAGACCACGGCCACCGTGAAACCAAGAGGATAGCTTCCCATTCACGAGGACTGCAAAGGTAGCTGAAGAGATTTAGGTCCTAACCTAGCTGATCCATGTGTCCCCAAAATCCATTCTGTCCAAGAAATCAAAGAGACATTGCCAATTCACCCTGTCATAGGCCTTCTCAAAATCTAGCTTCAAGACAAACTAGTCCCTCAAACGACCAAAAAGATTAGATGTAAGAGAATTCACATCACAAATATTTGCCGCTCATTCCCTTACTCTGCCACAAACAAAAGAAACAATTGCGTCCTCAGCAAGAGGCTCCCTCCTGAAGATCCGACTATTCCTTCCCCCCCACAACGTCCACAGGGTGGCAAGAAGAATGAGCCTGAAGATCCGAATGTTCCTCTCCTGCCCAAAGTTGATCTAGATTGACACATCCTCGAAGGGTTAGGTGAAGAACCAGGTAAATATTTCTCAAAGGTTGATTCTAATCTCCTCCTCCAGCTCCGAGGAGATCACTGATTGCTTTGGGGGGAATACCGGCTGTAAGTTTGGCTTGTCAGGTTAGCCTCAGCTGGTAGCAGCCTTGCTAGACCCTACCCCAAAAAATTAGGTTTTCCACCCCTTGTGCGAGGAATCCCAAGGGAAGAGGGTCACTCAACTTCTTCCCCTCCTTGCCTGAAGATAGAAAAAACCCTTCCCGTCGTGGGTTTGCTCCTTCATCTCAAAGAAGACATGAAAGAGGTCTAAAGAAGTGGCGAGGCCACACCGGTAGAGGAAGATGAAGGAGAAGATGAAGGTGTAGGAATTGGAAACCAACTAGACAGGAGCCAGTTGGTAAAATTTTCGCAAGTGCTCAACAAAGTGGTGGAGAGGAAGATGGAAACCGCACTTCCAAGTCAAAAGAAAAATGCAGAAAAGGCCCCAATGAGTATCCAGGCTGGACTCGTGGGGTTTGGCCAGGGAGAAATAATACTACCATGGAAACTTGTAGCGGACCTCAATTTTTTTCACCTCGGCCTCACCCAGCTCGCTACGCAAAGTATGGCTGGATGTCAGCGCTGAAGTCCCAGCACCCTACTCAGGCTCCTGGATCTCAACCTTGGCATCGTGCTCCGCCATGGAGGAATGAGAAGAAAAAAAAGGAGAGGACGGAATAGCGGAGTCAGAAGACTCAAGGGGAAGAGGAAGCTGACAAATTGCCGCCATCATGGTCTCTACCAACTCTGCAAAAGCCTCTACGATTCTCCGCTCCCTCTGGTCACTCTCGCGACACATGGACTCTCTTAGAGTGTGAATACGATGAAGGGAAAAGCTCTAAACAAAGGAGACGTGGGACGTAAGCATACAAGATATTTATATACCCCAATGATCCTGGTAGGAAGCGTTACAACATTTCAAACTCCAAGAAGGGTCTCCCCGCTCCAACTTGAGGGAGCCATCATCATATACATGCCCCCAGGACAGCCGTATTAAATGGCCCCTGCATGCAAAAGATATCCCCCATTTGAGCCACCAATATGACCCTATTATACTCTACTCTCCGAGCCCAAACTTTGACTAGGGAGTATGGGGGGCAAGTGAAGAGGGGTAAATCCGCGGCCATATAAATATATGGCTTGGAGTGGCCCAACCAGGTCTAACCCGACCCAACCAGGTCTAACCTGACCCAACCAGGCAAAATCTACTAAGTGATTGCCCAACGAATGGGCCCACTTATTTTGAAGACCAAAAACACTCAGACCAACCCTTCCTTGGCGACCTCCTGGCCCGGAAGACCGAGTAACGGTCGCTCGAAAGAGCTCAGCCTGAGCATAACCGACTGATGTTGCTCCCATTCTTGGGAAAAGCCTAAGCTCCCCTAAGACAGTGTCCTGCACTCGGCACAGAAGATATCTCCTAAGGGATGATTAGGATCGGTTCACCACAGAGAGTCCCTCTAATAATGAAGGGAGATTTCTCTCAACAGGATGTTTATCCCGGTGAAAGTCTCACTGTCGATCGGAGGTGAGAAGCTCAAAAGGATAGGGGAGAGCAAGAGTCCTTCAATGGTGGAGCACCCTCCTCCGGGACATAATTGTTGTGCATATGTTGTCTAGCTTTGATGATAGCAACATATCATATTCTGTTTTGATGATTCTGTTTTGATGATAGAGATTCATACACAGTCACTGTGTTGCTATCATCAAAATAAAGTAATATGTTGACTTGTGTCCTAGGGGACATAACAGAAAGGAGCGATGCTGGGAGAGAGGGTGAGACTTAATGTACCCACCTTTCAATTTATAGAAGGTTTTAGAAGGACAAAATGAATGTTCGATTTCTTATTCTCTACTTCCTGCTTGCTTTTCAACCTGTACACATTGCTTAGAGGAACAAGTTAGTCCTTCTATTCTGGCTTGGCCCCTTGCTCAATGAGTGGAGGATTGTTTAAAAAAATTGGCCTTGATAATAGGTCAAGGGGCCAAGCCTTTATCAATTAAGGCAAAAGTAAACAAATGCAATGCGACACACAAGCATGCGAACGGGGAATTGAAAGTGTAGCACATGGATGCGATCACGCAAAATGCATATTTTTTAGTTTCTTTTCCATTTTTTATCTTTCTTATTTTTTGTTCTTTTTTGTTTTTGTTTTCTAAAAATCATCGTACCCTGACATAGCCCCTTCTAAAAGACATTTAAAACGAATACCATCTACTCTCATAGCAGGCGGCATGGTTCTCAGATCGAGGGCGTTTACTCATTCACAAATTGTTCTTAATAGCTCAACGCAATGTTAACGTGCTCAATCTGTTGATCCTACTCAAGGTCTCATTCGGCGGCGTCCTCCTTAGTCCGCTTCCACCATCACTTGAGTTCGGGGCAAACCACTTAGAGAGGAAGGAAGAATGTGTTTAGAAAGTTCACCAGAGGGTTCGAGAGACTCGGGAAGATGTCCCTCCCCTACCCTATCACCTATTGGGGTTCGGTCCTCAGCTAATGTTTTTTTTTGTTTTTCTTTCTCTTGTCAGCTTGGAGATGCATTCTCACGACTAGGGATTTCTTTGTGGGGACTTTGCCCTTTCGGAGAAGTGACCAAGTTTTTTTTCATTGCAGGGACTTTGCCCCCTTTGACATGTGTTTAGGGTATCACCTTTTTTTTTGGCCCCTTGCATAGAGACTTCCCCCTACTAAGGTGGACTTTAGGTTCAGTAGTCTAGCCCAAGGTCCCATTCCCTCGTAATGAGAGAATAGGTAGCACCTTACACTCTCAGTCTGGCTTTAACTTCCCTCAGATTTCGTGCTGGTTGATTTTGAGAGTGGAGTGTGAGTGTGTGCGCGAATTAACCCTAAGTTAGACTACAAAGACTGAAGTGTGAATTTTCAACTCTGCCGGTCCTCGTACCATGCCAGTTGTTACACCTATCTAAGAGTAGTACTTCTTAAGGTAAAGCTCATTCCAAGGGTGGGATAACTCGATCCACTTAGTATTGACTAGCCTATAGGCATTGCCAAGATATGCGGCCTGAATGACATACGGCCCTTCCCAATTGGGTTGGAGTTCGGAACGTGGCCCGCCAGGTTTTACAAAAATTCTTTTCACAACCATATCACCGACTTTAAATTTTCTTTCAATGACCTTCTTTTGGTAAAAACATGTGAGTCTATTTTGATAAACACGTGCATGCTCGACAGCGACTAGCCACTTCTCGTCTAAGAGTTCCAATTGGGTAAGGAGTGAATCAGGACGTTCGTCGAGGGAAAGTTCCTTGTCCAATTGTACCTTGAGAGAAGGATGGTCTCATACAGGACTACCGCCTCCATCACATAAGTAAGGGCGAATGAACATGGTCAGTGCAATTGAACACTCATTCAACAGCCAACATACTAAAGCTCCTTATAATCATGACTTAAATTGATCAACATTCATTTCATGATTCAAACCCCGCATTCATCAAATATGTATCAATGTAAATCATATAAACTAAACTCAAGACTTTTTCATACAAGATCTTCGTCAAAACAGACCGAGGCACAACAATATTGTATCAGAGGAAAAGACAATGGGAGAGGAATCCCTAGGTGCCAACTTTGTGAAAATAAGAGAATGCCTCCTTTGCCAACTCTTTGGAAGTTGGACCATAACGAAGCCATCAAGAATTGATGGTGCACGCAAGAAGAAACAGGAAGAAAAAGAGTAGATGTCCACTAATGAGTGAAAGAGGCTGACAGAAGAATAGAAGAGAGAGAAAGAACGAGCACTCCCTTGAAGGGAGTGGGAGAGGGTGAGCAAGGATGAAAGAAATGAGGAGCAATAACTCCTCCCCTCCCCTCTTCCTAGTGGGGCAGCAGTCTAGAGTTCGGGAGGGAGCACGTCGCCATGCGTCGACCCTTCTTGTACGCCGTTTGCCCCATCGTCGACCGTTCTTCTACGCCGAAGCAGCATACATCCCCTAGCAACTGCCAAAGTCTTCATCTTCAATGTTGTCCTCCATGCTTCCCAGAAGATGATTACGGGGGAAGGAGATGGCCACTTCTTAGAACAAGGAGGAAGCGACAGATTGCAAGGGAAGCCTTAAGTAGCATGAAGAGGAGGAGGCACCCTTTGGGACCTTTTATAAGCCGAAGGGGGAGAGCCTTGTCTTAATTGAATCTCCCCTCGAAAAGAAGCAAGAGGCAGATGTACTTCCCCAGAAGTAGGTACGCTACCTCCCTCACAAACTTCCATGGGAATACGTGAAAATGGGAAGTCATTGAAAGCGTAGAAGGATGAAAAGATGCCAGCTCTGCACTCGATCGACACGCAAGCTTAATTTTTTTACTACGAATCATATGAGATCTCCGATTCTCTGGCAACTGCGGATATGGTAAATCCTACACGGTCAAAGGCGGTAACATGCAGTCAATTGCATTTTGAATACTACTCCCATTATATGAAAAGTAAATCATTACATTACTAGGTCTAGAGAGAAATTACAAAAAAGAAAGAGGAAATAACACGGCAAGTACAAATTTCCTAATAATCCATGGAAATGGGGGAACTCTGAGAAGTTTGTGGCCCCTCTTGAATCTTAGTAGGCAGAGGACCCTCGGTGCTCGGAGATTTGCCCCCGGTATCTTCGATGATGGTCGGCCCGGGCACTGACCCCATTTGTATGGGAACTACCCCGTCCTCGAGCCCTCCCGAGACACCCGGAGTTGGCGATCTCTCCTCCGCCTAGGCAAAAGCACCTTCCCTCGGCCCTCCATGACTTGACGTTGACGAGGGAGAGTCTGAGCCATCCTCATCAGAATCATAGCACTGCCTGGGAGGGAAGATGAGCTCATCGAGGACTTGTTCCTGAGCCAGACAAGGTGTAACGACCCAGAGCCCATGGCACCGAAACCTGGTACAAGTACCGAATTACCACTACCATGAACTGGGGACTCCACCCAGAAGGTTGATGAGGCCCCCGAAGGGTTAGTGGGGTTTGTTAAGGGATTGCATTAGAAATTGGAATTCACAGCGTGCATTGACTTTTTTCACCAGTAAATCTCCTCCTGCAACTAAATCTCACCAAGCCGTTGCCGATAGTTCTTGAGCTCCAATAATGTGGTCTCCATGGGATCAACAATATACTTCATTTCAATGGACAGCAACTCCCGCTCACACTGAGGGATATGTGAAAAAATGTTACCAAATGTGTCGACATTCCAGTGCTTCAAGGCATGTTTCAGCCGTTTGAGCTTGAGGACTAGTTTATGCAATGGTGGGGCCATCATGGGAAGCTCCCAGCATTCCTTCATAGTGCACAAGAAGGAATCATGATGCACCCACATATTCTGAAATATAAAAGGCTTTGGGCCTATTAGGATCATTCTGGAACCTCATTAGGAGAGGAGAATGGTCAAAATAAAGCCCTGGCAGATGTGTAATTCTGGTTGAGGGAAAAGTAGAGATCCATGCTTGGTTATAAAAACCTTTGTCCAATCTCGCGGAGATACAGCGACTACCAATCTATCCAATCCACCAAGTAAACTAAGGCCCATCAAAACGGACATCGATGATAGCGGAGGCTTGTATCAAGGAATTGAACTCGTTCATGCTAGGGGCTGAGGAGGTGCTGCCACCCTGTTTCTCAGCAACAGAGCAGATGGTGTTGAAATCACCCGCAAGAAACCAAGGAGCATTGACAGAGGCTGCAAATTGAGATAGGTGTGCCCACAAGGGATGCCGCTCAGAGACAACGCATTTGGCGTAGACCACAGAAATATATGCTTCAGGCTACTCAATGTCCCCCATCGCAAGAGCAAGGAATTGATGGTGGCTAACCCAACAAGTTAGATTAAACGAATTTTTCCAAAAGACCCAAATTTTACGGTGATCATCTGAGTTGAAAACAGAGTGATGAAAGCCAACCTTTCTACACAGTTGGTGGATGTGAGAGTTCGTTAACATGGGCTCCAAGATAGCAAAGAAATCACAATTGTATTGCAAGATAAGTTGATGGATACGAGAGACAGTGTTAGCATTGCCCACACCTTGGGCATTCCATACAATGCCTACTATCATAAATCCAAATCATCTTTGGAAATTTGAGAACGCCTAGTCGACCTCATAGATAAGTGTATACCTTCAGCCGATTGCACATATTTCTTACGAAGTCTTTTCCTTTTAGGTGGAGAAAATTCTGTGGTAACATCAGTAGGAGCTCCGAGGGATGCAACAGAGCCTTCAAATATTTTGGTCAATTGAAGAAATAAATCCCCACCCGGAGCAATATTGTCTTCAGCTGCAATGTCGCCTGAACCTTCGTCAAGGCCCAATTTGGAGAATTTATCGGCTATGGAGATGCAAAAGGCTTGTAGATTTTTTATGGTAGCCAGGCAGTCAAGAACAATAGGTACGATGTGCCCGAAGGTCCCCTTTGTAGATAAAGATAAAGATGAAGATACTAGCACATCCTACTATGTACTTGCATCCCTAAGAACAACCTTCTTTTCCATGATGGGATTAGAACCGTAGACATTATCACAACAATGAGGATCCAGCATATTAGGGGTACCTTTAACACTGGAAGATTCAACCAGAATAGCTTCAAAATTATTGAGAGTAGACAGATCATCTTGTACCATGTCAGGGTGATTCACAATCATCTCCTCCGGTTGAGTTCCCTTAGGAGGATCATCTTCCGCAATCAGGGCGCCATTGATCTCTCTATTCCATTCTTCTCCTCTTCTGATCCCTTCCTCGATCTGTTCTGTCCATCTATCGATCCTCTCGCGCTTCCTTCTCCACCCTCCACTCTATATTGCTGCATGATCTCCACTGATTAGAAAAAAATTCCAATTTTGAAACGAAGATCTCAGTGGAAGATTACGTTGTGTTCTGTCCATCCTCCCCCCAGGGGCATGAGGCCCCTGCTTTGCTTCCATTAGATTTCCTTTCTCCTAGGTTAGGCGTAGGGTCTGTCGAGTCTAGGGAAGTAGGGTCTGTCGGGTCTAGAGAAGTAGGGTCTTGTTCTAGTGCATCCAACCCTTCTGCCATGCCCGAGGTGCCCCCGCCGACGCATCTTTCCAAATTCATTCCTGATAGGTTCTTACAGGATCTAGCTCAATGATGTCATGGTCTTCTCAAGTGCCTAGAATTTGTGGCTGCGGTGATTGTGCTAGAAGAAGAAGAGGAGCAAGACGGGGTGTGGACCGATGACAGATTATGTGTTTATGAAATTATGAATGAAAAATACCCGGTTGATTTTGAGGATAGTGATGTAGATGACACTACCGACTTATATGCACAAGGTTTAAAGAGATTTGATGAGCCATCATCGGTAGTGGATGAACCTACAAAGGAAATTAATATTGGAACCCATGAGAACCCCAGGCCCATTATCATTGCTGCTAATCTCCCTCTAGAGGTTGAAGAGGAATTGATTAAGATTTTGAGGGAGTATAACGACTCTTTCACTTGGTCATACGAGGACATGCTGGGTCTTGACCCCTCTTTGGTGGAATATCGACTTGTGCTTAAGCCAGGGGAAACACCCGTGAAACAGAAATTAAGGAGATTTCACCCCCACATGGCCTTAAGGATGAAAGAAGAGGTTGATAAATTGCACCCCCACATGGCCTTAAGGATGAAAGAAGAGGTTGATAAATTGCATAAGGCCAAGTTTATTAGAGTTGTCTTATATCCTCAGTGGGTGGCGAATATAGTCCATGTTGTCAAGAAGGATGGAAAGGTGCAGATTTGCATTGATTTCAGGGATCTAAACAAAGCATGTCACAAGGATGACTTTTCACTGCCTCACATAGATGTGTTGGTAGGTAACACAGTCGGGTACGAAGTTTTGTCATTTATGGATGGTTACTCTAGATATAACTAAATCCGTCTAGCTCCGGAAGATCAAGAGAAAACCTCCTTCACCATGCCCTGGGTCACTTATTGCTTTGTGGTAATGCCGTTTGGATTGAAGAACGCAGGTGTCACCTATCAAAGGGTGATGATGGTCATATTCTACGATATGATACATGTTTATATGGAAGCTTACGTGGATGATATTCTGGTGAAGTCAAGGACCAAAGAGGAACACCCTGCTATTCTGGCTAAGGTGCTTCAGAGGGCTAGGGAGTATAAGCTAAAAATGAATCCAAAGAAATGTGTATTTAGAGTGTCATCAGGGAAATTGCTAGGTTTCATAGTTAGCAAACGGGAGATTCAGATCGATCCTAATAAAGTCAAGGTCGTTATGGACATGCCTCTGCCAAAGAACATCACAGAACTTTGAGGATTAATTGGACGCTTGCAGTTTATTAGAAGATTTATATCCCAACATTCTCAGAGGTGCTGCCCATTTTATGAACTGCTAATGGCGGTTGAGGAAGAGAGGATCTCCTAGGGAAAGCATGAGTCCTTGCGCTATCCCTGCATTGCTTGCCCCTAAGAAGGATGGCAAGTAGAGAATGTGTATTGATAGTCGTGCCATCAACAAAATCACAGTGAAGTATAGATTTCTCATTCCTTGCTTGGATGACATGCTAGACATAATGGCAGGGTCCACTATATTTTCCAAGATTGATTTGAAGAGTGGTTATCACCAGATGAGGATCAAGCTAGGTGATGAATGGAAGATGACCTTTAAGACCAAGGATGGTCTCCATGAGTGGCCGGTCATGCCCTTTGGGTTGACCAATGCTCCCAATACCTTCATGCGGCTGATGACCCAGGTTCTGCGACCATTGATTAGGGTCTTCATGGTCGTGTATTTTGATGACATTCTTATCTATAGGCATACCCTGGAGGCCCACTTGGACCATCTTTGGTAGGTTAGTCTTATTTTGGGAAGAGAGAGCTTGTATGCCAACCCAGAGAAGTGTGCTTTTATGACAAGTCAGGTGACCTTCTTAGGGATTATTGTATCTAGTGATGGAGTCGCCGCTGACCCAGAGAAGATTAGGGCCATAGTGGAGTGGCCAGAGCCTCGTACAATCCATGACGTCTGTAGCTTTCATGGCCTAGAGACATTCTACCATTACTTTATCAGAGGCTTTAGTTCCATCACGGCCCCTATCACTGACTCCATTCGAAAGGGGACGTTTGAGTGGACGAATACTGCCTCAGCCGCATTTAGGATCCTTAAGGAGAGCATGACCCAGGCACCTATCCTTCGACTTCCTGATTTTACAAGGTGTTTGAGGTATCATGCGACGCCTCCGGGATAGGCATTGGGGGAGTCTTGGGTCAGGTGTCCCACCCCATTGCATATTTTAGCGAGAAGTTGAGCAACGCCAAACTAGGTTACTCCACCCATGACAAGGAGTTTTATGCCATTGTGTAGGCTCTACGGCATTGGACACATTACATATTGCACCAGGAGTTTGTTCTATTTTTTGATCATGAGGCGCTCAAGTATCTCCATGCTCAGAAGAAGCTCAACTCTCACCATAGCTGATGGGTGGAGTATCTCTAGGATTATACATTTGTGTTGAAGCATAAGACTGGGGTAGAGAATAAGGTGACTGATGCTTTAAATCGGCGAGTCATGTTACTATCCGCTATGACCATGGAGGTAGTTGGTCTCAAGAAGTTGAAGGAGGCCTATGCTGAATCCTCAGACTTCAGTCTGATCTATGCCACTCTTTCTATAGGCCTTCTCAAGACCATAGTGAGTATTTGCTTTAGGAGGGGTACCTCTTTCGAGGAGGTAGGTTGTGCATCCCCCGGACCTTAGTTCGTGATTTTCTCACGTGGGAGTTGCACGTGGGAGGTCTTGCCGGCCACTTCGGCTGGAATAAGACCATCGAGATAGTAGAGCACATATTTTATTAGCCGAGCCTGAAGAGAGATGTGGCTCGCATCATGGCCGAGTATTGCACCTGTGCTTTGGCCAAGCAAAGGAAGCAGAGTCTTGGCCTCTATACACCTCTTCCTGTCCCTGACCATCCGTGGCTGGATATTAGCATGGATTTTGTTCTAGGACTGCCACGAACCCTCCGAAAGCATGACTCCATCTTTGTAGTGGTAGACAGATTTTCCAAGATGGCCTCGCCGCTCCGGCGGCGCTCATGACAATGGACGGCAGACGGGAACGTATTACGGCAGCCAGAGCCAGTATGGCTCCGGAATCTTTGCCCGAGAACGCCAAATCCGTTGCTTTCGCCGACGTTTCCCCGCGCAAAAATCTCCAAGAAACGGCGTTCTTCCTGCCGCGCGCGCACACCGATGAAAACGGCGCGGCGGTGTTCGAGTTCACCGTGCCGGAGGCGTTGACGCGCTGGCGTTTTCTGGCGTTCGCCTACGACAAGGGATTGCGGGCCGGTGCGATTGAAGCCTTCGCCGTCACGTCGCTCGACCTGATGGTCCGGCCGAACGCGCCGCGTTTCCTGCGCGAAGGCGATGTCGCCGAACTGCCGGTGAAGATTCTCAACCGGACCGACAAACCCGTCACCGGCGTCGCGCGTCTCGATTTCGCCGACGCGAACGACAACCGGGATCTGGACGCGGCGTTGAAAAACACGGCGCAGGACCGGACGTTCACGATTCCGGCGAACGGCTCCGTCGCGCTCGCATGGCGCGTCACGATTCCGGACGGCTGCGGACCGCTCGCCTACACCGTGAAGGCGTCCGCCGCCTCCGGCGACACCGACGGCGAGGCGGGTCTCGTGCCCGTATTGCCGCGCCGGATACAGGTCGTGGAATCCAAAGCCGCCTCGATCCTCGGCCCGGGCGAAACGACCGTTCACCTTCAAAATCTCGCGGACTCCGGCACGTCCGACACGTTGAGCTCGACGCAACTGCGCGTGGATACGGTGTCGCGTCCGGCGTGGTACGGCGTGATGGCGCTGCCCTACCTCATGGAGTTCCCGCACGAATGTTCTGAGCAACTCTTCAACCGGTATTACGCCAACGCGCTCGCCGCGCACATCGCCGGATCCAACCCGAAACTCCGGGAAACCTTCGACGCGTGGAAGAACACGCCGACGCCCGAATCGTCGCTCGCGAAAAACGACGACCTGAAACAACTCGCGCTCGAAGAGACGCCGTGGGTCGCCGAAGCGGAATCCGAATCCGCGCAACGCCGGAACGTCGGCATCCTTTTTGACAAGGACCGCCTCGCGGCGGAGAAGACAAAGATTCTCCGTAAACTCGAAGAGCGCCGTATGGGCGACGGCGGCTGGCCGTGGTTCCCGGGCGGTGAATCGTCGCCGTGGATTTCCCGGACCGTCGTTCTCGGCATCGGACGTCTCCGCGCGATGGGCGTGGAAACCGACGCCGGACTCGCCCTGCGCGCGCTGCCGGTACTCGACGCCGAAGTCGCGCGCACCTATGCGGCGATACTTAAAAACTACAAAGCACCGGACGACTACCGGCTCTCGTCCGACATCGCGCACACGCTGCACGCCCGGTCGTATTTCCTGAAGGACGCGCCGGTGCCTGAAAACGCGAAGGACGCCTACGCCTTCTTCGCGAAGCACGCCGCCAAGGATTGGTCGTGGCTCGACCGCGCCTCGCAGGCCCGGCTCACGCTCGCGCTTCCGGCCTTCGGCGACGCGGACACACCGGCGCTTATCGTGAAATCGCTGCGCGAACGCGCCGTCACCGGCGGCGACAAAGGCATGCGGTGGAACGACGCGCGCACGGCCGGTTTCGCGTGGTGGCGTCCGTGGGTCGCTCCGGTGGAAACGCAGGCGCTGATGGTCGAGGTCTTCGAGACCACGCAAAGCCCTCGATCCCCGAGGAAGAATTGCCACACCTGAAAACCAGGGGTGAGTCTCCTATCACTGGCTCAGTAAGGGTCCCGCGGAACCCCAACCGAAAATAATGATGGTACGAAAAGTAGCAACTACAACAAGAACAACAGTAACAATAGGAACAGTAAACTCGGTGGCCGATAAAATCTCGACTCTATAGCTACTCCTACTGTACCGGAACGGAATCCAACACCCCGATCCCATGGTCGGGGGATGACCAGAATATGGACCACCCTAGCCACACTACTAGGAAAACGCCATGACACCTCTGTCGTGGGGGCATGTTCTCACAGACAAGGCCCACGCCGAAATCACGCGGTCTGGAAACACCGTCGCGACCTCACCGTCGCGAACTCAACGCCGTCTAGGGAAAGCCCTCGATGACGCTCACCGAAAATCTCAGACCTCGACTACGGGAATGCTCTCAAAACCACACACGAAGTCCCATCTCGCAGATGGAAAATGGAAACTCGGGACACGGCAACTCACGTCACGTGACGGGCCACCAGAAGTAAGGCTGGATGCGTCCACTGACGACTTAGTCCGCGCCTCAGGTGTTTGTCTATGATGCCCCAAGTGGAGACCGGGTGTAGCGACTTGGGATCCGAGTACCGAAAAGGAACCGGCGTGACTCGAATTTCAGCTTGTCACCTACGAGTCTGAAGACTCAGAAGGGTTATAGGATGGTGCGAGGGTACACAAGAACCTAAAATAACTGCAGAGATAGCACAATAACTAATTGACTAGAAATGTAAGAAATTAAATAAATAACTAAACTGCTACAAGGTCCAGTACATCTCATGTCCAGATATAAGTACAGTCAACTGAAATAAAAGTACAAGTACGGAAGAAAAGTACAAGTACACGGGACATATCTCGGCTCTCGTAACTGGCAACTAACCCTGGTTGAAAGAACCTCGCGGAACCTCGGAAGTGCCTCCCGATGACCCCGCCTCACTTGAAAACACAGGGGTAAGCCTCATTTCATAGGCTCAGTAGGGATCTCACAGACCCCCACCTCGCACGAAAGAAACAAGGCGAGAAGGCAAGAGCAAGCACAAAGGGCGATGCTACCTAATCGGGAGTACGGCAGAATCAACAAGCAAAAATAAATAAACGGAAAAACTCCCTACAACTAGTCGTACCGTACAAACCAACCTCGGTTCGACGAAACACAAATTCACACCCGCCAGGAGGCAGGAGCTCTACCCACTAGAAGAACGACAGGATGTGTCCCCTAACGTCTTACACAGCGTCACAAGTGTCTCCCTACTCGCCCCAGGCAGAAACTGAGACACGCCACAAGTACCACGAACAAGGACTAGTTGGGGTCGCGCTCGTCAGTGCACGTCCTCTGCCCCCAACTATGTGTACACACACAGACCATCTGCTCTAGGTCGGGTCCTCTAGCTGATTTTTCCCCTAGCCGGACTCAGGCTGCAAAGGCAAGGGGCCCTATGGTAACCAGCCTAAAAATCGTCACACTCGGGTCACGCTCTCTACCACTCCCGAGTGGGTCCGCACCCGTGTGCGTAGGAAAGTTACGACTAGTGGACAGGTCACTAGAGGTAAGACTCGAC
The DNA here is from genome assembly GCA_024336825.1 of Amorphophallus titanum. Lineage (NCBI taxonomy): Eukaryota > Viridiplantae > Streptophyta > Magnoliopsida > Alismatales > Araceae > Amorphophallus > Amorphophallus titanum. The sequence goes on along the minus strand of JANBPO010003090.1, from coordinate 28,340 downwards.
TCTCGAAAAGCACCAGGCAAACGGAAAAAGGAACGGTGGTCCACGCAGGACTGCTACCTGGCTCAAAAATAGCCCCACCTTATATCCTTCAATCCCATGCAACCTCCTCATGGAGCAACTCCAACTAGTCCACCATCACTCTTTCCACACCACCTACCAAACATTTTGTTTTGTGGAAACCATCGCCTTATTCCGGAGGACTACAGGGGAGGAATTAGAGATTCGTCCATGGGCAAATCCGAGATGAACTCACCAACTACCAGGTGGCTTGAAACGGCGATCTGATAACCCAAGTTAGAGTGGAGTCCCCGAGTGCTAGCCTGCGAGGGGATTTCGATGGCCTGGGGGGTACCACAATCTTAGTCAAGAGTTGTAGACTTAATTTGTTACCGATTTAAATGGTTTATTGATGTTTACCCTATGAAGAGGATCCTCCGGGTGCCCATGCTATAAAGAAGCAAGTCCCTAAGGATCCCGGGCAATTAAAGAAAATCAGAGCACGTAATGCATCTCAGAATCATAATAATATAAGTGCTTATCCGATGGGATGTATTTCCCCTTCTTTGGGGATGGTGGATCCATATTCACTAGTATAGATAGGAAATTTGAAGAACATTAGGTTGTCTGTAGCACTGGCATAGAGAATCATGGGTTGTGCTGTAAGGGTCAGCCAATCCCCAGATCTGGGTGAGCATGTAAAGAACAAGAATGCAAGCAATGTAAAAGTCATTAATGAGGTGCTTCATAAAGGCCTAGACAGGATGGATGTTTTGATTTAAGGGGTTAGGGGTTAGCATGTGGATGATTGTTTTGGAGACTTATCATTGCCATGTAAAGGAGATGCATCAGTATGTATGTGAGATGTCTCGGTAAAAATAAAATCCCCTTAGCCATTACATCGAGCAGTATTACATCTTTATATGACTGGCCTCAAGGGTCAGAGAACCGTCATAGGGACTGAATTACAACATCCTATAACAGCAAACTAGATGCGAGTCTTGATCAATTTGGGAGGAAAATCGAAGTCCTCATAACTCATAAACACGAGTGAGAGGGTCAACAGCCATCTCTAAATCAATGTATTAATGCATGATCAAGGCATAGCCACACATGCTCTCTTCGGGGCAGAGAAATCATGCGGTAGAGAAATCAGAGCTAAAATAAAAAATTGGATCCACCAAGACATAGGGGAAATTTGATGTTCTTCGTCAGCACAGAGCTAGTAACCATTTGACATAACACGTGGTGCACAACACAAAAATTACAAAAATAATCCAAGGAATAGGGATTTCTGTAGCCTCAAGAAGGCTTCCTCCCACCTGGAGGATATTCTAATGCTCGAAAGGGGGTACAGGGGCAACAAGCACATGATAGACAGAAGGTAAGATTCAAGCAATCTTGAGAACAAAGAACACATCCATTCATTTAGATGACTCATAACATATTCCAAATCGCTCTGCAAGGCTTGTACAGATTCGTTGACCCATTAATGAGATTGAGGTGGAAAATACATTGCCAGGGGAAAACAAAAGGAATACAACAATAGGAAAAAAAAGGAAATGATTAACCCCTCCCCCAGGGTTTCCTATCTATGAAATGAGAAATAGAGTATCAGAATTGAATCACTCAGTAGCAGAAGAAGGACTGGGCTGGGCATGGATGGCTCTCCTCTAACCTCCTGTCTATCTCCTCTCCCTTGTTTTTTTTAGTTGCCTTCTTGTCTCTTTTTCTTGATCGAACAGGGCTTATTTTTGGCAAATTGGGGAGCTACTGGTGATCCGACGTGAGATTGTGTGCGTTGGATCACCGACCTGCTTCCTATTTCTCATGCCGGTTCGAGGGCGCACTGGTTCAACTTGAGGATGCACGCCCATTCATTTGGCCGCCGACTCAGCATCACACAAGGCCGCCAATTCAGCATTGTATAAAGCCTCCGATTCAGCATTTTATAAGGCCACCGATTTAGCGTTGTACAAGGCCATCGACTCAAGGCCTCTTTGTGTTGTTTCTTGGGCCTTTGATGGCTTTGTGGGCTCCAGACTAGCCCAGGAGGATGTTTTAAGCTCGAGCCCTCCTCTGACTCGATGAGCCATTACAAGAATTGTCCTCGAGGTCTGTGTGCTTCCAACTAGGTTGTTCCTGACACGAGTCATATTTTGCTCTGGTCGCTCGGGTTCTTCGACTGATAGGGCCTTGGGAATCCCATGCTGTAGGACCAGGGATGCCTCTTCTCCTTGGAAGGCATTTTCTTCTGGTGGTGAGCCACCAAGGATGTTTTGTCCTTATCGGACAGAATATGTGGTTTGTTTAGCACGAACCAGTCGATGCCAGTTTGTTAGGTTTGTTGACTTTGGCTTTTCGTATAGCGTCCCCGAGTTGTTGCCGAATCTTTTCAGACATCCCGAGATGAGCTATGGGATGCTTGGTGCTCTATCAGGTGGCCTGGGGCCTCCATAGTCTGAGTAGACCTCCTTTTAGGCTTCTTCTGGCTTTTTCGCACTTGGTCAGCTACTCTTGTGGTTGCCAAAGCTTGCTTGCCATACAGTAATATTTCAAATGCCAACAAATGATCCCCAGTCGAAGGTGCCGCAAGTGAGTGATGAGCAACGCGGGACCTATGGGTGCATTTGCCTCATAGCGATTGCCTTCCCCTATCTTGCAAGCGAGGATATCCTGACCTAGTATCGTGATTTATGACATGATTCATTTCTTGATATGATGGGCATATTGCATCCAAGTGGTAGAGCTATGTTTAGATGGCATTGAAAATGGTGGGGCCCACTTCATTTTTTGAATCGACGGCCATGTGCCCTTAAAGTGAATCAGCGCACTTTGAATCACAGTGAACCGGCGATGGGGGTAGCGGAGCATTAAACCAGCAAGGGGCCCTATGCCTAGTGAATCGACGGGGACCTATTGCCACTTGAATCGTCGGAGAGGCCTCTGCACTTAATGAATTGGCGGGGTGGGTCGACGGGGTTTGAATCGATGTGACCGTGACTTATTCTCATGTTGGATCACTTCGCGGGCTTCTTGTTTTATGTGCCTTCAAGGGGGAAAACCCTATTCTATTTTTGGCCTCTATTTTTCCCCTAGGACGGCCACAGCGAGCAACCGATCTTTCCCTCCTCCCAGTTTCTTCTGCAAGGTGACGACGGTCTTCTCCTCCAGCTCTGGGGACCACGAAGTTGGTGAGGGCAATGAGGGAGCCTTCTTCTCTTTTCTCGCTCGACTCCAGTGACCACGAGGGTGGCAAAGGGTCTTCTTTTCTTTTTCTCCTCTGGCTCCGGCGACCACGTAGGTAGTGAGGGTCCTCTTTCCCTTTTCTTCTTTGGCTCCGGCGACCGTTGGGTTAGTGGTGATGGTGGAGTGAAGCTTCCCCCTTTTTCTTTTGCTTTCTCTGATCGGAGGATGCGCTTGTAACAAGGCTTCAAGCTCTGATGCTGGTATGGGAGAGGGAGGAAGAGGGCCGTGGCCCCCCCACTGATGTATATACAAAATTATATTTCATTATTTTGAACTCAAGGGTATGTTGGAGGCTATTCACATGGATAAAAATCTTTCATGGCCCTCGGATTGTTTCTAAAAGGTTGGCCCTCGAAACACGACTCCTAGGTGTCCATTCGGCGTAGGTGTGCTACCTACGGCCCTGCTCTGGGACATTCCCACCATTGTGTATGGACACATTCCCATTTCCTTCTTGAAACATCCCCGGGGAAGGGGAGACTCTGTCAAAATTTTGTTGAATTTAATCACCAGTTGAAAGGAGTGTTTTCTGATTTTATATATTTGTCTATTTTCTTTGGCAGCAGGCATCATGGCATCCAACTCTACTTCTTCTTCTACTCGAGTGGTAGTGACCTGGAGAGATGTTCATACCCTTGACCGAGGCCTTGACCGACTGGCCATAGTTGCAGAGTCCTCTAACTCTGACACTGATATGGTCGACACTGGGCGTCTTTTAATCACAGAATGCAATTCCTTTCAGTGTGATCGTCATGGAGCTTATAGAGCTAACCACCCGAAAGACAAGCACCTGCTTTCCTTCACCTGATGCTTCAGCCTCGGGGGAAAGAGAGATATTCATCTGGTTCAGAAGGTGGAGCAGGCCATTCTTGTGCAACGGGAAAGCTCGATAGATTTAGTGGTGCAGGGAGAGCCGATATATCTCCCAAGCCAACATCCTCCCCTCCGCCCGTCGCCCACTTCTTCTTCTTGTTATCCACTTCAAACCCTGCGAACCAGCCACCTACACAGCCGGCCCCCCTTGTTTCTCCATTGCGACCAAACGAAGCCCCACTGACTGAGTTCAGTCCTTGCCGGCTCCTGCGCTGTTTGCCACCACCGCCGGGTCCTCTGCCTCTGCCGGAAGCAGCCGCCACCCCCTGTTCCTCCTCCATAGCAGCCCTGCTGTGGCCACTTCCACCCCCTAGCCGTGCCAAAGAGGTCCCCAGTCCGATCCAGCAGCAGGCCCATTAGCTTCCTAAAGGTGGCCTGGCTTGTCCCATGACGATTCGGCCTGCTCTGTCCCGCATCAGAAGTAGAAAAAATCATTCCCATCTTCGAACAAAGTGAACGCCCCCACCCTCCAACAAAAAGAAAAGGGGAAAAACTTATAAGTGTTTGACACAAATCTTCAAAATAAGAAAATGTACTTCTTTTACATTAGTTAACTTAAGATCTTCAATAACTGAAATACGGAGATTGTGGTTTTCATGATATCAAGCCCTTCAGCAGTTGTTATGAAGCCCAAATTCTTGTCTCAGACATCCAGCAGGCTTCTCCAAAAAGATCTGCTGGGCCCTGCAGCCTTCTGTTAGTGCAGAGGTAAGCTTTTCATGCTTTTCTCAGGTGTGGCAGGAGAATGTTAGGGCACCAATTACCAAACAACCCCCTGGGACATCATTTGAAGATGGCCAGGGTGTCAGTGTCATATGTTTCATGTTTGGGTCCCGAAATCCCATTCGCTTGGGATTTTGCGGTGGGGCCTCTGACTACACGAGATAAGACTGTGAGGTCGGTGGCATCTGCTTGAAATGCAGAGTTGGGCTTGACAGGTTAGGAGGAAGAAGGAATATGATTTTATGGCAAAATGGGGGCTCAAAGACAGATTGTTTACGTAGTGAGGAGAAATGTGGCGCAAGGGACATCTCAGTGGGAGAATTCAAACTCCTACCAGGGGTGCTTGGTAGTTGTAAGGAGGGTCTTGAAATGGACGTTAGGAGAATGGCTGCTTGCATTGACGATCGGTCGAGGAAGACGATGAAGACTGCAAGACAGATGTCAAGTGGGAGGGGAGGCCACAAGTTCCAAAAGACACCCAAAGGATCGGATTAAGTAATAGGAATCTTTCATGCTGACTTTTTTGCTTGGATCTTTGAATCCTAGTCCAAGGATCTAAAAGAAAAAAATGAAGTGGCTGGGCCATTGATCAAACAGGCAGGATTTTCTATTTTTAAATTATTTTTAAAATGTGGTTCTAGGCATGCTTTTACTCTGGATGCTCCAGTCACCTCTTTTTTGGTTAAGGTAGATACTTGTTATATAGATGAATAGATAGATAGACATATATATCCTGCATATCTCCGGTTGAATAAGACTGGTCGCTCCGGCCACCTCTTGTTGGAGCTGGTGTTCGTTTTTTTCTGTTTCTGACTTAAATGAGAGAAATGGGGCTTACCAAAGTTAAACGTGTGGTTGGTGTGGAGACTTATTTGTTTGATACTCAAGTTTAACTCTTAAAGATGCACACCAAATCTCTTGCAATGTGTTTTGGTTTACTTAATGTTTTTCTTGCATGCAGAGGAAAAATCTATCAGTTGAATAAAGTAGGCTTATCCGTATTTATAACTTTAAAAATCTCTTCTTCCCTATGGATTTGACCCGTGATTGCCATAGTACTACGTTCTCTTTTGATCATTTTGTGCGAGTTTGGTTTTAAGATTGTTAGCGCACATGTAGTAACAACATACATTTTCGCGTTACCACCGCCCGGAGGTAGACTCAACCGATCGTCATCGGTGGTCGGGAAGATAATGTCAAATTCAGGGAGAATCTGGAAGGCCTCTCAAAGCCCGTGGACCACCCTATAAGCGACTAACGGTGGGGAGCGGGGACGACTGGGGCCCGGGCCCGAAGTAATGGGGGCACCACCACCATCGGAATCCACTTTCTCAACAGAAGAAGAAGGGCTAATCCTCAGAGTTATCCTACGGGGTGGCATGGCTACGGGAAGATAGAAAGCACAGAGCAAGGAAGAAGACCCTTACTAGACGATTGAGGAAGAAGCCTAAAACGAGCGCGGTGAACAGCGAGAAGTAGATGGTGTTCTATAAAAGACCCTGTGACGGTTCTTGTAGCCTCCTGAGTCAGGATAGCCACTTCGGAGTCGTAGGGCAGGTGAAAAGGTGCCTATCACTATCACAGTACGGCCGCCATTCTTAGGCGCCCATTTGACGCCCACGCTCCAAGACGACGAGCCCGCATCATGATTACAAGAATGGCGCTTCTCGTCGCCAGAGGCACCTTGCGCGCCAAGCCATCAACCGGGACCACCTGTCCCAATGGCGCGAGGAAACCATCTTGGTAACTGACCCTCTTGTGCTCAGCTCTCAGCTCCCAGCAAAGTACTCGGCAATTGAGAGTAGGGGGCTAGTGAGGAGGGTAAATTTGGCTCGGCCTATGATGGGCCCATCTACCGTAAGCCCAAGTCGCCCCAAGTCCTGCCGACACATATAAGGATTCGTGACAACTACAGCCCATGAAACATGGCCCAATACGACTCGACATCGGATTCGACAACGCTAAGGAGGCTGCGGCCCAGGCGCAATGACCGTCGGAGGACCCTCCGACGACCGACTGTTATCCCCCCATGACGTTGGCTCCTACCCCATAAGAGGCGAGCACGCCCCACGAGTGCTGTAAGACTCGCCCATGGATCGACCGACTCTGGAGTACTCGTCCCTCAACGGGAAACTCCCGCCACAATCGCGGGAGGCGTTACTTCACTACTTACATTCTTGCCTGTTAAGGGATAGGCCTCCAGCTCCATGACAACCCCTTATAAAAAGGACATTGACAGATAAAAGTAGACACGGTGGAACTTCTGCCAAAAAGCCCTACACAGAGTGTAGAGCCACTTGTCGTGCTACTGCGATCGAGAGGTCACACGCACACCCATTCCCTGAGAGAGAAGCCCCCTCTTGCATGACCTTACCACCCAGCAAGCATTCGCTAAGTGTCCACTGGGAGCGACGAACACTCGTCTAGAGGGCCTACGTATCTCTCAGACCTACTACAACGATCTCCAACCGCCTCTCTTTCTTCTGTTCTTTCTCTGTTCTTTCCTTAAAATGTTGTTGACTTAAGCATCGAAGGGTTGTCCCCTGGGGTAACGCCCATGCCTCCTTCTGACGCCTCTTTGGCTTCTGGTGTTTGTAGGCTTTCATGGGTGCCGGTCGACTTTCCCGATAAACAAATAGAGCAGGTGTTACGTGACAAAGAAACCAGATTTCTGCGGTCTGTGTGTGTACACGTGGTTGGGAGCGTCAGACCCGCGTTGACGAGCGCGACCCCAGCTAGTCCTTGTTTGGTGTTCCTGGTTACGATACGGTGTCTCAATCTCCACCTGGGGCGTCGTAGGGAGACACTTGAGGCTGCGGACTAAGTCGTCAGTGGACGCATCCACCCTTGCTTCTAGTGGGCAGGTACTCCCGTCACGTGAGGTGATTTGTCGTGACTCGAGTTTTCATTTCTCATCTGCGAGACGTGATTTTACGGGCCGAGTGTTTTCCCGAAGCCGAGGTCTAGGGTTTCCGGTCAGTGTCACTAAGGGATTTTCCCTAGACGGCGTAGAGGTCACTACGACGAGGTCATGACTATGTTTTCGAACCGCGTGATTTCGAAGTGGGCCTTTGTATATGAGCACAGGCCTCCACGACAGAGGTGTTGTGACATTTTCCTAATAGAGTGGTTAGGGCGGTTCGTAGTCTGGTGGTCCCCCGACTGTGGCATCGGGGCATTGGTTTCCTTTCTGGTAGGAGTAGTTGTACAGCCGTTATTTTATTGGCTACTGTGTTTTGGGGACTCGTGCACAGCCGTGCTTTCTGTCGTTGTTGTTGTAGCTACTCCTACTGCTGTTGTTGGTCTTGTTGTTACTGCTTTCCGTACCGTCGTTGTTTACGGTTGGGGTTCTGCGGGACCCCTACTAAGCCAATGATAGGAGACTTACCCCCACTTTTCAGGTGTTATGGTTCTTCCTCGTGGTTCGAGGGTACTGCGTAGAGGTTCTTAGCTGACAGCTCCCCGGGCCGAGTGTTCATTTGACATTGGGTACGTTTTCCTGTCTTAGACTGTACTTTTATTGGACTGAACTCTGTTGTAGTTAGATTATTTATTTTTGTTAATTGTTGAATTGTTCTACTTTATTTCCTATTTCTGTGTACATCACACTTATCCTTTTAGCCCTTCCGAGCCATCTGACTTGTCGGCGACGATCCAGGGTTCGAATGGTATCAAGTTATTCTCGGTATCCGGATCATAGGTCGTTACAGCATATGTCGACTCACTAGGCAGGTGGGTCGACGCAGCAGGCAGGGAAGCAAGAACGAGGTCCAGGAAGAGCTGCGATATCATGGTAGCGGTCTAAGGTGATCTGCGATCAAGTCAAGAAAAGCAATCGACAAAGGCAATGCCAGTCAACTCAAACAGGGTTCAATCGACTAACAAGGCCATCAGTTGACTTGGGAAACACTAATCGACTGAAGACAGGGTCCAGTCTATTGTAAAACGGTCGATCAAAGAATGAGGTTCGATCGTCTGGGACAGAAACTAGTTGACTGGGTAGGACTGGCATGCTGGCCAATCAGAAGGAGAATGCTGCCAGTCGTGCGGCCGCGACATGCTGGTCACGGTCCTCAGGAGGCCGCGTTCTGGACGGTGTTGGGCAGAACTTAGTCACAACCTCGGACTGCCCACTCAAAAATCCGGTTGAATTAAAGGTTCAGGTTTTCAAGGTATAACCTGCTCGGCATCCTAGTGAAAATTTCAAGCTCGCGGAGTCTTACAGAGGCCATGTGATAGCAGTTCTTATCTGACAGAAGGAATATCCGGCGCCTGCGGTTGCACCGCCAAGCGAAACGTACTCGGCGTAGAACGACAGATCCGCCGAACCGCTGCTGATATCCACTATTCATGTCATTGGACTTCCTTATTAATGACTAGCCAAGGTTAAACTTAACATAGCTCATACTTTGAGGGTAAAGACAATGAGTTATAGATTGCCATCATCAAAACAAGAGGTGCACAATAGAACAGACGAATTCGCACTGGTTCGCAGAAGTCTGAATTGAAAATGAGAACGTGGTCATCTCCCAAACTGCGTTCAACTTATGGATAATGAACGCCTCGTGAATAGGCACCACGTTCATTTGAAAGGGCCTTGAGAGGCGGTCATGGACGCGGTCGAACGACCCACTGCATCTTGCAATGATCGTGGTCCTCAGGTAGACCGCAATCACCTTAATGCGGACGGCCCCCAAACCACGTTCCTATCTGGTTGACAGACCCATCCCTGGCTAGTCGACATACCCGTGCTTGGTAGGTCGACCGACCTATGGTCCAGGATGATTGGGATGAGGGTTTTTCTGCCCGTTTAAGTCCCGTGAATAGGTTTTCACCCCAGAACATAAAAATTAGTACTTTATTCACATAAGCCCATGAAATTTGGGCCATTTCGACCTTGTGAGGGTGGTAGTCGCCTGAGAATGGATTCACATAATGCAAGTTTTATAGATTTCCTATGGTGGGTTTGACCATGTACGCGTACCTCAGTTTCCACGTGACTTGCATGCAAGTGGTGGGTTACTGCGTGAGTCCCATGACGGTGAAAGATCATATCCATGTGAGTTCTATGATCACGGTGAGTAGTCCTTGTGGTAGTTAGTAGGCCAATGACTGTCACGTCCCGAGGTATGTAGCGAAATTAAGTCGAGAACGTGAACAACCGACAAGATAAGCCTCACGATAAAATGATAATCAGAGCGCTAAAGCACCCACACATAGAAGAGTGAACACAAGATAATATACTCAAAAATCTAAATTTATTGAAATGATGATCAAAAGTTTACAACTCGATCTTAGACTTCATTGACACAATAATTTACTAGACTCAAACACAAGAAAATTATGTAACATGATCAACTTCACCGCCTATTATAGTGAAGGAACTTAGATTACAATAAGACTCATGACTAGACTAACTATGGCTTCTCTCATTATTCAATCACTCTCGGATCCGTCACTTGCATAGTTCGAACCCGACTCGCTAAAATCTCCTGAAAGAATTGGAAAAATAGGGAGTGAGTACACTTATGTAGTAGGTATCTTCGTATCAACGTGAAGGCAAGTTTAAGTAATTAACATTTTAGCTCTAGACGGTAAAATAATGAAAATGTGATAAATCACATGAATAAAACCAAAATAACACTAGTAACAAGACATGAACAAGATAAGTGAACATGATCATGTCCCTTCAGGATTAGATTGTCTCTTCACTTAGTCTTATTTAATTTGATAAGGTAATGTCTTATCCCGGTGGGACAAAGAGGTTAACTCCGATTTTATTCCAATTACTTTGACTTGATTGAGGGATAAATATTAGGATAACTCACTACAATGACCTAAATGCCCCTCTCATCACCATGTTATTAATGATACTTTATATTTATATATATATTTTACACCTCCTCCCTTTGTATTTTTCTTAAATGCCCCTCACTTTATGCCCAACTTAATTAATATATTTGGACAAATGATATACAATAAAGTTAATAACCATTGACAATGTTCACTGGTCATCCATTTATTTAAATTATTTTTGCGTGATAAACTGACTGGGATGTCTGATTAGACCTTTCTGGCCTTTCTTTTTCTTGCCAAAGAAGATCCACATTTTTTTGAAGGTAGTGATGCCCTTTTCTTTTTTACAGGAGAGGAAGAGGAGGGTGCTCGTGTTGCACCAAGCGACCAGCAAACAACAATCAGGCAATGGCAGCTCTCACATATGGGCCGGAGGTCATTGCAAACCATGCTAGGTTCGGATACCTGGCGACCCCGTTCGTGTTTTGTGACTTCCCAGTGATCGTCGGCTCGCCCTACTTCCTGGGCGTAGTTCTTGTGGTCGTAGAGAAGTCGTCACGCCTGCACTTGCTGAGGGCACTAAGCCCCTCTCCATTGCTGATCGGGTGTTCTTGATCATGTCTCGATACAAACACATCCCAACCATTCCCACCGTCAACCGCTTTGAGCTTCTCCGGCCCATTCGGGAAAATAAGGTGGCCTTGAAGAAATCCGGTGCATCGGTAGCAAACCGGGGGCAAATGCGCCGGTCCAATGCCAAAGTTTCTAAAGCCAAGTCCGGGGGCAACCTGGTGGAGGAGTGCCAGCTTCGTATGAAGAAAATATGGGTCACTAAGGAAGAAGGCCGCATCATCAGACGGGCTAGGGTAGGTATGCCCATCTATATATCAAACGTCCATCAGGTCCGAAATGCTAATAGGCGGCAACAAGTCGAGAGTTCTGAGATTCCACAGGTCAAAACTTCACACCCTCGTGGGCAAAAGCGAAAAAGGGTTTACAAAAAGCCCTGAAGCTCATCACCTTGGGGCTCGACCCAAGAAGAAGTTAATCATACATCGGAGGCATCAATGCCCCGAGTATCAATTTTTGACAAATTAGGGGAGTCTGCTCACCCAGCAATCCAACCTCCAAGGAAAAGAGCCAAGTGACCAAGAATACCGTTTAGGTATTCACTTGCTATGCCACCGGGAAGCGGCTAGAAGGGGTACCAGATGATTTGAATGAGCCACTATTGTCTTTGAAGAAATCTCATGTAGTTTCCCGGGCTGTGGCTCAACTGGAGTATGTTGTCTGTACTTCTTCCAACCATCAAGGACGAGAGAATCTTTAAGGGACGCCTAAAGGAATCCGCAACGTCCTTGAAAGTGAGAACCCAGGCTATAATGATGAACTGAAGGACAATGCCAAGGTTGTCATGTTGGAAGAATTACAGCGCGAAAACCAGAAGTTGAAGCATATCCTGTAAGACTTATTACAAAGAGAGAAAAATGCGGTCGCAGCCTACAGTGATGCCACTAGTGAGGGAGCAAGTTTTCCAAAGCATACTTGATGTAGGTAATGCTTTGGCTACAATGATTAAACTGTCAGTGACGGTGGAGTTTGAAGCTCCTCAGGTGGAAGTCAACAATCGGTCATCAAGCATGCCGACACCAGAAAACTTGATGTTATGGAAATAGATGATCGAAAGAATTGTGGAGGCAAAATTTACTAAACACGGGGAAGGTGCTGCCACGGTTGATCTGTACAACGTGCCGTACCTGCTCCACCACTAATTAAAAAAACTCCCCCCGGGGTATCTTAAAGCCCCCAAGTTACAAAAGTTCAACATGCATAGGTCCTCTCATGAGCACTTGACCTATTACATCATGGCCATGGGTAAATTAGCCCTGCTTACCAGCGGGCGATGACCAGTATAGTTGATGAGCTGCTCTACCGCAAGGTCGAGTGCTACATAGATGACCTAGTGGTCAAGACCAAGAAAAAAGAAGACCATCCGCAAGACCTCTGAGTCATATTTCAGAGGCTCAGGTAGTATGAACAAAAGATGAACCCCATGAAGTGCACATTCAGAGTGTCGAGTGACAAATTCTTGGGCTTTATTATCAGATACCGGGGGATTGAAATAGACCCCGAAAAGATCAATGCCATTCAGGAGCTACCTCCGCCAAGGAACCTCTCTGAGCTGAGATCTCTACAAGGCCGTCTGGCTTATATCCGACGGTTCATATCCAACTTGTCAAGGCGGTGTCACCCACTTCACAAGTTGATGATGAAAGATGTCCCTTTTTATTGGGATGAAGAATGCCAAATGGCCTTTGACAAGCTGAAAGATTATCTGAAAACCCCTCCAACGCTGGGGGCACCGGTGAAAGGACAACCACTGATTCTGTATATAGCAGCCACAAAATACTCCCTGGGGGCGATGTTGGCCTAGAATAATGAAGAAGGGAAGAAGCAAGCCCTCTACTACCTCAGTCGAAGATGGGTTAGAACTGAAGAAAAATATACTTTCATTGAGAAAGTCTGCTTGGTGCTGGTCTTCACCGCCATGAAACTCCGGCATTATATGCTGTCGCATGAAGTAAAGCTGATATCTAAGGTGGATCTGCTAAAATACATCCGATCACAACCAGCTCTCAAAGGCCGCTTAGGAAAATGGGCGGTGATTCTCATGGAGTTTGATATCTCCTATGCACCACAGAGAGCTGTCAAAGGTCAGGCCATCGCAGACTTCTTTACTGCGTACCCAGGACCTGAAGACTGTCCACTAGAGACAGAACTCCCTGAAGATGAGACCCTTGAAGCTGACCAAGTGTAGCCCTCCTTGTGGCAGTTATATTTTGATGGCGCGTCCAAAATTGACACTCCAACAGTCCGAGCAGCTAGAGTCAGGGTCGGGGTAGGCATAGTCCTGAAATCACCTGAGGGAGAGGTCATATACACCTCCTGCTCAATAAATAAACCCTACACAAACAATGACGTAGAATATGAATCCCTGATAATTGGGTTGCAGATTACTCTGTCCATGGAAATTCAGATGCTCAAGGCATTCGAGGACTCCATGCTAGTTATAAAATAATTGGAAGGAGAGTTCGATGTGCGGAAGCAAGAACTCCTTCCTTACTACCAAGTGGCACTGCGCCTGATGGCAAGATTCTATTTCATCAGAGTCAAGCACATCAATGGAGGACAGAATGCTCAGGCAGATGCTCTCACAAAATTAGCCAGTTCTTTCGCAATCCTGCCAGACATAAGCCTGAATATAACAGTAATTAATCGACGCCAGGTCCCTAGCATGACAGAGGTCCTCACTAATGAAGAAGAAAATGAAGCGGCAACTATGGAGAAAATCTAGCAGCCCGATTGGCGGGAGCATCTCCTACGATGGTTCCAACACCTGCAACTCTCGAAAGAAAAAGAACAATGAATGAAGCTCCTCAAGATCAAGGATTCGTATGAGATAAGAAACAGAACCTTGTTCCGAATAATGGCAGATGCCAGAAAGAAAGCCTTACTCCATTGCTTGCCTTTAGTAGAAGCTTGGTAGGTGATGCAAGAACAATTTGAGCTCTAATGGGCTCAATCAGAACCCTGATTTTAGGCCCACGTCGGAGTACCATTTCCCCTCGCATTCCCTTTGAAAAGTTCTAACCTATAGGTCGAATTTCAAGCTTTGGCAATGCGAGACTGCGTCAACTATGAATATCTCATGGACTCCTCTCCACATCGCTCCCCGATCACTACCACATCCCTAGGATCACCCCCTACTCTATAAATCGAAAGTTTACACTATCGAGAACCTCATTTTGCTGAGGCGACCAATGGCGTGCGACTTTGAGGGTGGGAACGTCGAGTCTAGGAGGAGGTTTCATCTAGGTTTCATCTAAAGGTATGTTTCTCTCAGGCCCAACTCTAATTAAATCATACCATCACATGCGTTTTGAAGTTATATTTCCATTGGTAGCAGTTTGCCTAATTTTTATTTAGTATAGAGATCACTACATGCATTTTACTTGAGGTCTGTCGGAGTTCGCCAGAAGGTGGAGCTCAGTTTCAGGTTGCGAAACTCCAGTGGCCGAGTCCTGGAGACCACGGTCCCATGATAGACCGCCATCTGCCTGGCGGGAGTTTCTATTGAAATTGGTCAAAGTGGCCAGATCGCGATCATTGACTGACCGCTATCCTAAGGTAGCGGCCCTTCCCTGACCGCATTCTATGCTCAGGTTATAGAAAGATCCCAATTTTTCCTATGGTTTGTTTTGATAGACAGTATGTTTGTGGGACTAAAAACACACTTAACAGTTAGGCCTTCCTGGAAGAACGTCAAAGTCTAACTGATATCCATATCATTGTTCTCTCATGCTATAACCTGAAAATAAGTAGATTTTTTTTGGCAAATGTAAAGGAGTTTTATTAAAGATGAATAAACAGATACAAACAGGGCCTAATTAGGCCAAACAAAAATGGATGGACGAACATTGCAACTTGTCCATCCTAAGATGTCCCCTAACAACCTGTGGCAGGTCAGCCCAATTGTTCCAAAAATCAAAAGTAAGTAGAGTACACGCCCAATTATCTAAGGAATTAGCCACATTGTTGCCTTCCCAAAAGGTGTGCTTCACCAAAAACTGCAAGTCATTAGCAAGGTGAGTGATGTCACCAATGATATGGATGAGCCTCCATGGGCAAGAGAATGTCTTCTGGATAATCCCGACCAGAACAGCTGAATCAGACTCTAGAATAAACTTTGACAGACCATAGAACTCGCACATACAAAGTCCATCACGCATAGCCATAGCTTTCGCCTCTAGACTGGAAAGGAAAGGGTAATGACGAGCAAAAGCCCATATTATGTTGCCAGACGAATTATGAAGTACTCCACCTCCATCAACAACACCCAGATTCCTTTTAAATGCACCATCAACGTTGAGTTTGAGCATGTGTGATGGCGGGCAAGTCCACCTGACTATAACAGGTTTGGCCACGGAAGAAAGGGGGGAAGCGATCCCCCAACTCAGCAATGCCTGAAGAGATCACCGGGAAATAGCAGAAGTAGAGCAACTGAATAATGGTAGAAGAGACCTAATATGTGCCACAACCTTTTGTCAAATTTTGGAAACTGACATGGGAAGCCCATCATATCTAGTAGCATTTCGTGATCTCCTGATCACCCATATGATAGCTGCCATGGTGACAAGGGATAAAATTCCATGAATAGATGATGGGAAAATATAGTGGAAAGCAGTAGAGATGTCAGGGTGTGCTCTGAGGTTGCTCCAGTCAATGTAGAGCAAAGAATCAAAATGAGCCTACACTGCCGAGGCCGTGTCCCCATAGAAAAATAGGTGGCCTACTATTTCAATGTCACCACAAGGGCAGTACACACATTTCGAGCACAAAGAAATCCCACACCTATGGATATAATTATCAGCAGGCACAGCTTGACACTGAATCTTCCAGAGGAGGATGGCCCATTTAGCAGGGAAAGGAGCTTTCCAAAGCCTCTTCCAGAAGCTCGGCCAGGAATGATCAAGAGATGTTGTAGCATGACGCGCTGAGTTGGTGGAGAAAAGTCCGCTTGCTGTTGGGCACCAAATCCACTGATCCGAAGGGGCATTTCTAATAAGAATAACAGAGGTAATTTACAGCGGAACATGCCTCCGAGCCATCAACAATTGGGGGTGAAGCGGGGTAGAAACAACCACCGCCATAGTACTCGATCTGTTATCAATGGTTGACAAATCATCCTCAGGTATGAAGGATTCCAGTGGCCTCTATCCAGCCCATTTATCATACCAGAAGCTCACAGTGGAAAAATTAGGATCAACAATAACTCTATGGTACTGATAAATAAGTTGTGCTGCCCGTGACTAGACAGCTCTATCTGAGGACTTCATTTGTTTAAACGATGCTTTAGAGTAATACACATTAGCCAAATACTTTGCCCGAATGAAAGAGGCTTAGCACTGACTCAGTCAGGTCGAATCCCAGCACCAACCCACATTCGATGGGTGTTTGCCAACTCACCTCCACACAGTGGGCCATCAAATCAAGTGGGTCCCAATGTTAATAGCCATGACGAAATGAACACATCTGTAGGCCCCGTGCTGCTTGTCCCTCGCTCATGACACTCGTGGCTGGGGGGGCATTTGTTGACACCTGGAATATTACTATATGACAATCACGTCCCAAACGTGAGAAAGTCAAAGAAAATCAATACACAAGGGTCCTCTCGGATTGCTGAAGCCTCAAGTCACCTTACTAGGGCATCAGGGACTCCAAGATTGATCACCTCAGGATGGTCGAAAGAAATATACAACGAACCGACAATGCCGTATGGCCTGCCCCAACAAGCCGGTGGCGACCTAGGTCATGCCAAACAAACCCCTACACCTCATCTGTTCAAGACGAGAATGTACTTGGTGGTCTACCACCTAATAAGAAACCCTCCCGAGGTGAAGAAATTTCCTTAAATCCACAAGACAAGGTGCCAAAGCCCATGTCAGCAGAATACCCAAGTAACATGATTTGGATGCATCCTGCCACTGGAATGGCCCATAAGTGGCCAAGAAACTACCCAGCTAGGGCAAAAGTGCTCCGAGTGGGGGATCACTCACTAAGGATGCATTGCGTATACGCAGAGCAGGTCTGGGAGCACAAATTATTGTGCCAAAGGCTAAGTCAGTGAAAAACCCAGGAATCTGACTAGCACACGCTAAATGCCGAAATAAGCCGTAAGTGGCCAATAGTCGTCCAGTCAAGGCAAATATGCTTTGAGGGATAGCCCACTCGATGAAGAAGCTCCTCATACTATTGAGATGAAGTTGGCGACACAAACTATTGTGCTGAAGGCTAAGTCAGTGAAAAACCAAGTTAATCCGATCAGCAAACGTGAAATTCTAGAATAAGTCATAAGTGGCCAAAAAATCATATAGTCAGGGCGAAGATGCTTCGAGGGATAGCCCACTTAATGAAGAAGCTTATCATCCCATCAAACAAGCCCTGGTAGAACAAATCACAGTGCCGATGGCCTAATCAGGATGAAACCCGAGCAATCCGACACGGGTTTGGCACGTGTCGAGAATCGCTCAGAGACATGAATTAGGGTCGGGAAGCAAGAAATCAACACTCTGAGGCTACTACATCAAACTCTACACTGCACCGGACATCGGGGTTCCGTCGAGGCCAATTTCAAGTCAACAAACCAAAATTACGAAAAGGCCCTTGGGGTGAGTCGGCGCCCCCGGGCGGGTCGGTGCCCTTCTTCCTGCCTCCATAAGTCGGCGGGCCTTTCTTCATGAGTCGGCGCCCCCCTCCTTGGGTCGGCACCCCTTCTCCTGGTGAGTCGGTGCTCGTCTTTCACAAATGGCAGAGCGGTGGGTCGGTGGAGGGCCGCCTATCCCATCGCCCAGCCGATGCCCTGTTTCCCTATAAGAAGGCCTTACCTTCGAGCGCAAGGAGGAGACGAGAAGAAAAAAGAAGAGGAGAATGCAGCAGAGCAGAAGAGAGCAAAAGAGAGGGAGAGAATAGAGAATGAAAAAGAGAGAAGAGTGAGAGGAAGCTCCTAGGTAGGTCTCTACTACGTGGAAGCCCCAGGAGGGCCAAGAGGCCCCTTCTTATGTTCTCGATTCTCTCTTTTGTTTTGGTTCTATTGTATTCTCTTTTCTCTTATGAAATGAAATACCCCAGCCGGAAGTTTGGGAACTAAGTGCCATGCAGGGTAAAGTGCTACGCTATGGGAGCCACCTCTTGAACCTGCAATGGGATAAAATACTGCATAGTGGGAGTCACCTCTTGAGCCTGTAGGGGCCACCTCTAGAGTCCTACCTGCCTGCGGGTTTGATTGCGTGCTATATGTGCCCAGCGACGAGGAGGTCTCCTATATAATAGGGGTAGATTGTAACACCCTCAAATATAGCTAAGCTGTACTCTATATCACCGAGGCGCATTTTGAAGTATCGGCTCAGTTCTTGAAAAGAACTCTAAAGTTAATCATGCTTAATGGGGAGTGGTACTGGGATGGGTGACCTCCCGGGAAGTCCCCCATTCTGGAGCCGATCCCTATTAGAAAGGGACAAAACCGTGAGGCCGGTAGGCCAAATCAAACAACACCTCGACGGTAGAGAGTACGGGACGTGACAACGGAGGCAACAGAGAAGAGTCTACTGAGGGTGGTTAGAGAGCAGTCAAGAGGGGATACCCAGTAGAGATACCCACAGAAGGAAAATGTGCATAGTGAGAGAGTGAATAGAGAGAGAGAGAGTCTCCATCTACTGCACATAGGTGAGTTTCATCTTCATGTAATGCCCTTGGCAGGCTATATTTCCCCTCCCCTATCTTTTGTTCTTTCTCTGTAATTCGTAGTTGTTTTTGCATCAAGGTCTATATAATGTATTGATTCTTTAGAAGTCAATAAACAAAGAAAAGATCAGTTGAATACTCACTGCAATTATCTCTCTCTCCCTCTATGTTTATACGACGGCTGGCATATGTCCGGGTGAATTGCCCTGTGGGGCTACATACTTCGATCGTCCTCCTCCAGTAGTTTCTCTTAATTGAACCACCATCGGCCTCTAGGGGTTCATCATTTCCCATCTCTATGCATCCCTATAAGGGGAGACATATTGGCTCTGTGTTCATCTTCCACATGATTTCGCATTAGGGGTATTGACCTCGTTTTAATTCTTTCCTGACATTTTATGTTTAAGGGGTTTGGTTAATTGATTACCGCCTTGAGTGAAGGCCAGGGACCTGTGAATTCATAACATGGCCCTTAGTTCTTCAATGGATGAATGAGGTACAAGAAACCCCCCTGTTTTCTTTGCTATTGATCCGTTTGTAACGTAATCTACTCCGGCCGCCATCTCGACAAGTTTTCTTGATTTGGACTCAAACTTAGTCCACTTCCCCATTCCATAAGACTACCTGGCCTGCGTAGTCCCTAAGCGATTAAACTCCTTCCCCAGGCTAAAAACCCCTTCAATTTTCTCTCACTTAGCCCTTCTACACTCACAGACCTAGAATTTGATAGTAAACCCACCATGATCTAGCACGTGTAGCGCACTGGATCAGCGGCTTCTCACCTGGCTACAGGGTGACTCCCCTCTCCTAGCCGTCGTTCCAACCCCTCCCTAGCCATCGCTTTAGCTATTACCCCTTTTTCATCCTTGGCATGCCACACCCCTTCCCCTGGCCAATGTGTAGCTCTGGCTGTCGGATCAAGCTTACCTTCACTTGGCTGCCATGTGAACCCCTAGCCTTCAAGCCCTTCAGTCTTTATTCCCTTTGCTAGTCACCGTATTCCCCTCCTACCATCCCATTGACTGCTAGACTGTACCCAGCCTCAAGAGATGCGATGACTAGATTGCACTCTACTAGTGACTCTAGAGCTTGAGTTTGACTTGAGTGCTAGAGTCATCGGCATAGAGCCTATATGTTGTAGGATGGCCAGTGTGATACCACTTGCCAAGCATCTGGGGGTGGTTCCTGCTTGTTGTGTTATGCCATATGATATGGCAAGATGCTCTAGTTTCCAACCTCAGCTTGGCCGACAGAGTGGCTTTGGGGTTATGCCGTCTTACAATGTCTAGAGAGTAATTCCCTCTGCTTAAATCTCAATTAGCCCAAGAAAATAAGTGGGTGCAACAAATGCCTCCCATGGGACATCCGTCAGAGGTAGAGATAATGGCAGGCATCTTGCGTGCCTTGTATACTTTGGCTTCTCTCAACCTTGCTTGCATTGTAGGAGTACCTTATTCTATCATCCCCGTCATGACCTTTTGTTGTGCTATGGCTTATGATGATGGCACGCTTCAGAGGGGGCTGTTGGTTGAAAAGGAAATGGTAACTGCTCAGGTTTGAAGCTTTACAGCAACATCCATAGCTTGATGCTATCGGTGGGCGTCGCCTAGGGTTTAGCTACTAATGACCTACTGCTATTATCTTGGTAGGTTCTTGTAGGCAACTTGCGTTGTTTGCAGATCGACCGTAAGTGTGTGCTGGGAAGGCTTGACATTGACCTCCCTCTTTGAAGTGTGTCAGTCAGATGTTGAAGTTGGCTAGCCTTTGAGGTGTTTTGGCCTGAATGGATAGAGGCCTACCTCGGTGAGATGTGTCGATATGAAGTTACAAGAGATCTACCTCGGTGAGGCATCTTGGTCTGAAATTATTATAGACCTACCTCGGTGAGGTGTGGTGGTCTAGATTGCTGGAGGCTAGAAGCTAGAGGCTAACTCGTATGTGTTGGCCTAGATTATTGGAAACTAGAGACTGGCCTGAATGAGAAATGTTAGCCTATTATTGAATACTGGGAGCCAAATATTAGAGACTTGTCTGGATATGGACTACTGGTCTGTTGTTGGAGACTAGAAGCTGGATATTGAGGGCCTACCTGGATACGGTGTATTGGTCTGCTGTTGAAAATTGGAAGTTGGGTACTGGAAACTTGGGACTGGAGACTGGGTACTGGAGATCGTGAATTGGAGATTGGAGACTAGAGACTGGAGATTGGGCACTGAAGACTGGAGATTGGAGACGGGGATTGGAGATTGGGAATTAGAGACTGGGAGCTGAATACTAGCGATGGGAAATTGGAAACAAGAGGTGGTGGGCTAGAAACTGGGGACTGAAAACTGGGGATTGGGGACTGAAGACTGGAGACTGGGAACTGGAGATTGGAACTAGACATTAGGGACTAGAAACTGGAACTGGATGCTAGGGATTAAAGGCTGGATATTGGAACTAGGTATTGGAGGCCTACCAGGATAAGGTGTGCTGGCCTATTATTGGAAACTGCAGGTTGGATACTAGACCCAAATAAGGCATTGTCATGTCCCGAATTGATAGCTGAGGAAACATGCTCGAAACGTGACAGCGAAATAGTCATGACAATCAGAGTAATAAATTAAAAAGATAAGAAGACCAAAAAATTGACAAAATTAAACTTTATTAATATAAACTTGTAATTACAAACTTCGATTCAAATTACAACTTAAAGAAAAAGAAAAGACACACTAACTAGACGTCCATCATTGGCCGCTCAAGGATGCACGGCTAAGTCTCAGCCGCACGTGGGAGAAAGACGGTCCAACCTGGCCGTCAATCAATCCCAACGGTAAGAAACATGAACGGTCGGACACTAACCGCTCAGGGGAAGGTCGGCTAGGATCTCGCCGTTCCAAGGCATGGGCAGTCCCACCTGGGCCGCTCATATACCAATGGTACCAGAAGATGAACGGCCAGCACATGGCCGCTCATGGAGACATGCGACTAGACCCTAGCTGCTCACCCCAAAACACTGCGTAACGGTAACAAACAACGGTCAAAAATTCACGGGACACACGGTTGGTCTTGGGCCGCACAAGGGACGAGCTGTCAAAGATAGGCCGCACATGCCTCACTACGCGCCGAGCCAACGGCGTCAGGTGACGTGCGGCCAGCCCATGGCCGCACGAAGGGTCATGCGGCCAGACCCTGGCCGCACACCCCAGTGCACTGTGCAACGGTCATAAGCAACGATCAAAATCTCAAGGGATGGGCGGTTGACACGGATCCGCACATAGGGATGTGCGGTCCCACAATAGGCCGAACAAACCCACAGCACTCCGAGCAGTAGTGCGGTCCCCACAGGGCCGCACAGGGGATGTGCGGGCCCTGGTTCGACTGTACAACCCTCACTGGTGCGAAAACGGAGAACCCACCAGATTTCACCCATTCCGGCCCTATACAAGCCCCATAGAGGGGAAAATGAAAGGAAAGGCACCCCCAAGCCCCCTATCATGATTCTACACCCCCAAAATGAGGAATTGTGGCTTAAATTGACGGATCGGGCGGCCTGTCCCCAATGTATGCTCGACCCTTCCCGGCACGAAAGAACCACCTCTCGGCCTCGCCTCGGCCTACAAACTGCGAGAATGGAAAGGCGATGAGCTAGGGATCGTCACCCTACCTTCGGTCCGCATCAAGGCACACCAATCAGAGTTCAATCCACGAAGAACGTCGCTAAGAACCTCGACCTTTCACGCTTCCCACGCCCGCGGTACGCCCACGCGATCGCCTCCCCGTCACCCACGTCGTCGCCTCGCCGCCGTCTGCAGTCGGAAGGGAGCTCGTCGCGATCGAATGGGAGAGAGAGAGGGAGAGGGGTGCGGTCACGGGAGGATGAAGAAGAAGGAAAAAGAATAAAGAAATGTGATATTTATAGAAAATCTAAATTTTTTAAAAAATACCAAAAAATAGAAAATCACGTTTGCACGATCCTCGAAACGCACCAATCGCAATGGTACCACTCTCGCCTGGGTGAACGACTCGGTTCGCCCACAGCGGAGTTCCACAAGTTTTGTCAAAAACTAGGTCGAGAATCAGAAAAACGAGCAGAAAAAGTCACGGAACATCTCTGGGCCTCCAAAACAGCTCCAGATCCCGCCGATCCGAACACGAAAGATATCCAAAATGCAATCACGGACACAACAGAGTCAGACACTCCGAGAAAGCAGATTCGGGACCCAAAAATAAGGATCGAAAAGGTTCCGGGATATCACAGCCCTCCCCCCTTAAATAAATTTTATCCTCAAAATTTAAGGATGAAGGCTCAGGAATAGGAGAAAGACTTACGCAAACAAATAAGGATACAACTGTCGCATCTCATCCTCACGCGCCCAAGACACCTCACCACCAGAATGACACTGCCCGACATCATGTATAGCTATACCTGTATTACACGCAATATGTAATTTACTTAAAGATTGTTAGAACTTGAGATGTAATTCTTATTGAGCGATTCGCTCACCTAGTTACATCCTAACATTTTTCAGGTAACTTGGATAGCGACCACCACCCAGATGGGAATGAGACCGAGTGAAGAGTGCTAGAGTCAATGATCGTTGAACTGTCAGCTAGTCGCATCTTTTGTATCTTGAGTCCTTGCATTTGCATTTCCAATTATGTTAGTCGACTTGAGTTATGAAGCTTGTTAAGGCTTGTAATCTTATCATTAGTATGGGTCCTTACCATTATGGTTATGTTGGAATATTAGTATTATTGTGGAGATTCAAATTTGGTTAGCAATATTCTTGTCTCTTGCGCACTCTATCCTGTGTCAAAATTCTTATTGCTCTGAATGACATGATTGATAACAAGCTCGTTACACGTACCGGGTTCTCTTCCGCGCCCGGGGCGTGACAAAGAACCTCAAGAGATGGCTCAAGAAGCAAGCTGAGCAAACAACCGCCTTACAATTGCCAGTCGAACTAACGTCTCTCCAAAGACTACAGCGACTCATTGACGACTTGGAAGAGTACATCCCTCCTCGTCCTACTGGAGCTGTCCCACTTGATGGCTACGTCCCATGGGAAGAAATGCATAAGTGAGCTTGCCTCAGAAGCTGGGTCCAAGAGATGATCCAGAAGGTCAAGAATGGCGAAAGACTCCTCATCCCAGAAGAACTCTCCCTGGTCTACAAAGACAGAGATTACCATAGAGCAGCTAGAAGAAATGCTCCAAGACTGCACCTATAACATGGTGGCCATTCCACCTCCAGACAACATCAACGCTTCCTGGCGAGGCGAGCCGGTGGCCTCCCGAACTAGATAGAGAACCACCACCCCACTCGGCTACAACCAACTCTGGAAAATTTAGGTCACGGCCGAGGTCATGGCTGAGGGTGTGGTAGAGGCCGCAGGATGATGGCCGAGCTATTGCTTCACCCGTCCACCTTCGACCCGGAAAGAATCATCCTCTTTCGAGGGGAGCAACTTGCCCTCATTCTAGAGATAGAAGTAGCCTCGATTCCTTCCATAGACTAAGCAGGTCCATCCGGTAAGGACGACCCAGTTCGCCAGTTGCCTCCAGAAGAGCCATCTTTGGTGCCTTTGTTCCAGGAACCCAAAAGGGACCAGAGTCAATCTGATCCCAGTGGCAAAGACAAGGCAGTGCAACTCCCTGAGGGGGAGCAACGTGGCAATTCATGCAAGACTCAGCCAGATATACTACCTTCATTAGAGGATGCTTGTGCTCCAGCCGACCGAAAAGTCCTTCACCAGATGAAACAATTTCCTACCAATATCACAATCTGGAAAGCCATTGCTTGGAGTAAGGAGCTGAGAGAAACTCTCATCAAAATACTCCAAGAATTGGAAGTCTATCAAGCACATGCTGCAGAAATAAAGGCATCTACACACAAAGCATTCGCGGCCACTGTCACCTTCACAGAGTAGGACATGTTACTATCTCTGCCATGTCACAATCGTCCTCTCTATATGAGAGGGAAAATCAATGGACATGAGGTGAACCGAATCCTGGTGGACGCCGATGCTACTGTCAATATCATGTCGCTGAAAACCTTCAAGACTCTATATTTGACCCCACGATTTTGGAGCATCATCGTTGTTTATGTGATTTCTCGTCATCATGCAAGACCACGCGTGTGTGTTGGGCCGCTGTGCCCGTGTGTGATCATTTTGCTGCCTTAGTGTAGCGTGGTTAGTGGAATCCTCTCGGGTTGAGAGGGGTGGACATAGGATGGCACTCGGGTGCGTCTGAACCACCTAAAAATTCCCTATGCTGTGGTTTTCTACTTGTGAGATTGTTGTTCCATTCTGTCCGTCCTGATTTTTGAGTGTGATGCGGTGAGCTGAGAGATCATACAATTTGTCTGCACTTTACATTTTATTCGAGTGGTTGATCAAGCTGCACTGGAGAGTTGTGAAAGCTTGCTTGCTTGTCTCTAGGTTAAAACTTATTATTCTGTGATTAGAGATTTTTTTTTAATTTCATCTAAACATCTCTGCACTTAGTTTTTTAAAAAGGGGGCACAATCAATTCACCCCCCTCTTGCTTGCATTCCTAACTGGGCCAACAATTGGTATCGGAGTCTCGGCTCTATTTTGTCTTGAAACCTAGCGGTTTAGAGTGATCTGTTAGGATGGCTAACAAGGGATTAATGCCCGAAGGGCATTCTATTCACAGACCACCTTTCTTTGATAGTAGTAATTACCCATACTGGAAGAATAGGATGACTGTCTTTTTACGTGCACAAAGCCATGAAATATGAACTGTGATTAAAAATGGTCCATACACTTTACCTCCTGATGAGGAGCAGTAGACTGATGATGCTGTCAAGAAGGTCACTGTGAATTTCAATGCATTAAATATTATTCAGTGTGTTATTCACCCAAATGAATATGCTCGTGTCTCCATGTGCAGCAGCGCGAAAGAAATGTGGGACAAGCTAAAGCTAATCTATAAAGGTACCACGGAAGTCAAGGAGACAAAAGCCAACACGTTGATCCGAGATTACGAGCTATTCCATATGAAAGAGGAAGAGACTATCTCCGAGATGTTCGCACGTCTCATGGAGATCACAAATGGGCTAAAGTCACTCGGAAGAGAGTTTAAGGACACTGATTTGGTAAGGAAAGTGCCGAGGTCCCTATCACCAAGTTGGCACACCAAGACAACGGTGATAGAGGACTCGAAGGATCTATCTACCCTCACCGTGGATGCACTCATAGGGTCTTTAATGGCCTATGAGATTAGCATAAAGAGAACAGAAGAGGACACGGAGAAGAAGAAGTCCATCGCTTTGAAGGCTAACTCGGAAACAATCTCAAGTCAAGAGGATTCAATGGGAACCACTGATGATGATGAAGTTGCCATGTTAACAAGGAGAGTTAGAAAATTTCTGCGCCAAAGGAGAAGATTTGGCGGAAAATTCAAGAAAGGAAAGAAGCAGTCGAAGTAGAGGAATGAACCAATTAAAGCAGCTGAAGTTATGTGCTACGAGTGTAAGAAGATGGGGCACATGAGAGGTGAATGCCCCAAGTTGTAGAAGAAGAAGGGCAAAATGATCAAGGGCAGGAAGCCCAAGGCAATGAAGGCTACGTGGAGCGATGAGGACGAGGATGAGCCTACATCCGAGGATGAAGAAGACATTGAAGAGCTGGTGAAGAACATGTGTCTTATGGCCAAGAGCGACCATGAACAGGTAATCTCTGACTCAGAGTTTATCACAAATGAACAATGGGAACTTGCATACACTTCCTCGCCCCACCCTGCCTTGTTCAGCTCTTTTCGCTTTTCTGTTCCCCTCACGACCACCACCTCCCTCTCTCTCTCTCTCTCTCTCTACACACACACACAGTCTTGTGTTTGCGCGGTGTTCGGTGGTCGGGGATGGGTGACACTGCCGACGACGCGGGCGGCAGCCGTGCCAAGCGAGTCAGAGACGAGTCCCCGGACGAGTCGCAGGAGGCGAAGCGGGTCCGCGCCGCCGACCTCATCCTTCTGGATATCCTGGAGGAGGACGTCGACTCGGCCGACCGGAGCCTGGTCCCCCCCGCCGCCGGGGACCTCGCCGTCGTGCTGAGGAGCTTCGAGGAGGAGATCGCCGCGCTGTGTCCGCGTCGTCCCTCGCAGGAGCAGCAGCAGGTGGAGGACGCAGCCTCTCGGCCGCCGGTGACATCGGACTCCGACGACCCTCGCCAGTCCGACCTGGACTACCTCCTGGAGGCCTCCGACGACGAGCTGGGCCTCCCGCCCGCCGCCCCCACGTCGGACGAGAGGGAGGCCACCGGGGGCGATGACCTCGGGAAGGAGGCGGGGGGTTTGGGGCAGATCTGGGGGTTCGACGACGAGATGCCCCCCGGCTACTACGAGGCGCTGGGGTTCGGGGAGTTCGGGCAAGTGGACGAAAGGGGGGCAGCCGGCGACGGGGTTGTGTTCGACGGAGGGCTATTCGGGTACGCCGACGCGGGGTTCTCCGACTGCCCGTGGCGACCGGAATCCCTGCCCGCCGTCTAGCTTGTGAAATTTCTAACCACAACTCGGAACAGAACAAAAATGTAAAAAGCGCAAGGGGGAAAGACACGTCTCCGGAAGAGCCAAGGGTAGAAATGCAAAAAAAAAAATCATCCTTCCTTTACTTTAATGCCCACTGACCGTACGGCGTTGTCAACAATGACTTCCCTGGCCGTCCGGCCGTCCCTCTGCGAAACGCACGTTCACACCCACGGTGGCGTCAAAATATCTGTCGAGCGTGGACGGTACAGATGTCGTTGGCCGTAATCTGAATGGCAGTGATCTCGCGACGCACCCCTCGCCTGTATTTGTCGCTTGCCCGACTCTCTGGCTGAAATTTACCGGAACTGCCCCTCCGAAGCTGGAAGGGCAGCATTGTAACGTCAGAAAAGAATTATTTTAAAATTAAAACTATTATTCGTATAATAGAACGCGCGGATCAAAGAGATCGCAGTGGGGCCACCACAGATCAGGCGGCCTATCTTTTTCCCCTCTCCCCCGCAAACCGCGAGCCATAGGACACGGGGACCACCGGTGGAGTAGAACAATCTGGAGACTCGGGAGAGCAAATCCATTAGAATTAAATTACGTGGCGTTACAAGCTGGGTGGGGACCGGTGCCAGCTGGGTTTCTCTTCTTTATTTTTTACAGAAATTAGGAGAACAAAAATGCGGAAACGCTTCTCGGACTCTGACTTCGAGTGGGCTGTACCTAAAATAGCGTCTCGGCCCCCAACGCTACCGCCGGCTGGACTGGAGCAGCACTTATGACGCCTGTCACCCACAACTTGGCGCTCTGTGGGGCCGTCCAATGGCATTAACACCAACAAAAGAACTGTCCGTATCTCTTGTGACCACTTCACTCGCACTGCTCTCTCTCTCTCTCTATGGGGGGAGAGAGAGGGAAGT
>JANBPO010003085.1:0-24163 GCA_024336825.1 Amorphophallus titanum | reverse complement strand
GAATGCTTATCTAGACCGCCACTAAGAGTCCTCTAATATTAGGAGGTTATGAGGATAAGGGAGACCAAGAGTCCTAGGGCCTTAAAGAGCCCATGTCGAGGACGCAAGCCCCTCCTATAACTCCTCTACTGGCCAGACTCATGAAACCGGCATACTATTTTAACTTGGGAAACCCTCTAGCATAAGGTAAGGCCACTACACACCTAAACCCCCTGAGCAGGAGCCACTTCACCTCTTCGGTGGAGAGGGATCTCATGCACCTTCTCCCTCCTCCCGTTATAGCTTCGCACCACAGCTCTACAAGTCCGCCGACTTAGGCATCGGAGGGTTTTTACCAAGGAACCATCCCTTGGCCCCCTGATTTGTTTCCCTTTCTTGCAGTTCATGGTCATCTTCTCTAGCTCAGGACCAGCACGAGATCACGCCTCTTTAATTATACATCTTTCTATTTTGTAGAACTCAGAATATTACTGTGTGTGCAGATGGAGCTGCGTCTCCGTGTGGGATTTTTGTCCGTGGTGAGTTCCCCGAGTTGGTGTGTGTGTGTGTGTTGCGGTGGCAGCCTCTTAGGGCCAGGCCCCTTGTGTGTGGCTTACTGCGGAAGCAGTGGGTGTGTGTAGTGTTGGGGTTCATCCCCGTGGTTGCTACATTTGTAGTGTGGTAGTAAAGTCTCACCGAATTTCCGTGAGGGGTGGACATAGGGAGCCCGTCATGGTCCCGAACCACCTAAAAATATCTGTGTTACATGTGGTGTGCCTGTGGGATTGTCCATTTCTCTTATCTCCGTTCACAAGCTATTTTATAGATTTTTTTTCATTGCACCATCGCACTTCGCTAGCTCTGCTATCTGTTATTAGTAATCGTTCATTGTTTGTTGGATTGGTGGTCCGTGTGAGACCGAAGAGATTGAGAGAACAATTATACCTCACTCCAGTTTAGATTAATTAACATAGTTAATTTGATTTCTATGTAATTAATTTAGTTATTTTTAAAATCGACCATCTCGACTGGGGGACAATTCAACCCCCCTTCTTGTCTGCCATCTATTCTGGGCCAACAGTGTCTGAGAGTTACATCTCATGTGTGTATGCAGATGTCACCCTATGTGTGTGTTTGGAGCTTGTCTCTGTGTTGGGGATTTATCCCCGTGCTGGTTTTCCAGCAGTGAAGCCCCACTAGATTTTGGTGACAGGTGGGCGTAGGTTGCCGTCGTTGCATCCGAACCACCTTAAAAATCTTTGTGCCTTGTGGTTTGAGTTGTGTGGTTTGGTCTATTTCTTCTACCTCAATTCTGTGTGATTGTATGTATATATTGTAACTCTGCCATGACCGGTCCCAACCCTGGATGAGAAAGGAGGATGGTTTGCGTTAGGTTGACGGCCAGCAGTAAAATTTTGTCACATCTCCCACATGAATTATGATCTAAATACTTTTTTGCTAATGCTAGGGCCTCCCCCTAAAGTGACACGTTACATCGGAACCGGGATGGAATGACAAGTGAGCAAGGGCTAGCTAGGGCATTCCCCTTAAGCGACAGACCGCAGTGGCGCTCGATTGCAGTGTCAAATAGGCAAGGGTTCCCGTGTGGGGTTAGACGTACACGGGTAAAGAAGCTAGTCCAAAAACATAGGATTCGTCTAGCTACTTGGAATATAGGAACTTTAACGGGTAGCTAGAACGTCTAGAAGTAGCTGTTTCTCTACAAAATGCACAGGAACGGGCGTATTCTTCTAGAAAAGACCCAAATTTTAGGGACCCTATTAGAGGTATTTTCAAGTGCAACCTTTAGAGTTTATTATTCCCCTTTATGTCTTCAAATCACCCTCCAAATTTTATGAATTAAGGTCAATAGGTTAAGGAGTTAGAAGGTCGAAAAGCTATTGGTTCCATAAAGGACGTGCTGGAATAAGAGCGTACTTCCAGTGAGAAATTTGAACTCTAGGAGCAACCCCAGAGGTAGGTTATCTCATGAACTTCTTAAAGATCAAGTTAGGATTAAAAGTCCTCTGATCTTACCGAATTTCATGCTTTCTACGTTGAGTATTTGATGTTTTTCCATGACTGCACTTGCATGTTTTTCTCTATATATATTAGCCCTGTACCTCTAACAAAAAGATAAAACTTTGACTTAATTCAAGCCTATTGTATACTTTCCATCATCCTAAACATGTTAACATGTCTTATTTTCCTATTTGTTATAATTTTCATGCATTAGTTTTCCTAGAATAGGCCCTACATGTTATTTTAAACTTCTATCTATTACAGATAGAAGGCAGTTCCATAGAGATCGCCTCCTTTAGAAGGCGGCCCCCGAATGACTGCTATTTGCTAGTGGTGGTCCTAGACCAACCGCTACCTATTTTCTGCAACTAGATTAAGCTATATATATCCCTAGTATATTTAATACAAATTATGCCTTAGTATTATTATTTATGACTCGTGCACATGATTCGAAGTTATTTCATGTTACCCATGACTTCTGCTACATCATGATTCACGTTAGCATCTTTAAATGTTATTTTCATGTATATTATTTTCTTGCCCAAAACTTATAGTTGTGTACTTAAGAATTTTTATGCAACGTTCCGACACTTTGTTTTATGATTTGGTACGTTCCTTTCTCATCTCTTTTTTGTTTTATAAGTTCACATACAGCACGTATTCTGGTATGTTACTATTAGATACACATGCACTTGATAGGAACACCTCTTGGACTTGTGATCCTCTCTGTCGGATATTTCTTCTGCCGGACTAGGTGATCATATTTCAAGGCCTCCATAAGTCTCCACGAGCCTGGGTTCCCACTAGGACGCCGAACTAGTTGCACCCTAAAGCCCATTGCTCTAGAAAGCACTTGTGTTACCGTCATTTTCCTGCAACCTGGATAGATAGCGGCCCTCAAGCAACCGCGACTTCCAAGCAGCGGTCCTGTTGCGACCGTCTTCTTCCAGGCTTGGTCATTGCGTCGACCTATTCCTTCTTTCTGCGTCGACTCCATTTGATTACGGTCTTGACTTGACCGCTACCTTCAAGAAACGGTCCTGACTTGACCACGATCTGTAAAACTTATTTTCAACCCTGGGTTTGACCCATGGGTTGTGTATATTCTATTCCTAGAAGGCCTATAGATTATTTGGAACCCAAACCATATTCAATAAGTCATTAATGAATTATGGAACTATGAAAATGTACTGTTATGCTGCTAGATTCCGTCTGTAGCATGACCTTGCCTTTAATTCATCCTTGAACACTCATGAATTCGTGTTGGTGCGTTCTTGCCTTGATATTTGCTATCATGAACTTATTGTTTAACTTCTTGTTATTATTGACCAAACTTTATTTAATATCTCTGCATTTTATCAAGGAAGTTTTATTGTTGCTCAATCATCTCTGTGATTTAGTTTTAATTTTGTCAAAAAGGGGGCGCAATCAATTCACCCCCCTCTTGATTGCATTCCTAACCGGGCCAACATTTGGTTCAGGGAGTATTGATTCCATTGCGTTTTTCTTGTGTCTTCCCCACGTCGTCGTTCGTCATTATTCTTGGACATTCTAGCGTTGTTTTCCCACTTGTTTCCATGTTTTCATTATTCTCTTGCATTCATTTACATCCTCCTATTGCTTTCCTCGCCTCATAGGGGTTAAAATACCACCATCCCCAAGTATCCACCCGTCTAGTTATGTGTTTTATTCATCACTCGTGTTTATTGGTATTCCACGTCCTTGAATTAATTTGGGTCGTCTTCTCTTGTTGTTTGTGTTTTCTTGCAGGTCAGCAGTCGTTTCTACATGAGGCCCATCCCTCTTGGCCGGCCAGAAGGGGTGGAGGATTAAGTTCCCAGGTTCAGGTTCTAGAAGCTATTTGTGATCTACCTCCGACCGTCTTTCAGGGGTAGCGGCCTTCCCTAGGCTGTTTTCCTTCTGGTTGCAGCTGATCGAAGACCACTTAGTTCCTGTGCCCGTGCCTTATTCCTGTGTTCTATCTCGATGCTGGTAGCAGCCTATCGTTTGATCGTCTTCCAAAGGTTTACGGCTCGGAGTGGACCGTCTTCTTCCTGCACCAAAGCTGTCTCGATTGGCGAGTGTCTTCATCCATTTCTTCTTTCCAAGGTGCGTAGTGCGTTCCTCTTGCACTATTTACTTTGGTGGCAATCATGATCTGGTTGTGTTAACTTTGAGGTGATAGTAGTGTTGCATTGCTCGCTTTATTCCATGTTCTATTGGATGTCACACTAGTCACCTTCATTCACCTACACACACTTGGAGGAAAATACCAACACACTTGCTCTTTTTGGCGATCACGGTGGGACGCCTTATGCCCATCGTGTTTTAACATTGTTGACTTGCTTCTCTGTGCTTGTTTCAATCATTTTTAGGTCTCCTCAAATTTTTCATTTCATTTTTCTGTCATTTTTTGCTCTCTGGGTTGATTGCAGTCCACTATGAACCGTTCGATATTGCCAATGGTCAGTCGATAGACCGCCTTATTCCGTCTCAGGTACATCCGTCTCAGGTGAGTTCCTATCTTTTGCTATTTTTGTCTTCTGGCTATTTGTGGTCCCGTTAGGGCTATTTTATGCAGGTTACGGCCATTCATCAGACCGCTTCCCTCACTCAGGTGTGCGTTTTATGAATCCTATTACTGTTCAGTGTGGTTTCTGTCTGTCTTGTTCTTTTACCGTCTCTTGGATTGTTGCGGTCCTCCTAGGACCGTTTGAGTTTCTTAGCGGTCCTGTCTCTGACTGCCACGTTGTCAGAGTGTCCTGTTATCATTCAAGTTAGTCATTGCTATTTGTGTTCACTGCTCCCTACCTTATTGCGGTATTCCCAGGACCGTCTCCATCTCTATGCGATCTCCCATCAGACCGCTACTTTGTTACTGTGCACCCCGAGCATAATACTTGTGCTTTATTATTCATCATTGTGCTACTTATTTTGGGTGTTGTTTGTCTCCCCCTAGATTATCATTTATACCCATGTTATTGTTGCGTAATTTTATTATTGTTTAATGTATGCCCCGTGTAGTTGCACTTGTGTAGTTCTTGTGTAATTGTGGACTTGTACTAATATACTTATGGACTAATGTATAAATAGAACACTCTGATAATGTATTTTCCTTCACTTAATATTGTTGTTCAATAGAATTACACTTGTAATTGTAGATTCTTATACATCCACACCCATCCTTCCAACCCTTCGGAGCCTTACAGCTCTTGGGTGGCGACTTAGGGTCCAAGTGGTATCGGGTTTCCCGATATCCCGATTCTAGGTCGTTATAGTACATTTGAAGCTGCCCTTGAAAGAGTCTGCGTCAACGTGGTGAAGAAGTGGGGTCGACTCAGTGATGACTTGGCTTCTAAAAAATCATCTAGAGTTGACACGGTGAAGGGATGGAGTCGACGCTATAGTGAAGGGCGCCTTGTTTGCTCTTCTTCTTTTGAGAGGGTGAGTCGATGATGCCTATAGAAGGGGTCGACACAGCCTTGAAGATTTGTTGAATTCTTCATATCTAACTAATAAAAGGATGTTTCAGATTTTCGCACAATGACTCACCAATGACTTATAGTAAGACATCATAAAAAAATAATGTATCAAACATTCTCCCCCTTTTTGATGATGCCAATTATGAGTCATTGTGCTCACATGTTTGAAATTGAATTCAAGTAGCAGGTTTTGGCATGCAGTAGATTTTGACATGAGTAGCATGAAACACATCAAGACATGCAATGGAGATATAGACATGCAATGGAGATTGATTGTCTTCAGACCAAGCACACCCATTAATGACTACAAAACAGCCAAACTGAGGCCCAAACTGAGACCCATCAATGACGTCTCAAGGATTCCTCATATATTCTTCATCAGACACTTCTCCCCCTTTGACATCATCAAAATGCTAGGAGAGGGGTTCAAATATGTAGGGAAGCTGTGAAGGATGTTCTGAATATATGTGAAGAGAGAGGGGGTTGAAATGGAGTTCAGTGAGGGGATTCAACGTCAATACAGAGTTCAGAGTGGAATGGGACTCATTCCCATGGATGAACATCTTCCTCAAAGGAGCATTGCTTGGTTGGAGTCTGATGATAAGATAATTTAAGAACAATAACTCCAGAGGGTGTAGAAGCTATGAAAGCAATAGGAGCGCTTGCCCTCAAGATTACTAGAACTAAAGCACTATGGCACACCAAAAGATCTTAGCACTCAACATGAAGCCTTTCTTATGAAAACCCAGTGACTTTTCGGGATAAACTATCATAAGCATTGAGGTCAAAAAATTTTGAAGCATTGAAAGTTCACTCAAGTAAGCACCTCTGGTTCACAAGGGAAGATGCACATTAACCATGTTATATAGGCTGACAGTCAAGTTGAGCTGACATCTCTTGATGTGAAGAAGGACATTGGTTAGATGCCACCTTCCCAGTTATTCTATTCAGTAAACCATCCTATCTCATTTTGACCGGAGATAGCTTGCCACCTCATGCCTTAGCCCACAGCACTTCATTGGCGAAGGGGCACACAGTTTCTTAGCAGACTGAACCCATTGCTCTGTGTATATCTGTAACATTTTTTTTAATAAATGAAACCATGGCAAAGTTAGTTACAACACTACCTTTTTACATGAACAACCTCAAATCTCAAGTGAAGTGCACTTGGTTAC
The DNA here is from genome assembly GCA_024336825.1 of Amorphophallus titanum. NCBI lineage: Eukaryota > Viridiplantae > Streptophyta > Magnoliopsida > Alismatales > Araceae > Amorphophallus > Amorphophallus titanum. Next base: position 17,505 of record JANBPO010003085.1, on the reverse strand, counting down.
TCAGTAGGTCTTTGCCATTGCTTGAACGCGATAGTTGTTATCAGGAACGCGATCGCCTAAGTGATCGCATTCAGCCCTGAGCCCTTGACACGTGGGCTAGGGTTTATGCGGGTTTGACTAGGGGTTTTTTAATGTGGTTGCCTAAGCAACCGTGTTAAGCCCTAACACCCTAACACGTGAGCCAGGCTTTATACAGGTTTGATTGGGCATTTTTGAACGTGGTTGCCTCGGTGACCACATTATCATGAATGCGATCGCCTGAGAGACCGCGTTCATCCCTAACACCCTGATATGTGGGCCAGGGTTTACGTGGGTAAAAGTGGCTATGGGCTTCTGGGTCCAAGTAAACCTCTCCTCCCCCTAGGGGGTTTGGATGGACCAGAATGGCTAGGTTTTGACCTGGAAGAGAGGGAACAATCATGTAAGTCCTACTGGGGGTTAAGATGGGCTGGAGCAAAGGGCGTGAATGGGCCATAGTTGAGTGAGTCTGAAATTTATGTGGGTTGGAAGGATTGGCTGGGTTCAGGGGTTTGGGTTGGTTAGGTCAACTGGGATTTACAAGGGTCAGGTGGACTGGGTGAAGTGATAACTTACTTGAATCTGGCCCCGAATCGACCGAAACCAATGTTTGTGTGACCTTCATCTTGAATGCAGTGAACCCAGGTGTGATGTGACTGTTGGATTCACTAGTGTCAAGTTGCTTGCAGAAGGTGTGCCAAGAGTTGTTCCCTACTCTTTCATCATCCACCGCGTGACGCGATGGGTTTCTAGGAGTCTTGGGTTGGCCCGGGTGCTGAAAATAATCAGCTCAATGCCGTGTGTTTGAGGGTCGGGGGTGACCCCAACTTGCTAGAGGTTTGCCGTAGGATATGGCTAGGGTGTTCGGGCTGTGGGTTGGCCTCTGGCTTGCTGTAGAGTGGCTGGAACATGCGCGCCCACTAGGTGCTCGAAAAAATTCCTAATATGCGAGCACGGGCCATATAGACATTGTAAGGGCCCTCGGGACCCGTAGTTGGCTGGGAAAAGTCTTCCTTGGACTTTTAAAGGCTGGAGAGAGACATTTTTAGGGAGACCCCCGGCCCCATTGTTGGGTGCCACGTGTCATGGCTTGAGGTCAGGGCGCCCTCAGGTTGGCCCGGGCGGCTTGATTAAAGGTGGGTAAACCTGCAAGTTGGGTGATCGGGAATTGTTGATGTCGCCGTGGGTCACAGCTAGTTGGTTAGGACCCTTGATTGGGCCCAATATGACGTAGGAGGGGCAAGGTAGATAATGCCTTAAAGGTGTTCGGGGAAATTTTTGAGCCCTTATTTCTGGTTATTTTTGCTAGGAAAATGGCTGGGTACAACAAAGCCCAAGAAAGGGAATCGACAGACTATTCTAGTTAAGGAAAGATGTTAACATTGCGATAAAAGTAGTCATCGAACGAAAAATTGTTAGAGGAAGCTTGGTAAGTGTATCCATTGTGGAAGTGGAGATCATAGGATTGTCTGTTGCCCTTTAATGAAGGAGCAAGCGTCACAGGATGAGCAACAAGGTGAACCAAGGCAGCACGGTAGGCTGCAAGCGTTGGAAGGTAACTTTAAATCCTACCTTATTTATAATTTCTTGAATGGGCATGGTGATCATTATAGTAGGAGTAGAATGCATATTTTAGATTGGTAACTTTATTTCTCACAATGTTGGAAGGGAATCTTTGTAAAAGATGATCAGTTTGTTTCCCTTTCCCTTGTTGTTTCTTCTCTTCCGCCGATAGGAGGCTATGAAGGTCTTCAACTGCTCAACCTCGTACTCTTCCCGTTGGGATGAGAGCTGGAGGCACTTGGGTGGTAAGGAGACGCTTCGGTCAATGACCTGGCTGATAAGGTTGGCTTCAAAGTCAACGCTTCGTCTCTCCGGCTGAGTCGGCTTGGAGGCGGCATGGAGGCTTAGCTTGTGCAGCTTTACCATGTCTTGATTGACAGTGAACAACTGCCCCTCCTCAACTTCATGGTCCACCTTCTGCTTCCCTTTGTCCTTTAAAGGCTCGGGGATTGTCAGAGTGGGCTCCCCAAAATATAGGGAAGCATCGGCCAAGTGGCACTCATTTGGGTGGAACGGAGCTTGATCTGCGAAGACCGTATATTGCTCTCCTCTGGCATACTTGATGCATTAGTGTAGAGTTGACGGGACAACCCAATTCTCGTGGAGTCAAGGTCTCCTGAGTAGCATCTTGTATGTCGTGTCGGCATTGATGATATAGAATGTCGCCTGAGTGACAAAATCACCCAAGGCTAACTTGACTTCAACCCGACCAAGTGCCTCTTCGGCCTTCTGATTGAATCTTGAAATTTTAACGGCACTGACCTTCTGCAAGTAAGGTGCCAAGTACAGAGACTTAAAAGTCTTTAACGGCATGATATTAATGGCGGCTCCAGCATCGACCAAAATGTGATTCACATCATGCCCATTGATCGTCCCCCGCATATATAAGGGGCGATTGTGGCACGGAGAGGACAGCAACATGTCTTAACCCGTGAAGGAGATGTTGGCTGTGAATGCCTCGTATGCCTGGGCTTGCAACTCTGCAACATACGCTTCATAAGCCTTTGGATCTTGGAGTATCTTGACAAGAGCCTCCCTGAGATCCTTGCTCCAGGCAATGGCCTCCCAAATGGTGACATTGGTTGGAAACCGCTTCATATGATGAATGATTTTGCGGTCTGCCCGAGCACGGGTCTTGTCAAATGGCGGAATGATCTCCTCCAAGGTCTTCGGCGCCTGGCGAGGCTTCTCCCGCTTAGGGGGACGCTCCCCCTCATTCTGGCCTTCCGCATTTTCTTGGAACAGCGGTGACAAGGATTCCTCCGGAGGTGGCAACGATTCATCATGTTGGTCTTCATTAGAAGGACCTGCTGGGCTTGCGGGCTCGACCTTGTTGGAGGGGCCAGTTTGCTCTGAGGCCTCCTCGCGCAGAGGCGACTTGGTCGGCTCCTCTTCTTCATCAGAAGAGGCGATTATAAAGGGGACGCCACCCGATTTAGCCTTTGAGCTGGAGGCTGAACCCTCTGAGGAGTCCAGGATAAAGAGGATTCCCCGAACTTGGGTTTCCGGGACAAGACCCGGCTTCTCCCCTTTGAATATTTTGACCCGATCGAGATTCAAGGGGCCTTCACGTCCACGTCCTCGTCCTCGACCGTGTCCCTGGCCATTTCTTGCCGAGCGACGTCGGTATATTGCCATGGGAGCCTTGCCTCCTGTGTTATCAGCTGAAGGGGCATTGATGTTGTCGGGCGGCAGGATGGCCACCATGTTGCAGGAGAGCTCTTGCAGTATTTCCTTGAGCATCTCGACAGTGAGCTCCTCCTCTTTGTAAAATAAAGAGAGCTCTTCCGAGATAGGGAACTCTTCACCTACTTGAAGACGGTGAGCCATTTCCCGGAGCCATTGAAGAGGGCGGGCTTTCCTCCCAAGCTTGTCCCAAGAAATATATTCGTCCAAAGTGACGACCCTGGTGGGACGAGGGAGAACGTATTCCTCCAGCTCATCTATGAGCTTTTGAAGTCTTTGCAGAGGGGTCGGCTCCTTAGGGGCCTCCATAGCTGCTGTTTGTTCAGCTTGCTTTTTCAACCGTCTCTTCAAATTCTTCCTGCGATTCTTCTCTTGCTTCTTTTGGCGTGCCGCCTCTTGAGAAGAAAGGGGACTTTGCTTTGAAGGTGGGACTGATTTGCCCCCAGAATTTGGCCTTTTGCTTCGGGATGGCTCCTTAGGAGTCTTGATGCCTCGGCTCTTTCTGGGAACGACCTTAGTCCAGTTGGCCTCCTCCGGCTGAACCTGGAAGGTGGCATTGATTGCCTGAGCAATTATCTCAGGCGGCAGCTCCTGGAACTCTGCCAATCTACAATGGGACCCCCGAGGGTTTTGCAACTCCACTGGTTTTGCTTTGGCTGGCAGCTTTGCTTGTTCAGGCTGTTTAGGTGATTCCTCAATTGGCGACCTTATCGGCTCGATACGAGCCTTGGCTTGAGGCTTCCGCACCTTAGCTTTGCCTTTATTGTCTGGTGAAGGGTTTCCCCTTATGATGATGCCGGGTTGGGTTTGTCTGGACAAAGATTTGGAACCTTCTCCCTTGGCTTGGCGTTTTGGGCTCTGGGCCTTAGGCCCCTCACACATGGCCTTGCCTTTAGGGTCTAGTCGAGGTTTGCCGCCTGTAGACTTGCCCGGTTGGACCTGCTGAGAGGTGGGCTTAGCTCTACGCGACTTGGCTTGCTCCCGCCGAGCTTGTTGGAGAATCTTCTCGGTAGCCTCTTTAAGACGCAGCCTTGTCATAGAGTTCCCCTCTGCATTGATTTCCCCTCTCTGGATGAGGACCTTGATACAGTCTTGGACTTCTGGGCATTGCCGGGTAGGGTGTGACACCCTTGCATGGTATTTGCAATAGCGGGGGTGGCACTTGGCCGTCTCATTGCAGTAGGCCGGCGGATCATGTGTCAGCACCCGACTATCCTCTAGGAGCTTATCAAAGATCTTTTCAGTGTCTTCCTTAGGAAAAGGGCACTGATGGGAAGGTCGCCACCCTGGATACCACAACGTGGATTTAGGTGGCTGGGCACTGGCCCCTTGGCCACTGACTCCCTCTTCTTGCGGCTCTGGGAGCTGAAAAGTTGCTACAGCATGTATGACATTGACGGAGAAGTGAAGACTCCTGTGTACATGCGGCTGAGGTGGGTCGACTAAGAACTCACCAATATTGAAGGACCCTCCCTTGCCTGGTTGGGTCTTCAACGATGTCCTTGAACGGCTCACAGTTGTGGATAATGTGGCCTATCACCTCATGGTATGGGCAATAACCTTGATGAAATGCAGCGCCAAGTGTCTGCTCTATGGGCGACGGGCTGATCAGCCCCGCTCGTTGGCATGCGAAGAAGATATTCGGGGTCCTCTCCCAAGGGAAGGAGTATAGCTTTTCTGGCCGCTAGACTTCAAGTGGAGCCTCCTCGCCTTCCGATGAATCTGAGGATTCCTTCGGAAGCCAGCCCCTGGTTGGAGCCTGGCCAGTGGGTGGTACACCTGTCTCCCATATGTGGGCCGGAGCTAACTCGCTGGCGAATGTGCCAAAGGGGAAGGTGGACAACTGTTGATCAATGCTCTCCAGGAGCTGCAGTAGACGCCTCTGTTCCAATTGCAACTGTTGGACTTCGCCTCGAACCCTCTGAATAGACCTCCACAGCGCTACGCGTTCTGGGAGTGAAGGATGAGCGGCTCTGGGGCAGCCATTGGGCTGTTGATTTGAGGGCCTGGCCTCGGCACCGTTGGAGCTCGACGCCATGGCCACCATATGGACCACATTAGCCGACCGGTTCGATCGGCTCCAAGCGTAGGGCTGTGGTGGGTCAACTGCATGGCCCAACATATTTACCAAGCCCTTTTGGATGAGGTCTTCTGCTATATTCTTGAAAACATAGTAGTCCTCGATGGTGTGACCCAACCTTTGATGATACACACAATAGGTAGGATCATCTGTCTTGTCCACCTCTAACGGCTTTCACAGATCCGGTAGGGTGATGAGTTGCCCTTTCATACAGAGATCAAAGAGCATTTTAGTGTGCTCTTTCCTGAAGGAATAGGGCGTCTTCATATTCTCCGTCAACCGAGATGCATTTGCCTTGTCATCAGACTTTTTGGCCTTGCCTTTGGATTTTCCTTCCCCCTTTTCTCCATTTGTCGGAGAGAAGTTGACGGCATTTGCCTCCTTGCCGCTAGCCATACTGTCTTTGGAGGATTTGCCTTTGGCAGAAGTTTGTGCTGGGTGGTCGGCGAAATATATTTCGATCTCTGCAAGATAGGTTTTCAAATCTATTCCCGAACCTAAAGGTGTAACTATGGCTAATTCTGACGATAAGGAAACAGGTGAAATAGGTAATATATTTGCAAAGGAACTAGCAAAAAAGGAGTGAGTAGCACCAGTATTAAATAGTACAAAAGTAGGATATGATTGGATGTGGATGGTACCTTCAATGAGTTCTCCTTCTTTATTTATTTCTTCATCTTCTAAAATAGCATTCAACTGAGCTTGTCGCATCCGCCCACCAATACTCTGGTTGGATTTTTGTTGGTCTTTCATGAGAGGACAATCGGGCATACGGTGCTCTCGACTTCCACATCGCAAACAAGCTACAATATGCTTCCAACACTCTTCGACAGAATGACCGAACTTTTCACAGAATGTGTAGGCCGTTGTAATGGCCTCTTCTTCCTTTAACTTCTTGCTCTTGCCATTGCCATTACGAGATCTCTTTTTATTGTTATGGGACTTGTATTGCCCGTAATGCTAAATCTCTCAACCTTCTTTCCTTTCTTATCTTTTACGCGGCTTGTAAACTTCTCGACCTTTTCCAAGGTCCTTTCATACAAGTAAGCACGTTGGACCATCTCATCATAGGTCCGAATGTTTTGCGAGGCCAATTGCTTGATAAAGGTAGGACGCAACTCGTCCATGAATCGGTTAGCCTTCAAGAGATCAATACTAACCAAATGAGTAGCATAAGGTGCCAGCCTCGAAAACTGGAGGTCATACTCTGCTACTGACATCATGCCTTGTCGTAAGGAAGCAAATTCTGTAGCCTTTCCCTCCTTGACGTGATCAGAGAAATACTTTGCTCGAAAGAGCGTGAGAAACCCTTGCCAGGTATGTGGTGCATTTGGGGGCGGTGCTAGAATAGACTTCCACTAAGTACGAGCATCTTGGTTTAACTAGAACGTGGCAAGACGGACTTTCTCCTGATCAGTGCATTGCATTACTTCGAATATCCTGGTCATCTCGTCGATCCAGTTCTCCGCTTCATCTGGGTTGGAAGATCTAGAGAACCGAGGAGGATTCAAACTCTGAAAATTACCATGTAAATTTCCCTCGCCAGCAATTGCACCAGCTTGGGCTACGGTCTGCAGAGCCTGGGTAAGACCGGCAACAGTTTGTTGCATCTCATCCTTGTTTATATGATGAGCCATTGAGGATCAAAGTACCTAAGAAAGTAAACACCTAGTTAAGTACCTTAGAATCAGAAGCTTCTATCCTAAGATAATTTCTACATAACTATCTCATCCCGGGTTCTACCCAATTCTCACTTAGGTTTGGAATTTCTTCCTAATTTGTAGGTTTGGGTCCTTAGCCTTGGACTTAACCTATGTCGGGACATTTTTCTAGGACTTACTTAAGCCTAGGCTCTGATACCACTTTAAACTATCACGCCCTAGCTTTTGATATAGTGAAATTATTTTTGGGATACGTAAACAGTCGGCATGGTAAGCCTCCTGCAAGAAAGAAAATCAGAGTGTAAGATAATCACACATAATGAGACTTTACAAGTAATTTGCTCAAAATTTTAACTTTATTTCATAATAAAAATGTCAAATACACATAAGACCTTTCACCTTGAACATTTTTACACTGTAGACTCAAGAAATAGAAAATTATAACTCGACTTGACTAGACATAAAAATAACTAAGGCAAGCAAGACAAATGTAGCTTCAGAAGAGGTTCATGAACCTGTTTCTGCAAGACTGAACTTCTTGCTCTTTAGGCTCTCTTCTTTTTCTTCACTACTCTAGATTGGGTCGGACCAGAGCTGGGCTGCACACCTCTCTCTTTTCTTCGTCTCTTCTCTTTCTCTTTTTCTCCTTCGGATGAGCTAAAGTGATTTTACACTCAATGCATTTGGTCGGCCAACCTTTATAAGATGGCAAGAGCTACATATTTATAAAGGGGTGTTTGGATTTGCACCTTTGATTAGGAGAAAGCAATATGGACCATTCAGATTACACGTATTGAGTCTTGGGGTGTCGAGCTTCTTCTTCTGGAATGGAGGTTGAAGGGAAATTTGTTTTCTCGACTTGGAGTGATTCTACATATCATGGTGCATGCTGTGGAGGCTTCCCATTCACTTGGAGTCTTTTAAACCATTATTTGTTTGGTCAGAATAAATAATATGGTTCCTTGACCAAATACCTTTTCCCCTGGTGGTCTATGATTGGTCCAGCATATAGCAGAGCTGGGGCATAGACTTTTTTAGATCTGATCTTCTTCCAGGTTCTTCCACAGACTATAATTTGATTGGTTGTGGCCAAAAGGTAGTGTACCATGAAAGCTGACCTTTCCCAAATTTGATACCTGACAGATCTGCCTACCAAAAGGTTGTCCTGAAGCCTCATGATAGAAAGGTAGGATCTCTGTCCTAGGACCCTTTTCTAGAGCTTGGAAAATGTATGTTTGGAGGTTTATGTCACTGACTTTTAGCCTCTGTACGATCTCTAAAATGTTACAGGTTTGACTGATTTAGGCTTGAAAAACTTGTAGTTTGTCAACATAACAAGGTCATTGCATCGACACTGCTTTATGGATTCTTGAGTTGCTGGCAAGCTGGCCCAGTGTGCATTGATGCAGCTGATGGGTACGTCAACGCATCATTTGAAGATGCGTTGAAACTATTTTCTGGAAGAGCCCATGTGTTAACGCACTGAGAATATGGCGTTGATGCACCAAGTGAATGACACTTATCTGTTTGGTTTTGGAACGGAATGAGGTCGACGCAGCTTGATGGCAAGGTCGATGCAGCTATGAAGACAGCTTCAATGCTTGCTGGGAATACATCTGGAGTCAACGTAGTAGTGAGCATGGGGTCGACATCGCCTATAGTTCTGTTGATTTTTCAGCTTCTTGTGGGCTGATGGGTTGACGCACTTGATAGTGTTCTGACTCCTTGTCTTTCTACTCAATCTTTTGCAACTAAATTTCATCAAATCCATAGCTCCTTGTCCTTTGATGTTCTGCCCAATTCTTGCAAATTGGCATCAACAACTTGATCACTTTGCACCTTGAACTTCAGTGTTCGTTGGCTTAAGCTCCGTACGGTTGATGACTGGCCTTGCTATTGCTGGTGCTAATGCTAAAGTTGTAGTAGTGTCGACGCCATGACACCATACAATTGTCAGCGCTAACTTTGACCTGAACTTCATACATGTTGACACCATCAAATACGTATTAGACTCATCAATAAGTCATAGTCATATGTCATTAAAACCAGGGGCACAATAGGCTACCATAAGTAGAGGGCTCTCATTATAGGCCGACCAGGAGTATGGATTTTCACAATAGGTCGGGCCATGAGGGGTGAGAGATAACCCTTCCTTCTTCTTTGAAAGCCTCTTTTACATCTCTTCCCTCTCTCATTTCTACATTCTCTTCTCTGCTCCTCTGCAACTCTCCATCGGTGACTGTCGTGGAGTCTCTCTCACTTTCTCCCCCTCATACTTCCCTTCTGCCCTTATGGCCTATGTGGGTGGCTCTAGCGCTGGGAAGAGACGATGGGTGATGGCACCCGTCGTCGTCCAAATTGACGATGGAGACAATGGTGGCAAGGAGGAGGCCCTCGCTGCGGTGGCTGAAGCTCTAGCGGTAGGGCACGAAGAGGAAGAAGCCGCAGGCGATGATGAAGGAGATGAGGGCAGCGAGGAAGATGAAGACAGTGAGGAAGAAGAAGACAGCGAGGAAGATGAAGACAGCGAGGAAGAAGAAGATGGTGAGGAAGAAAGCGATGGAGGAGGATGAGATGGCAAGGAAGAAGGCGATGGCGAGCACGCAACCGAAGGAGGAGAAGGCGATGATGAGGCAGCCGAAGGAAGAGAAGGCAATGAGCGGCCCCCTCCTCCCCGCCGGCCACTGTGGGGAGGACTTATGGAGCCCGCGCCCAGCAAGGTAAGCACGCCATTTTTTTTATGTGAGAAAGAAACCACAACCATGGTGGGGAGAAGAAGGGGCTACGGGAGGAATTGACGGCCAGGTAGACGGTGTCAATTCCTGAAAATTATTATATATAAAAAATAATAAATTTAGGAATGGCGATAAGACTCTATTTTGTAGCGATGGGATTATGTTCATTATTTAAAATTATTGGGGGTTTATTTGTTTATTTCTGCATCGATCAACTAATTAATTAACTGGTAATCAACTGATTGATTGACTGCACAGGCGTGCCAATCACATGAGTGACGAGTTTATTGTCCGCTCATTCTGACCCGTGTCGGGTGAGAGTGAGATTCGGTCGGGACCAGCAGTCCGCCATACCATAAAGGCTATGATGTTAATTACATCCCCCCTGAGGAGGGAAAACTTTTGATTAAATGCCGAGATAGTAGGCTGTCAAGGCCGGAATGAAATGCAAAGGATGCATATGATGCAATCATGCAAGATAATCTAATCTACCATGCACAGTTTATTAGATTGGAACCCTAGTACGTGGCGGAGAACTTAGGTCCAGAGACCACCATCACGCATAGCAGAAGCTTCCCGTCGGGCGTAGCCCGGCTTTCTGCTAATGCCATTTGATATACTAGGGTCCGCGCAATCAAACATGCATTAACATGACATATATGTTCAAGCATAGAGCGAGATGACGAAATAATGAAGATAACTAAATTAGGCTTAAACAAACCATTTTCATTCAATTTATTAGCACTCGAGCTTATTGGGTTTCATTATTAGAACTAGGAATCGGCTCGAGGGCGGGAAGAGAGTTAAAATGGCGCGATGACGCGAATCGGATAGAAACTGGCGTGGAACGCGTAGGAATAGGCTTAAAACGGTGCGGGAACCGTAGGTATAGGCTAATACGGTGCCATGGAAGCATAGGTGTAGGGGGGGCAAGCTAATACGGCGCGCTATCCTTCAGGTGCACCATTTCAAGGCGCACCATTTTAGGGCACGCCGTTTTAGGGTGTGCCGATCATGTGACCGCACTGATTTAGCCCATTTTTCCTGAAAATTGAAATTTCTTTGGTTATTTTTGGATTTATATAATGAGTTAAATAAGAAGATAAATTATTTCATCAATTTTGTTGGATCAATTTAAGCGAGATACACGAGGATTATCCTTCGGTCTAATCAGATTAATTTTACTATCCTATCAAATTAAAAAATAAATAAAATAATAATTATCTTAAAAATAATCAAGAAATAACTCTTTATCAAATAAGAGCTAGGGTTTGATTAACCCATGCGTTGGGTTATGAAAAAAGGACATGTGATTCCTCCATTCACCTGTAATACGGAAATAAGTCTCTCTCTCCCTCTCTGTGTATGGAAAGAAACATCTCTCTCTGCGCGAAAGTTCCCCTTTTCTCATAGCGCTCAAATTGTCGCATGCAGTGCCTCTCTTTCTTTCTCTGATCTTCCTCTCTCTCCCTATGTGTGTGTGTGCGCGCACGTGCGCACGCGCGTGAGAAGATTCCCCCTTTTTTCGTAACGCTTAAATTGTCACATGCAGCGCCATTCACCATGTCTTATTATCGGTCCTTAGTCCATCTCCCATGCCATCCAACTGCTGCCTCCAAGGCATTAGGAGGGCAGTCGCATAATTGACAGTAAGGAACCCCATGGTGTAGATTCTTATCACGACCATTGCACAACAACAAGAAGTCCCCACACTTCGTAGAAAAGTGGCAGCGATGGTCTGAGAGCCAAGGATGGCCAACCTCCGTATTAAGAGCGCGTTTGAAAAATATTCAGTGACGAAAATTTTAATCATTGTAATCGTTGGTCGCGTTTGGTGCACATTCTCTATTTTAGATTATAATAAAAAATGATTTCTTTAAAAAAAGGAGTATTGTATATATGTATGTACGTGTATACATATATAAAATATACAGGTCTGATGGGGCTGGAGTGTCATCATCGCCATGGCATTGTTGGTCCCTCGCTCCAAGAACCAGTGAAGGTGAATAGGGGCGAGTGCGCCCACGTACACCTCTTGTCTCATCCTTCACCCACGCTACCCGTGGGTGAGGGGCATTTGTGGACGCGTAAAATTTCACGTCCGTAAAACCCCTCGAATAGGTTCAGAACAGATGCACACAGCTTCAGGCGATGTTAAAGCTCATCTTGGCATCCCAGTGAGTAGGAGAACCTCAACAGAAGGATGCAGTGGGTCATCCCTGAAGGACTTTGCATCCGAAGACATCTTACGCCCTATAGGGTGCATTAAACCACAGGGAGTCGAACATCCCCAAATCAGCATGCTACCGTGATTTCACTTCGTGACTATGGCAATGAAGAGCACACCTGGAGAGTTCGAGTGCTTCGGACCCCCCCTAAACAAGATCAACAACAACGGGCAATAGCACGTACATCAACCCACACTCAAACGAGCAAATTGAACCCTTAACCAGAAAGGGGAACATCCCTAAAGATCTCGAAGGACAAGAGGCTGAATGAACTGGTGGCGTTTAGCCCGCCTTAACAAGTGATCCGGTGGCCCCTAAGGCTCTTGATCTGGTGGCTACCTGATGTGACACAACAATGGAGGGTGGACAGCAAATAAATAATGGATCCTTGGACCTATCACGCAAACACATACAACAAGCAAGTCCTCGGTAGTGGCCGAATCCACTGTCGCACACACACGATCCCGGGTGACTCGGTGATGCCGAGTAGAGGTGATGGAATAGGTCCCTAGCTGGTAGAGTGCGTCGCATCGGTAGGGGTGGTAGTGACCGGGGGTGAGGACAGGGCGGCGTCGATGCGTCCGAGCAGATCGCGGCCGTCGCTGTGTTCGTGTGCTTCGAGGCTGTCATTGACGTACCAGCGCGCTTCTTCGATCAGACCTGAGAGCAGGATGGTCCTGTCGCGCTCGTCCGCAGCGAAGTTCGCCATTTCGTTGAACGCGGTGCGCTCGATCACCCCCTCATCGGGCCGGGGAGCAGAGAGGGCGGCGATGGCAACCCGCTCGCATTCCTCCGACGTAAGCACCTGCCCGAGAAAGACCGGCGCGCCCATGCTGACTTCGGTGTTGGAAACAGCATTCCGCGCGCGCTCCACGACCTCGCCGGAGCAATGTGCACTTTGCTCGGGGGCTGGATGGGCGCGGAGGGCCGAACGCAGGCGCTCGATTGTGTCGAGCAGCCGCCGAAGCGAGTTGATGTTGATCGGCGCCTTAGCGTGCCCGCCGTGCTGCTTCGAGACTTCGCGCCAGCGAGCCAGCCCGTCCGGGTCGTCAAGATAGTCGGGGCTCCCGTAGAGCAGTTGGTTACGAGGCAGGCGCGGTATCACCCCCGCCACCCCGCTTTCTGCGAGAGGTTCGGGGCGGGTGTTCCAGAGACGGCGAGCAGGCAGCTCACCCGGTTCGCAGTCGCCGTTCTCGGAGGCCTCGGCGTCGGCCTCGGTCTCGTCGCACGAGTCCGGCCCCTTGGCGCCGCAGTCGTTGCAGATGACGTAGCAATCCGAGAGCGTGGCGCGCTCGACAAACAGATCGCTGCCCCCACAGAACGGACACGCCCTCAACCCAGCGTCGCGGGGGTCATTGGTGGGCATCGTTCTCTCCTTGAGTTGCGCGGGCGCGGAGGCAGGCGGCGACGAGGGCCAGCGCGGGGGTGGAGGCGGTGGCCGTAAAGCGCTGCGACGAGAGCATTGCGCAGACGAGCACTTCGGCCTTGAAGTCGGCCGGGTTGCCGCCTTCGCCATCGTTGCCGAGACGCCAGAAGACCGCCGAGAACCCGGCTTCCGCTTCGGGGAGAAGCGTCAGGGCGGCGTCGAGGGAGGCGGTGTAGCGAGGGACGCGGTAAGCATCCGCCGTGCCGGTCAAATGTTCGGGCCACCTCTCAAGCCACTCCGGCAACGTGAGGCCCATCGAATCTGCTGACGGCGGGCGAGGTCTGCCTGCGTGCCAATCGTCAAGCGTCTCCTGGGTGTCCGGTGGGCAGACTGCGCACCAAACCAGCGCATCAAGCTCGCGATCCGGCCCCTCCGCAGCTTCGGCACGGGCGGCGAGGGAGTGAAGGTCAGTCTGCATTGGGGTGGTCCTGTAGGTGCTGGCGGACGCGGAGGCCCAAATCGGTGAGGACTTCGCGGATAGGTTCGAAGCCCCCGCGAGAGGGCAGCCGTTCGATCAGCCCCATCTTGAGAAGCTCGCGGCGCTTTTGCAGAGAGCAGCGGCCAAAACCCAACCCGGCGTCACCAGCGGCTGCGACCTCATCGAGCGCGGCACGACGCAACGGGGTCATTTTTTCCGCCACCCGCGCGGCTTCGGTGTCGGGGGTCATCAGCGCGCCCTCCCGATCAGCCGGGCAAGGAAGCCAGGTTCCTCCATCGGCAGCACCTTGCCGAACGAGCGCAGGCGAACACTCGGGTCCATCGGGCGCGGAAAAGTTGTTTTCTATAAGATACATCTTTTTCTATATTTTTATTAAAAATTCAATTTTTTGGTCAATAAGATAATTCAATAATATTATGTTATCTATCATTAAATTTTACTATTTCATTAAATTCGGGATGCTACACCTCATCCTCCTTAGTGGTGCTCTGATATAGGGCGTAAAGGGTGCACTCCTGCTTAGCGAAACGTCACTCAAAATCTCATAGCTAGAGGGAAAGCTCTGGCTGGCGTTGGGATGGTGTCGGGGGCCTCTGGGTATTCCCCTAGCTTTTTCCTTGCTGCTCTAGGGTGGGGGCGTCCATCTCCATTCGCTGATGAGGGGGTTCAATTTTTCTTCCTCGCAGGTTAGAGGAAGCCTCTTGTTCTACAAGTGGGGGTTGTGAGGGTCCACCTAGCCCATTTCAAATGAGACGTCAACCTTGGAGGATAAAATAGCATCCGACTATTAATCGGGAGGCTTCTATGTGAGGGGAACAAGCTCGAGAATGTTGGGACCTCTCCTCCCGAGCTACCTAGATCCTCATCAAATCAACGAGGATGTCCAGTTTGGTGTTGAGGGATCAGAGAGCGTCTGAGTCCCCAGATACGAGTTGTCCCCACATGGGTGGTGGAGGTAGGATGTTAGCTTGTTCGTTGGAGAGGAGGCCCATCGAAGAGTGTGAGGGCACAGGTTCCCTATCCACGGCTGCTAGTGCCTTCCCTTTTTCACAGGCGTTTCTTCGGCTACTACTTCTCCACACCATATTAGCTCTTTACTCATTTACCATAGACGGTGCCAGATGAAGAGGCATGATCTCGTGCTGAAGCCTGAGCCATTCAATACTTGTTAACTGCCATAATGGGTGAGGAATCTGTGAGGTAGGAAACGGATCAGAGGAGCCTAGGGTAAAGACCCTGGGGATAACCCTCCGATGCTTAAGTCAACAAGATGGTAGAGTTGAATGCGGAGAGGAAGGCGAATGAGAGGTGAGCATGAGATTGCCCTCCACCATTATGGGTTGCTAAGAGGGCTCAGGAGTGCTTACCTTTTCAGAGGGTTCCCATGATTTAGATGGTAACTTGCAACCTTTCGGAAGTGGGGGAGAGACGGTGATCGGGGGACGTTACCCCCTTTAATATGGGCTTTCTCCCTTCCAAGTGCACTTACCCTTCTTATCTCTTGACCCCCGAGCTTCCCTTAGTCGATTATATTCGGGTGCTGCTTGGGCTTTCCCGAGTGACCGTTACTCGAACACTCCTGGGCCGGAGGCCGCCTAGGGTATCAGGCTGAGCAATTTGGGCTTCATGATAAGTGGGCCCGTTAATGGGCTATCACTTGGGGAGTTCGGCCTTGTTAGGTCGGGTTAGACCTAGTTGGACCACTCTAGGCCACATGTCTTTTGGGCCGTTGATTTACCCCTCTCCACCCTCCCCAGTTTATATGCCGGTACACCCCACTGACATGTTTACTTGGGGTGAGCAAGTTATTTTTCAGTCTCTAAAATGCATTGTTATATGCACAACTAGATTTTCTTCTTTCTTTTGTTTTAGGGCATTCACAATTTCAAAATAATTTCTTGAAAATTCTATCTAATTAAGAGATTTTCCTGCACAATTTCATGATAGTTCCGTCTATATACAGATGTCTATTTCAGATCTAGAGATCATTTTGCAAAGAGGACACAAATTCAAAAATAAAATGTTAGTGTCCGGTGTTGATTCCCATCAATTCTCCCTGGGTAGGAAGAACTCGACCCCGTCTAATAAAGGGGTGTAGCTACCATGTGTCACTCTAGCAGATCCGTCACCGTGCCAGGTAGCGCGGGAACGCTCCACTCCAAGTAATCGACACCTATTCATCCTGTATACGTTCTATATGCTCATGTTGTTATGGGAATGAGGCTAGTGGCGGATACTCTGGGGTGGGGTCACTCTCAAAGGAGGGAGGCGGCTCAATGACTCACTAGGAATCACCGCTGGGTCCCTATGGATGACTCGATCCTATACACTCAAAGAAGAGCTGATCCCTTAATTCACTAGCAAGTCTACAACATGCGCATAAGATCCGCCTTGCTTTATACTCGAAAAGGACTGACATCGTGAGTTGACATGAGACTGACTGGACTCGACACATGCAGACTCTGGACAAATTGGACAAATAAAGAAAAACATGGACTCACACATGACCCTAAACAAACCTACGGTTAGTCCGACCCATACGTATGCAATGGTGGACCAGGACACCCGAATGTGTGCCATACATGCATGTTACATAACTGGAGGTTGACGTCATGAGGGACTCCTAGGCGTCCAAGTATAAACCAGTCATGCATTGACTTCCTATTGGACTTGGATGTGGGAGGTTTGGGAGGGCCAGGAGAGTCGAATTCACTTTCTAGCTCTTGCCAATGACCGGGTTCAATGAGCATATATGGACCAGCTCGTGGGGAAGAGGTGTGATAGTGAACTTCTTGGAAGAAGTGGAGTGAATAGGATGGGTCAAGAGGTTCACTAGTGAAGGGGTTGAAGGGATCAAAGAAAATATGACCCTTCGAACTAGATTCCCACATGTCACGGTCCCATGTTTGAAGTTCTTGAAGGTGTAGATGGTCACCTTCATCCAATAAGGTAAGAGGGACGGTGATCTCATGGAGTAGATATGGGTCCTCCCTCGGGACGACAATACTGTAAGAGGGGACAAAGTCAAGCTCATCGGGAACGGAGAAGAACAACAGGACCTCGATGGTGATAGGACCCAAGGTGTACCCCGAGGTAACAGACTCCAAAGCTAGGAGCATGAAGCTATGAGTATCGGGTTGGTCAGACCCTAAGGCCAATGTATATGTCAGCTCTCATTGACATTCGAAATTTAGTAGATCCTTTACACTCTCTATGAAGTAAAAGGACTTGAAAGTGGTGTGAAAGGAGGTAATGGGGACTATGGGGAGTGTTCGGTCGATGGAGGGGTAGAACAGTGTCCTAGGGATCATGCCTCTCTTGAGCCAGCTAAGTAGCGACTCATCTATGAATAGCTTCCCAGTTAGAGGTACGGGTGGCTCCGACTGAGATGGCTCCGAAGAAAGCTCAGAAGTAGGTGGCAAAGGAGCTCTAGGGGAAGAGTTCCCCGGCTGGGGTGGGAGAGGCCATGGGGCAGGCTATCCGACCGACTCAGGACTTGGCTGATAGGTAGATGCTTGCCAAAGGGCAGCATTAAACCTTGACTCGAAAGGCTCAACCTCTAGAGCAGCCATATAAGAATACGCCAGAGTGGTCACGTCGTGGCAAAGTAATTCAAACTGGAAGTGAAGCCGCAAACCTCTCCGGAACACAAGTGTGATCGTGGTGCTC